>JAWRVZ010000055.1:3552500-3993939 GCA_037043235.1 Rhodeus uyekii
TTGGCGTGCCTTTGTAGCTTCCTGGCTCATGACATCATCGCATCTCTGACGTGCATTCACGCCATTGGTTTTAATGTACACATCGTTCATGATGTAGTCAGGCAAGGTATTCCCATAGCGCTTTGATGCAACTGAGACATTTTCAGTGTCACATGATCCTTCTTATTATTTTCACATAATTTATTACAAAGAAAACTTAACTTAAATAATTTCCTTCTATAAAATGTTTTTGTCCACTGATCTTTTTTCTGTATCGTTATGTATCTATGTAAAGCAGCAACGTGAAACTGAACGTATACTGAAATTAAAGAAAATACTTAAAGCAGTCATAAACATCAGAGCAAATGTCTCTTTATTCCGCTGTAAACTGAGGGATCTTCAGGCTTCTGCTTGGCATCTTTTGTATCATATTACCCACATGCTGTGTTTGTAATCTCTGAACTAAACTAACAAGCCCAATAAAACAGTGGTTACTCTGCATCTGCATGTAATTAAACTAATGATTGCATAACAAACAAAATACAGAATCCAATGAAGATGATAGACGTGGAGGATTTGAATATGTAATTAACTCTCACATCATGTTACAGTTGAAAGAGATCCATTTTATTGTTGTTGTTGTTTTTAGCACTGAGCTGTTTGCTGACTGTTCGGCTTTCGGGAAGCCAGAATGTGAGAACCGTTAACCGGTATAGATTTAAACAAGGCTGTGTCTCATTTGTATTCCTGACACAGGCTCTCGCACACTCAACCCGCGTACATAACGCCTCACACTCGCTGCCTTATTTGACTCCCTGTTTCTGTTGGTTGATTAGCCTCTCGGCAGAGAAATACGCAAAATAATCTCTGATCGTGGCTCCCTTGCATACACAAACATCACACGCTACTCTGCCGTTGCCATTAACGACGGAAAAAGAAATAACTGTCATTATGCAGAGCACATTCCAAGGGATTTACTCCCTTTAAGAGTCTTTGATACCCCATTTGCATTTCTGCATGCTAAAATAGGTAAATTATAATCATTTGTTCCGAAATGAAAATGTTTGTGCGAATTCCCCGTTTACCTCTAAACATTGCTCTGCGTGATTCACAGTCAGATGTGTTCAGTAGAAAAAAGCAGTGCTGAGCAGCCTGTGTCACACAAAATCTACATCACCTTACCCCTCAGGGAGATGTTCCTTTAAATACAGGAAAGCTAATGGTACGTTTAAATAAATGTGAAGGAAAATAACCTGCATGCAGTAAGATGGAATTGTGAGTTGGATTAGCAAAGCTGATGTGATGATCTTCCATTCCACTATCAACACCGTTTTTGATGACTTTAGCAAATAATGCCACTCGTAATGTCCCGTTATGCCACTCTTAAAACTTTTCACCGATAGTCCAAAACTGTATTGGAAATATTACTTGTATCAGTGGACGTAGAAAAAGATGTGTGCCATAACTGTAATGTGTACAAGATTTCCTGTTAAATATCAAGAGCACTTTATCTTAATTAGACCGCCAGTTCTGCACCCAGATAACAGCTACTTCCCACACTTGCCAAAATCTATAATACTATGTAAATGTCAGCTAATATGGGAGGCGAGCATGCAGCTTAGTAAACCAAACAACCCTCTTTCTGTTGTGTATTGCTAATTTTGTATGCTTTCGATGGTGTTTGTTCAGGAGAATCTATCTATCAGAAATTTGTTTTATTGTGAAAATCTTTGACATCACTTTGGAAAACAGGCAATTATTTTGCTGTTTTCAGATGTCAGATGTCATTTACCTAGTTACCTTTCTGTCATGCTACTGAACATGCTATTAAACAAGACAAATTATGCAATCTGTGAAGTCAGTCTTTTACTCAGCGGGACAGAAATTAGTCAAGAAGTCAAAACTCTTGTCAATTGACCAAAAACATTATAGATGGTCTGCTGAAAATGCAAATAAAGCTGTTCTTCACTAATACAACTTTGTTGCTTGTTTAGAAAACCACTGATGTGTTGTCTGACCGGACAACTACATGGTGACCCCTGAGGTCTGGCGCAATTGGCATCAGGACATCTTGCCCGCAGCCTTCCTAGTGGTAAGGACGGTCCTCAGATCCATCCGACCTCTAGTAGGCTGCGGCTGAGAGCATCATCCTGACCCCCCTTCTTTCTGAGGGGGTGCACAGGTAGTGACACTCTGTTTTTGGGGGGGACAGTAGGAGGAGCAGCCTCTGAAACCATTGAGCAGTTTCTGCAAGTTTCTTGAATCCGTCTCTTGCTTGGCTTCCTCCTGGAACCATTCGACCACCTACTTAACTGGCCAAAGAGACCAGGAGGTGCAAGACAGGCGCCCAGAAGAAAATTATTTTCTTTCTCTTTTATAGTGCTATTTTGCCACAAATGTCTTTCCATGACCACCAGGACTGTCATAGAGTGGCCAATAGAACTAGCCGTCTACCTGGTGGAGAAAGATCTTTTCCCCTGGCATAGCTCGGCTAATGCATCCAGGCCAATTCCCCCACTCGAATTCAGGTCTCCAAGCAACACTGCCTGATAGGCTTGCAGCAGTGCCAAAATGTACAGGCACGCTGCAGCCTGGTGTCGGAGTAGATGTTATGAAAATGTTATGCATATGGGTTTGGTGGGCAGTGTCGGGGCCTTAAGGACCGATGCTTATTGGGGAGCGAGGTGCCTGGCAGCCTGTGCATGCTCCGCTCCCATACAAACAACACACAGACTGTGTGTATCCCTACCCTTGATATAACGAGGGCAGGGAGTGACAATCTAACTTGTTGTTGTTCACTTACCATAGAATTAATATATATTAGAATGGTGTGGGATTCCCTGGTCTTTTTATATTAACTAGGGTTATCTTTGCACAGATACAAGCCAGCATCAAACACCCATTCTGAGCCACTTACAAATGTGGTTTTAAATCAGATACATATCTGATATCTGAACATCCGACCTACCTCTGAACACGAATGTCCAATTTCCCTTTTCACATTTGACCACAAAGATAGCTTTTTAATGTTGTATTATGAAGCAGATGTGCCTGTATGCACTCACTCAAAGCTTGAGCTGGGAAAATTCAGGAGATATTCTCCACCTCTGCCCTGTGAGTTTTGTAAATAAAAGTTTCACTACAGAAAGCTACATTATATTTCTCACAAATGAGGTGAAACTTCACTGTAACCAAACCAACAAGCTTCACTTTTAGGACCCTCTCTCTCTCTCTCTCTCTCTCTCTAATTCACTCAAATTATTTAAAAAAAGTGAATCTTTCAGTGCTACTTTATTTCACTTCACAATTCTAGATCTAATGAACCATATATAAAATAAGCAAAATTACAGTTATTCTCTGGTCTGTATCAGTTCGGTCAGATTTTGTTACAAACCATCTATGACATCTGTTACGTTGTCCATGCTGGCAAATAATCATGGCCACCCGCCATGAATTATATAAATAACTTTAATTTAATAATCACGGCCATTCAAAACCAGAGGGGCCACCATGTGCAAATAAAGCAATCACCAACTATCACTTTTTGCAGAATTAATTTAGACACAAATATCGGAAACAAGTCATGTCTAAAGTGAATGTAAACAGGTGGGCCAAAAATGTGGATATGGTCAAAAGATCGTCAATGATCGGCATTTAGGCTTGCAATGTAAACACCAGCACACTCCCATGAAGCAAATCCAATCCAAATCCAACAGTGGACCTTTTTTCACCAAGCTGCTTGGCAATTTCCCCATAGCCCTTTCCAGCCTTTTGGAGGTGTACAATTTTGTCTCTAGTGTCTTTGGACAGCTCTTTGGTCTTGGCCATGTTAGTAGTTAGATTCTTACTGATTGTATGGGGTGGACAGGTGTCTTTATGCAGCTAACAACCTCAAACAGGTGCATCTAATTTAGGATAATAAATGGAGTGGAGGTGGACATTTTAAAGGCAGACTAATAGGTCTTTGAATGTCAGAATTCTAGACAGGTGTTCAAATACTTATTTGCAGCTGTATCATACAAATAAATAGTTTAAAAAAATCATACATTGGGATTTCTGGATAATTATTTTAGATTGTCTTAAACAGTGGACATGCACTTACGATGACAATTTCAGACCCCTCCTTGATTTCTAAGTGGGAGAACTTGCAAAATAGCAGGTTGTTCAAATACTTATTTTCCTCACTGTATGTCAGGCCACTTAAGCGTTCAATCACCTCAAAGAGACATTCGTCACTGCACCGCTCCTCATCTGTCTGGAACCCAACAAGCCCTTGGATGTTTCCACTTCTGGGGTAGGAGTGATTTTTTTTATTTTTTTTCCCAGCAGCAAGGCACTCCAGCCAAGCTCAATCCATGCACTCTATCCAACTCAGCCTGACGGAGACAAAACTATGACATGGGTAACAGGGAACTCCTCACAATCAAGCTGGCTCTAGAGAAGTGGGGGCAAGGACTGGAAGGTGCACACCACACCTTGATTGCCCTCACTGACCACAAAAACCTTGAATACCTATGGGACACCAAGAATACCTTGAATACCTATGGGACACTCAGTTCTCGTCAGGCCCATTGGGCATTATTCTTCACACACTTCAACTTTACCCATTTCCAACCGCCCATGGTCACATCTATAGGTGCATTTCATCACGAACCTACCACCCGCCACATGCATTCTATTGAATGATATTACAAATCTTGGCGATGGAGATCTTCACTGCTAATACCCTTGTCCGGAGAACTGTCAGATGTTCCATCCGTTGACTATTACTTCAGAGAGACCAAGAGGGTCTGGAATTCAGCTCACCACCAGCTTCAAAGGGTGGTGTGCAGGTGCAAGATGACAGCAAACCTTCGTAGATTTGAACCACCACCTTATCAACCTGGTCAGAAGGTTTGGCTGTCAACCCGGGACAACAGGATTCTCCTGCACTGCTTGGCTCTACAGTGGAAACCACCTTTCCATTGATCCTGGAGGATGACGTTGTCAACAAGGTAAATGAGATCTTGGACTCCCGGTGCCATGGTGGTATCTTTGAATGCGAAGGCTACGGCCCAGAGGAATTGTCCTAGGTCCCCAGGGATGATATCCCCAACTCATGCTAATAAAAACCTTCCACTTCATCCATCCAGACTGTCCTGCTTCTAGTGGGAGAGGTAAACCACCACGACATTGGTGGTGGTGGTGGGGGGGGGATACTGTCACAGATCTTCTAGGATCAATCACGCAAAATAAATGCCCTCCTTGTACATACACCTGTATCTCATCTGCAATATCATCACGCTGACATCATAGGCACACATCTCACCTCAGTCTCGTTTGTGCGAAGTGGACTCTCTGTTTCTCCCGAACTTCCAAAGCAATTAGCCCCAACATCCTTTGAGTTCCTTTCTGCTGTGCCTTCTCCAAAGTGTCAGCTAATCCTCCACTTTAGCATCTGTCACCATTCTAGTCCCCGTGTCAACCACTTATCAGATCATCGAGGTGTGTTTATCCATCGGTCCTCCATCCTCTTCATCCATGATCTCCTTTAATAATAGAAAGACATTCTATTACTACCTTTATCATTGCCGTCTACATATCTATTGAACTTCTTATTCACCTGCCATTACACAGTTGATGTCAATAAAAGATCTTCAATTGCACCCTCTGTCTGAGTTCCTTCCGTGACACATGGTACTTAGTGTTGAAATATTTCTGCAAAATGGCTATTTTCTAAGAAAACACTAGTATTGCTGACAGTATATTTCCTTGTATTTCATGTCCATATATTTATGTATTTGTTCTAGAACATTTAGCTGTGTAAGAAGTATAATAAGCAGCTGGTGATTATCACAAAATAAACCCTTCTGCTTCTTGTTGGGGTCCTGAACACACTGTCAGGGGTTATTTTACTGTAATGACCGACTGTTATCCCTTACATAGTGACTACAGCTGCCATTCTTTTCAAAGGACAAAAAAGCACTAAAAAAACATTATTAAAGTATTACTATGTATTAAAAATTAGTATTATTAATAGTATTATTTGTATTACTATTAGTCTTCTAAAGCTATATGATAGTTTTGTTATGAACAGAACAAACTTTTAAGCATAATATATTTACTGATAATCTCAAATAAAAAACGGCACCCATTGTAATATGAATTTTGTTTATGGTGCTTCTGTGTAAAGTTTCACTGAAAAAAAATTATTTGAGTTTGAAATAACATGAGGCTGAGTAAATTATACCAGAATGATCCTTTTAAAGCCTGAAAATGCAACAGTTGGCATAATTACACTCTATGTCTTTTGATAACATCTGCCCTATTGCTGATACATTGAAGCAGAACTAACAGCATCTAGCATCGCTTTAAGATACTGCCACTATGAGAGCCAATTTCAGGTCAAAACGTGTGCATTTGATTGACAACCTCTTGTTCTCTAAATCCTCTTGATGTTAACCACACATTAATCTGTTTTGAAATATGCCGTCAATCTCATCTTTCAGACCAATATTCATTCTCCCTTAGGGATTGTTTCAGTTATTATTAGCTGTAAAGTATCAGCAGCAGAGGGGACAATCCCTCTCATGTGCTGAAGTGTAATTTACAATGGCAAAGATAGAGAAGCCATTAAATCTGGTCATTCAGGCTTCCTCACACAGACAGAAGAGTTATGGGGGAGCTGACGCTCTCCAGAGCGCATATAACGCAGGACACCTGATCCGACATTTATCACTTCTTAAACAACAGCGACAAGCTTAGCAAAAATCAATTACACATCCACGCAGGATGGAGATGCAGGCAGGCTGGGGGTGCAGAAAACCTTTCAGTATAATCGCTGAAATCTGCCTAGATCTCGAAACATCACTGACTGAAAATCTCGCCCTGTCTACGTATGAGTGTGAGCCCACATGTGGGCAGTTGTTCAAGCACAGTTCTTTTGCAACCATTTACATGTCTAATTTACGCCATTCCAGAGACTATGTAGCATCATCTTTGCAATATGTGTGGGCTCGCCATTCCATTTTGTTGGTGAGCCCGTAGGGATGTATGATCTTTTCAGAGATGCTATTGGCTTCTAACACTCTTGTTTGGTATCCAATGTGATAGCAGTTTCAAAGGCTTTCGGCAGCCATTCTTAAGAAAAAAGGATCTGCGTTCTTAATCGCTACAAAAGGTTGCTTCTCGCCTCTCATCAAATAGCCTGAGACATTTAAGACTACTTAACTGTATTCTTCTGTTATCTGCCAGGAAAAATAGCACTCTCTCAATACAGAACCAAACCTCTGGTGATGGATACCCATAATCCCTCTCATGTGGCTTCTCTAAGTATGGAGGAAACACTTTCGTTTTCTATGATAGTAATACACCCTTGTTCTCACCCCTGTGCAGGCATGTGATAGTGTTCAGGGTGGAGGAGATCCAGATGGCTGTGCTTCTTTGAAGCCCAGCACACCGTAACAAACCTCTTGGCCAGCTGCTCCACTCATCCAGGGCTGCTGCAGGATTTAGACCGGGTCCTGGGAGCCCACTCGAGTGCCACACATACCCACACACAAATGGACAAATAAATACACGCATACAGACATTGAGGCATCATTTAACTTGTTACATTTGCTGTCATTAATTATAGCTGTCACGTTGTCTGCTGTTTGGATACTTTCATTTACCAAATTCAGAGAGCATTTTCATAGTCAGGGTGAGACTGTCAGTATTTATTATGGCTCAGTGCATTGTTTTGAGTAATTAAGTATTAACTATTGTCATCGTAGATTTATCCATATGTCATTCCCAAACTGTGACTATTTCTTTTAAGGGTCACAAAATCCTTTTTCTGTACAAGAAGGTGAGACTAGGCGTCTCATGCTACAGGTATACTGAAACATCTTCTTCTCAGTCATAGCTTTGAAATATAAATAGTTTTGTGTTCAAAACTGGAACATTGTGGCCCCTGGGCTCCATGTGTGTGTTTATTTGTGTGTGTGTGTGTGTGTGTGTGTGTGTGTGTGTGTGTGTGTGTGTGTGTGTGTATGTATACATCAGAGGTGTGCTATCTACATAAGCCATTTGTGGACTCACTAATTAACATTACTAAAAAATGATTATAAATTCCCTTGTTTACAGTGTACCATAAAGCTCACATGATACAATTTTGGCAATGAGCAGGTAACTCTCTGTAATTTATTTATTTGCCAAATGACAGTGTGTCCAAAAAAAATGACAAAGAGTTCCGGAAAAGCGGATCAACACTACCTTTGCCTACGGTATGTTGTTGTATGTCGTCATCACGGTCATCTACATTCTCTTTGGTTTGCTAGCACATGAGGGATCTCATGAGCAGGTAAAGCTGTCTGTGAATCGCTCGCCCAAGCTGAAAAATATACTGTTACTGCCAGATCTTGATCAACGAAGATCACATAAATGGACTAAATCAAAACATCAAATCATAAGTGAAATATGTTAAAATAGCAAACAGTTATTTACTTTGTTTTCCTTTCTGTGTCAGAGCTTGCACACAGAAAGCCGCTTAAGGGGAACAGTATTTCTTTTGTGACTTAATGCAGTTTTAATACCTTTTTTTCATTGTCAAGCTTGTCCTTCAGTTTAACAGCAGTAGACTGTGTTTTACAACAATCACTGATACAACAACATCTGAACAATTTAGCTGATTTGGAGGTTAAGTTTGGGCTTTTACAGAGGAACGAAATTATTTGAAATCAGAGAATCGCACTGATTTGAAGATAAGAAATGCACTAAAATTTTATAGCACTAGTTTCTTGCTGTCCAGTGTTAATTTTGACTCTGTTTTAGTCACGATTCTAAAATTTCCAAACTCAATATATAATAATAATTCATTACATTTATATAGCACTTTATCATAGACACTCAAAGCGCTTTACATGGAAGGGATACTGGATATGTACTGGACAAAACATCTATTAACCTGTCATTATGAATGATATTAAGGTTTAAACATGCAATTCAGACAGTTTTAACTGCAGTGAGATATAAAATGTCTTTATCTTAAAAATAAAGCCACTCCACATAAACAAAACAAGAACTTGGTCTTCCTTTTAATTGGTGATATATGCATTCTTTATAACAACTTGCATACAACATTCTTCATTGTTTCAAGCAGACCATCCTTGTTAAGTCTAATAAAGTTATTAGAAGTGATTTTCTCTTTTTCTTTTGTTGTTTCATTGACATTTAAATTTATCTTTAACAGCAGCAGGTTTACTGCTGTCACTTTAAGGCTGGATGCTCGATTCCAGTACTCTGATTCACATCTGATATTCTCTGAACCTTTTACATCTACTTAATGAGGTTTTTCTTAACATAGTTTAGGAGGAGCACGTTTTAATGATTCACTCAAATCAACATGAGGGGAGGCCTCCCATTTATTCCCATTTGACTCCCTCCAACAACCTGTCTCCTCACACTTGCCTGGTTACCTTCATAACCAGAGACACTGGGCAGTTCTCTGGGTTTGGGACCCATTTCAAGCTCGTAGCCTGGAAACACCGCCAAATACGTATAAAACTGAAAAATGCTGAACTGTCTAGCTTAGAGAGGGGCGACTCTCCAAGTGAACACGTTTCTGGAAATTAACATTTGAACTTATTCTTGCAAAACTAGCATCCCCATCCAAAATACAATCACGCTAATTTGATCACCATAGTATTGTCTTAATCTACAGCTCCTTCCCTTCACACCCTCTTGCTCATCCCTCCTCTCCAAATGTTGCGATGGATCATTATCAATCATGCCACCGGCCTCATTATGTTCTCTCACATCCCTTGACCACGCCATGCTTGCCACACTTTACTACACTAAAAAGACCAAACGTTCAGTGATCCTTCATCCGTTTATCGGAAACCATCTTTGGACCGTTTGGGCAGCCCTCCTTTGCTCCACCTATTCATTCCTAAGTGTGAACTCATGAAACTGACTGCATTTATGAATATTCACCAAAGCTGACATTTTGACATAATTTTGTTTGAAAAAGATGTAAAAAAAAAAAAAAGCTTTCTGAGAGGCACTTCATGTGTGCACAGAAAACCGGAACTGAATTGAACTCTCTTTTGTCTTTCATATTGCTTTTTCAGAATAACCCATATATCTGCTCTTCAATTTCTCCTAGATATTTACATACCATATTTACCGTACCTTATTTAGATATCTTCTCGTTTTTGACAGTGAAATAAATGTTGTTGACAGAATTATTCATCAACGAAATTAACACTGTTGCTGTCGGGTTGCTGTCGTTGCAATGTCTCCGAAATGATGTTACAAGTTTATTGTCCTTTTCAGAAACCTGTCAGAACTGCCAGACCAGTAAATATAGTAAAGCAATTTTAGCTGTGAATAAAAAAATGTGTAATCATCTGATGAGCTAAATCAAACAACATATAAAAGTCAACATGCAATCTTCACATCACTAGATTATTTTAATTAACAGTTACACAAGACATCTAATGTTTGTAGTTTAGACTCATTTTTTGGTTTATGCAAAATACTTTTTTCTCTGGCATTTTTAATGAAAGCCTTTGTATTTCTTTCTTAGATCAACTCTGGAATATTAGATGCCATGCAGAGATGGTGTGAAGACTGTTTCCTTCCACGCAGACTCATGATGTCAGCACTTGTTTTTCTCAGTTGCGGAGTATCTGACACATTAGGAGCTATTGTTGTCCCCTCAGTAAGTCACAATCATCCATGCAGTCATCACATTCAGGCAACGTCAGTGATAACTGGCCTTTCCTGAGTCTAAGAATTATCATCAGGCTCTCTCATCCTTCCTCATCAGCATGAACTATTAGCCTGGTCTCTAACGCATCAATAGCCTCAAACCCAAGGGAATGAGCACTCTTACGATGTTGATGATAATGGCAGGGCTTCTTTGGGAGAACAAGATGGGTAAATGCTGGTAAACCAGCCTTTTGGATTTGGTCAATGATGTAAGAAATGCATTTATCAAAGAAAAGTTTAAAATTTTTGTTGTGTTTACAAGTGAAGTCATAATCACGCTTCAGTGAGTATGTTTGTGTAGTTGAGCAATAGTCTGTCCAAGAATATAGTAAATGACAAAATGAAGATATTTGTAGGATAAAATGCGCATTGCATGTTGCTGCTCTCAAGCTCACAACACCGATGCCAATTATAGTCTAGTTTACATTTATACATACTGGAAGAACCGTAGCACTATCAAATTATCTGTGGCTGTTTGTCCAACTTCACAAAATTAGACTAGTATGATTTCAAGCATTTATGTGTCATTTTCAAACAGCAATTATTGTTTTAATCTGGCAAAAATCTAATTTTAAACCCCCTTATTGTCATTTTTTTCAGTTCAAACATGCCTATGTTCTATGTAAATTAATATTTGCTTACCTCACTTATCTTAGATTAAAATAAGTCAAGGACAGACTATCGTTCTTGCATTTTAAACCATGCACAACTGCAGTTAAAAATTGCCACTGACTATTATATTTACTTCACCAGAAAGTCTTTCTATATTTTGTGTTTGATGTGTGTTAATTATGAACCCTATCCATATGCAACAACACTGAATCCTTAAATATGCATAGTTTCACGCAAATGATTACCAGAAAACTATGTATCATTCAGACACAACAGAGCTCTCAGAAGTGACCTTCCCTAAAAATTTGTTGTGTGGCTGATATACTGTTACCAAACTGGCATTATTTGTTAGCAAATCTATATATATATACGCAGCACATGCAAATAAACAACAAAGTCAGTAGGAAATATATTTCATGAATTCCCTCCCTCAGTTTTACAATGGCAAGTGCTTTAAAAAAAATGGCAATTCTCGTTTTTGTTGTTGTGAACCATGTCTGTATGACTAATGGGCCATTTTCCATCTCACACTTTAACCTATGCAAAATTCAATTCCCTAAAAACAATATCAAGAGGGGAAAAATAATCAGTTGGAATTATGTGGAAAGTGTATTATTCTATGGAGCTCAAACAGATGTGAATGCATAAATCTGCCTTTGTGCTTCATCTGTTTGGAATTCACACATGCATAACGAGGCAACACGCACTCTTCAAAATACACCCACTTATGTCTCCTATTTGCAGTCAGAAGCATTGTCTGAGGGCTCTGATTCTCTGGACTATAATTATTACAAATGTACATGTTAAATGGTTAAGTGATAATCAAAAGACCAGTGAGTTTTACGCCTGCCTCCAAGTGATGGCAGCTCAGGTTGTATTGTGATGGAAAAGGCCATTAACACCAAACCCTTTTTTTTTTCAGATTGACTGGTGCGTGAACTACATGTGGTATTGGCATTGAAAATGATGAAATATTATATATACGAAGGAGCTCATTAAAAGCATATTACAGTTTTAACCTTTCCCATGCGCTTGAGAATGGCTTTTCACAAACCTTTTATTAGAAAAACTGAAGTTTGCACAAAAGAAAGTTGAAAGCTACACAATGCACTGTAAACAAATCTAAGAGATAGTGTAGTAGATAATTGTCACACACATATTGAACTTACTATCTTCCCTAAAAAAAATGCCTATTTCCTCTGTGTAAACAGGAAGTTAAACAGTGCAGATCAACTCTAGGGACAAACTCAGGAGAACATTTTCTGAGTATCTGACCATCAATCTCTCTCAAACTTATTTGCTTAGAAATTGCTCCTCTGTTCCTTCCCGTGTGAGATTCTTCTCGCTCAAGGCTGCCGTCGACTCCAACGTATTGACGACCGCTTTGCCTCCCCAGACGAATGCATTAGTAATCTGCAGGCGAGGCTGTGTTGAGGAGAGGTAGAGAGCATCTCATTGCACTCTGCAAACATCAACAGGCATGTACCATATTCATCGACCTTATCAGAGTGGTGCTCATCAGGGGCCTGGGCTCTTATGCCCCTCAGCCTGGCTCCAGTAGTCCCACTCTGCCTTATTAGAGTGCCAGTGAGGCCTTCTTATCACCATGGCAATCTGCACCTCATAAACAATGCAGCAGCCATGGGAGATTCACCTGGACCAGAGGAGACGGAGAGATTGAGATGTGGAGGACATGTGCTATGAGCCATGTACCCACACCCATACATGCACAAATATACATGGTTAGTTTGATTCATCCTCACACTAATTGAAATGAAGTAACAAATGGACAACATCCCTTTGCATCCTTTTTTCATAGATCCACATTTGAAACCAGATTGGAAGAAACATGAAAAAAAAAATCATGTATGTCAACTGGTACAGAGGACGTCAGTCAATAAAATAAAGGAATATAGGACAGGTCAGTTACATTTTGTGTGTGTGTGTATCCCCCCCTGCCGTATCATGGGCAGGGTTAAAAAAAAGGAAATACAGAAATATTATTTTTTATTTATCCCTGTGATGGCAAAGCTGAATTTTATAAACTATAAGTGGAAGTTTGGAAGTGGTGTTAGGAGGCCAGCAGTGTGGGTCTGTGTGGGTCCTAATGCCCCAGTATAGTGACTGGGACACTGTAATGCAACAAGCACTGTCTTTCAGATGAGACGTTAAACCGAGGTCCTGACTCTCTGTGGTCATTAAAAATCCCAGGATGTCCTTCGCAAGAGTAGGGTTTTAACCCCGGCATCCTTGCCAAATTTGCCCATTGGCCTTGGTCCATCATGGCCTCCTAATCCCCCCATACTCTAATTCGCTTCATCACTCTGTCTCCTCTCCACCAGTAAGCTGATGTGTGGAGAGCGTTCTGGCGCAATATGGCTGCCGTCGCATCATCCAGGTGGGTGCTGCACATTGGTGGTGGTTGAGGAGATTCCCCCCTACTATGTAAAGCGCTTTGAGCTCTGGAAAAGTGCTATATAAATATGTATGTATCTATGTATTATAATTATAATTATAATTATTTTATTATTATAAAGGTGCGCCATGGAATGAAATGGAAATGGACGCTTGACAAGTGTCGGAAACACGATCTGGGATGCACATAGGAGCTGTGGCTGAACAATGTAGGGAACATAGAAAACTAGAGTTATATACATAACCTGAGACGTTCACTGCCAAGGGAACTCGCGCTGCACTGACAACACTTTGGGAACAAGAATGCCAATGCCACCACAGGAACGGGAGGCTTGGTGAGCAAAACATAGCTCTAACAAGAGGTCCCTCCTGACCGGGATCTCCCATGGAGTCCCGTCAATGAGAGACACTAGGTCAAAGAACCACACCCTGCCCGGCCTGCATGAGGCAAATAAGGTGAGACGGACCCTGTCCTGGGGAATTTTCTCCAGAACTCCTGGGAGCAGAGTGATCGGGGGATATGTAAACATTTATGTAGCCCCGTAGCCTCAGCCACATTTGAAACATAGCCTCCAGTCCGAGAGGAGCTGGATGAGTGAGTGAGAACCAAATTGGACAGTGAGACGTCTCTCGCCTCGTGACCTTGATAGTGCAGAAGGGGCTGCCCCTCGGTGAGAACCCTGTGGTTTTGAGCCACCACTGCAGGGGACTCGTGAAGCAGCCCAAATGGGATAACATTGGAGGCTGCTGCCATGAGGCCCAGTGAGTGACTGGCCTATCTTGATGCGGTTGACTGTAGATAGGATGGTATCGATGGGCACGGGGGACAGTCATGCAGACAATACCAAGTCCCAAACAACGCCTAGGAAGGTGGTCCCCTGAAGAGGATAAAGCAAACTCTTCTTGGCATTCAGTCTCAACCTATATGTGTGAGAACGACATTTCAATGTCGAACTGCTAACTGCCGTGACTGAGCGAGCATCAACCAATCGTCAATGTAATTCAGAACACTAATACTTCTGGAACGCAGCGAGGCTAGAGCTGTGTCCATGTATTTGGTGAAGGTGCGTGGTGACAGAGCTAGGCTAAATGGAAGAACCTGATACTGACAAGCCTTGCCCCAAAAGGCAAATCTGTTTCAGAGTTAACATTTTGAATTTTAGCTGCATGACACTGGTTTAGTAAGCAAAGATCGAGAATGGAACGCATGCCTCAGTCCTTCTTTGGAACTATGAAATACTGGCTGCAAAACCCAGATTCTCTGGCTGAGAGAGGTATATATTCTATGATCTCTATCCCCAGCAACAAATTTACTTCTTGTTCCATAAATAGAGCCTGCTCGGGGTTCACCACGGTGGGTAGAACCCCTTTGAAACTGGGTGGTGTGGAACCCAAACATGGATTGAATACTTATTTGATAGGGTATGCAGGACCCATTGAGAGATGCCTGACAGACGTGCCCATGCTGCCATGACCTCTACTGGCCTCTCAGTACATCAGAGAACACATGGTGGCCCTTGCAGGGCACTGACGTGACATGGACACCGAGATGTGAGGTGCTAACCGCGTCTTGCTGGCAGGGCTACCCTGTGAGGCCTGGTACTTCAGGTGTTAGGGGCTCTTATTAGTAGCCTTTCTGGCATGGAGGACGGTCCTCAGATCTTGTTGTTTTGCAGCCTCCTGGAATCTCTTGTCGACAGTTTTTACTATGTCGCCGAAGAGGCTAGAAGGCGAAAGAGGGGTGTTTATAAGGATATTTTTGTCTCTATCCTTAATGGAGGTTAGATTTATCCAGAGGTGCCTCTCCTGAGTGGCTGAGTGAGGAGCGAAATGATCAACTCGAGACATCGCCCCATATCCGCGCTCCTTCTCTCCTACAAGGGACACATATATAGCACTCGTGCTGCTATGCACCCTGTAGGAGGCAAGGTTTTTCGACGACTTGGACACCTTGGAGTGGAGGTCTGGGAAAAAAGGCATGCCCCGATGTTGAGGCTGTACTCATGCAGGCAGATAGCACTCGTCCAGTTTACTCTTAGGAGGCATATCTCTGCGCTCAGACGGCCATTCAGGCTGAGTCTGGCAACAGCACGAGTCACAACCTCCAACAGCTCCTCAAAAGTTGGAGAAGGTGGCGAGTGTAGAGTCCTTCGAGTGCTGCCAATCACTTATGGTCCGGATCCAAACAGGTGACACACAAGGCATGTGTATCCCTGCCCATAATGAAGCATAGGCAGGGAGTGACACAGCATCTAAAAACCTGTTTGTTTACCATATATAATGAGTGTGAAATCCCTGGTCTTTTTAAACTAGCTTGGGAGATAAATATCACATACACCAGCACATCAAACATACACGTTTTGTTCTAGCACTTGCTGAAGACACTAAAGCTTTAATTCCAGTTTCCGGTTACGTTAGTTTTATTGCGCTTCACGTGACAACACGCTAAGGTGGGAAATTCGTTGTTGAAAGGGAACTAAGAAAACCCAATAAATTCTAATCTGATTCGGAGCCGATTTGGAGTTTTTAATATGTAGCAATATGTAAGAATGTAAACAAAAATGCAAACAAATTTGACTAAATTTAATAAAATAAGTTTTATGTAATGTCTGCTTTCAAATCCTCCAAAACTGGCCCCATTTACACGCACTATAAATGCTTCACAATAACCTTGATTTTTGCTTTAATTAAAGAAAAAGAGTGGAAAATAATTGATGTGGTAATCATCATGTCAATCACATGTAATATTCTTTCAAGTAAATAATTAGCTTAGAATAAAATTAGTGGAATCTATTAAATTGTTATGCATATCTCCCTACAGCTTCTAATAGATAATTCTGACAGGATTGAGCAATCTATCGGTTTGCTGAATTTATTTGCATTCCAATAGTTGTCAATCTCAGAGAAAAAACGGCATGCAAACAAAGCTCCATGCTGAGCTATATCTGAGCTGTGATGTGATCTGTTCTGTTTCCGTACACACTTTCACCCTTTTAAAGCGGACTGCATCAAAGTATAAATGTGTGACAGTGGCTGCCATAAACACTGAAGAAACAATAAAGGAAATGTAAACTTTCACAGTTTCTCTAATAAAAGTTCTAAGAGAATCTCTGCCTGCAGGAGCGTTCTTGGTTCCAGAAACTTTTCCTCTTTTGTCTCTTTTTTTCTCCCTCTCAGGCGGTAGGCCGAAGTGACATATGGAGGTGTGTGCCCTCTACTTTTCAGCTTCCTACTTTCTCTTTAGTGTTTTATTTTGCCTCGTATATTTAATGGGATGCTCTGTGGTGCCTCAGCCCTGACCTCAGGGAAGTGCTGACTTGCAGAGATGGAGGGTCGACATGGGTCACCAATGCCTCTATCAGTCGCTGACACTGTCTGTCATGCCAATACTCAGGGAGGAACAGAAAGCAAAGAGAGGGATTGTGGGACAGCACTAATTTCAGTGCCTGTAGTTTAGCTACTCATTTGCCTGAGCAGCCAATGTCTCTTCGCACAGGTGGGCAGTTACAGTAGTTGACCACAGCGACAAGGAAAAAACAAATGACTCTGACAGAGAAGGAAAAATCAATCTGTTTGCAGTGAATTAATCTACATTACCACTGCAGCAGATCCCGCGGCAACTGAGAGGAACATCCATTATCTTTTGTGTGAGGGACTCTGTTATTGGCTAAGTAAAATGATGTATTGACTGATAAAAGAAGCAGCGTGCATGGTTAGCGCTACTCGCAGAATACCGTAGCTAGCCGGTTTCGCTCAGCAGTAAGAGCGGATGTTCTGCTTTCCTTCCTTTCCAACTCCCCAGCCGAAATCGAAATCCCACTGCTCCAAGTGCAAATGCTGACCGCAGCTATTGATTTCTACATTATTTGTATAAAAACGGAATTGGAAGAAAGGTACGCAGTCAAGTCCCATTTCTGGAGTGTTAAAATCTGCACCTTACGCCCGCGTGGCATTAATTTGAATTGATCTGGGAATGACTCAGCATCTGTGTCAGATATTTCCTTGCATGTTGGAAGGAAAAGGGAAAATGGAAAAAAACAGATGGCAGGAGGTAATAGACCCAAGGCAATATCCTTTTAGTTCTGGTTGGTGTATTTAGAGAGAACATTAATACTCAGGATAAGAATCATGTTCAAAGAGGCCACACTGTGGCAGATGGCCATTTTCTACAGATCTACCGTGAGTAAGTGACACAGGCATTTTCTGTATCCACAGACATATGCAGCAATTACAATCTGAGTGGTGAGCGTCAAGCTCTAAATAGCTTTTTTCATTATCTAGCTAAATGGTTTAAAATGAATAAATTCATTAACTGTGTTTGTAATTCAAATATCTCAGCCACTTGTGCCACTGAAAAGCTAAAGTGATGATATCACCATCACTGCTGGAGCCTTTAAGCTTTTAAATGTCAGTGACCTGAGGATATTCATTTACACTGTTTTGCTATTGCCGATACGTTAGTGCATCTCTTATATGCCTCTATTTACATCCTCTTTTTGCACCTTCACTGATTCTAAATAATTAACAGTTAATTTATAGTGTTCCACACATCATGAATGTTGCTGCTCATTCATTGTATGCAGTTACTTGGTTCTGTCATGCAAGATTCAGTCCCCCTTAGATTGCTGATGCCTGATCTATTGTGTTATCATGCTATGCTATCATGGTATCTTCTAGCTAATTAAAATAGCCCTTTTGTAGCAGTGGTAGCTTATGGCTGAACTGTTTTATATCTGTTACACTCTGTTAAGGCTAATTCACACTGCACTGATAGACACAAACTATCATAAGACTATAGTATGTCACTTTTCAGACATTCATGACCTGACAAATGTCGAATGAACATGTTCATTCAGCAAAAACAAGAACTGACCAATGCCAACAAATGCCGACAGGAGTAACGCTGACCCAAATAAACCCCACGAAAGTGTTTGTTTGTGTCAGTCTCTGCAGTGAGAATTAGCCTTCAGCAGTCCAGCTATCATACAAGTGATACTTGCAAATATTAGCATTTAAATACTGTTATGATTATAGTAATGTGTAAGATATGCTAGAAGAAGAGCAGAATAATCTGTTAACTCTAAGACAGCAGGCTAACCAGTTATGCTGAGACAGTGAGGTAAATTGTGGAGTCCACACTGTACGATTTATTATAGTCCTTTACAATTGTTGCTTGTCAGACTGTGCAAACAGAATCCTCGCTGTAAGCCATGTTAAACTGTGGGATTGCGGTTTACATTAATGTCAGACTGTACAACAGTGAAGGTGCATTAAAAACGGACGCACACAGGAAATCTCGTCAAAAGTTTGGTGGCAGTAGATTTTGGATTGAAATGGTTGCTACAAATAAATTTCGAACAAAGATTTAAGAAAATTTTACGGTGGTCGTAGGAAAAGTCAAATTGTAGGACTTTGAGTCAAATCTGACGCTGCCAGAATTTCATCAGAGGTCACATTTAATAACAATGGTCATTAATTGGCTGTCTGTGAACATGTCAAACTAATGATCAAAAACTTTAGATTTTAGCCTATGATCAGAGGAATATTTTAGGACAAAATTTGTCTCAGACGGCCAAATAAAGCCACAATTGTACAGTATGCACTTGGCTTAAGGTCATGTGCCGTTACTTGGTCCTTGGACCCTCAGGGATTGTTGAGCGTAATTTATGATCTCAGGTGCGTAGTTTGCGCCCCAAAAAAACCTAAACAAGAAATTACAATCAGAATTGATCACATTCTGTTGTATTTGTTGTGGTAAATTTTGTCTAGTAGAAATTATAATAGGGAGGCGTATTGTATAAATCTTGAAATGTGTTCCACTAATAATGAAAAATATTAGGAAAACCTGGCTTTCTGGTATTTTAAGAAATGACAGGAAAAATTAACATTTTCAGTATAAGATATTTTACGTAAAATTAAGTGATTTAAGTAAAACCTGTCAAACCGATAAGGTTTTAGGTGGAAACAAATAAATCCGGGATGTCCGGGACCCCACTAAACAGATCACACTTTAGACCCCCCCCAATGTTCAAACCAAAACTACGCCCTTGTTTGATCTAAGAATGTTTTGTTCTAACATTTCCATAAATTTTAAAGAACATTCCCATTAGCTGGGATTGAACCTAATGCATTACACTAAACAGTCATACTTTGAACTTCCCATAACAGCATTTCATTTGATTCTGGACTAAATTGCCATTTTAACATGCCATTTTTAAACCAAACAGAGTTTAGAGTCTGCAGACAACTGTTATACTCTAAGGCCTCTCTTCATCCTGAAGCATCACAAAGTGCTTTGTAAAATAAAAACACCAGGACCAGATGTTGAATGAAGACCAGGAGTCAGAAGTGCAGTCCATAGAAGACATTTTAGTGAAGTTTAGTTTGCAGTTTCATCAGCAGAAGCCAGCTTCAGGTCTCACAAGGAGTTTGTAGGCCGCCCCAAATACAATAACATTGTTACAGCAATTATACTCTAACAGAGGGTACTAACTACATCAATGATGACGGTTAAATGATTCTGATTAGCTAAGAAAGATAAACAAAACTAGTAATTTTCCACAAAAGAGCATATAAATATGTCAATACATTTAGTTTTGGATCAAGTGGGACTAAATTCTATAGGAGAGCCAAAGCGTTCCTTTACTTTTTAGCCTCTCCGCTCATATTTAATAACTTCCCCGATCTCTGTCACACCCTCATTACCTTCCCGCATCGTGGATCCCTTAAACGGAAGGCTAAGTCACACCCGAACAGCTTGCATCCTCCTGAAACTATGTTCAGTTTTACAGCCGCTCCATAGAGGCTGGGAGATGGATGGAAGAGGAGCATTAACATGCTGAGTTCAAGGCTTGCTTGCTCTCTTCTCTTCTCCTATCGAGTCCAGCGGTGGAGATCTAATTACAGAATCTGAACAGAGGTAGAGGGTCAATAATGAATGTTAATGTGCAGTATTTCAGTCACTCTGCCATTGTGAGCCCTTCATCCGTGTGGGTGTGTGCTCAGAGAAATCGGCCTTGTCAAAGATGACATGGCAGCCTGTCTGGCATCTGCCCTGGCACCTCTGATGAAGGTCACTCAGCTGCGGTGACAGCGATGAATGCAGCCCCACTGATTGTGCTCTGAGTCTGATGATTAAGAGAAGTTTAAATGAGGTTTGGCTCGGCTTGCAGTGGAGCCTGCATTGACGCTCTTTATGCGGGGGTATTAAAGAGCTGTTCCACGAATGTCCTCGGGGTCCTTTGTAAGGAATGATGAAAAATGAAAATGAATCTTTCATGAGATTTGGCGCAGTTGACTGGACCATATATTTTGTTGTGATTTGCAATAACAAAAGAGCAGAATGACATTTTCCTGCCTTGTACTGAAAATTTATTTTGTGATTAAAATGGGTATATGGATTTTTTATTATTTTTTTGCCTTGCGTTAAAGAAGATCAAAGGCCATCTAATGGCATGGGCCCTGAAAAATGGCTTTGGTGGGTCAAAATGTCTTTAACCTTTAGTGTCAGAGCAGTCTTGGTGTCCAGAACTCCTCCCTCTCCTCATGCAAATGCCTTGAAACCGAGAGCAACAGATACGAAGATGCAACTCAAAGGAGGGAGAGACAATACGGAATTTATGAGTGCTGTCGAAAAGATGAATTTTTTATTCTTACAATGTACGATGCTTGTAGCACAGAGTTCAGGGTGTAGTGGATGCAGCTGTATCATATAAAATGCTCTGCAGTGCCAATCACAAGCAAAAATGGTCGGGCAGCTTTGCTATGTAAATTAAGATTTAACCACCTCTATTTTGAGCGTTAGAAAGAGCATCAAAAATATATAAAAAATTTGAATCCTTTGGATCATCAGTACAGAATCCATAGCTTGATATTATTTATTAATAGTATTACTATTTTCAATTGTGATTAATTTTGGTAAATAGTAATGTTCATTTACTCTCTTGTCTTGTACTGTAAATTATATAGGAGGGTGTATATATATGGTTGGAATCAGATATGTTGGTTTTTATCATGCAGTCTGTGAGAATAAATGAATATACAGATGTTTCTTGCCATTGCATCATGGGCATGGTAAAGACACAATGATACTGTTACGATTACGAGCTCCGCGCCTCCCCCCTCTGGCCACCGGAGGGAGCTCTCACACATATACCGACACACACACTACATTTCCCATGATGCTGTTCATTGGACTAATAATGCACCAGCTGCGAACCATTACACAAACTATAAAAGACTCTGTTAATCGCACTGTCATTGCGAAGTCTTGTTTTGCTATTGTTGACATTTCTGAGTGTTTGTATCCTGCCTGTTGTTCTGTTTCTGGCCTTGCTGTTACCTGTTACCGAATCTGTCTGCCTGCCCCGACCTTTACCTGGATTATCGTTGTTGAATGTTCTCTGCCTCTCCTGATTATCTGCTTGTATGACCATTCTTATTAAAGACACGCTATTGGATCCCTGCTTGTGAGTGCGTTCCGTTACAGATACACACATGTTGGGTTTCTATATTTTACAGAGGTTTTCCATAAACATAGTGGTTTTTATACTGTGCAAACAGTATATTCTACAGAAGTGAGAGCTCTCTCTCTTTTCACCATCAGTTAACATTAGTAATTTGTGCCTCATTGTACCTTCTTTGCTATTGACATATTCGACCGAATGACAACTTTGCATGTGAAAAAAGGAAAAACCTTGTGCACCCATCCACTCCACGTTTCACTTATCAGCTTTTGCATAGCAGCTATATAGATGTATATATTTAATTTGTTTAACATTCTATAAATTCTATAATAATTTTCTTCATGAACATTCTTCTCTAATATATCCATTCTGCTCTCTATTTGCTATGTTGTCAGTGTTTCTTTATCATAAGCACTGTACTCTACACTCGGTTGTTGGCATAAGAAACTTTTAAAGAATACAAGAGTACAGTATCAGACCCGGTACTGTTGCCTCCCTAATATATGTATATATCTTATGTATGTATATACATCCATATGTATGTTTGACAGTTGAGGCTTGAGATTTTTAGAATTAATATCCGGATTATCAATATTTTTGATCATCTTTATTCCCTCTGTTTGTTCCTCTCCCATCATGTTGTCAACAAGGACTGTTAGAAAATTCATTGCACACTTTGTTTCAAAAATTTCAGTATGTACTTTTTGTTGGAACTCATTGAGTTTGTTATGGAAATCAGTCAGGCATGTAAAAACCATTTCCCATTAATCCTGCGTTAGAAGGAGCCCCAGGCTGATAAGAGCTGACCTATGGGCCATAAATCCTCACCCTCCTCCAGTTGGTCTCCATGTTTGAGCTAATTGCAATGGCTGCATTATCGCACACACCCCCCCCCCCCCCCCCCCCTCCTGCCTTGAGGCTAACCACCCAAACAGCATTGCTGTGAATCTTTTCGGTCTCATACTAGGATGTGTGCATTCATTTTTGTGTGTGTGTTCTGTGCCATGCATGGGTGGTTTGCTCCTACTCTCCGGCACCATATTTTGCTGACTGCAGCGTCGTGGAGATGAGGCTCCTCCACAGTGGGACAGTGGGAAAATTACTGCTGTCATTCTTGCATTGGCTGCCTGGCGCTGGATTTGTGGTTGTACAGAAAAATGATGTAATAGATTTTCTCTCCAACAGGGTGCACGACCATTATGATGGATACCAATCAAATAGTTTCTCAATTTTAAGAATAAACCTATCAATCTCACCTTTGCATAGATCTGCCTTTGAAATGTATTGCAATGGACCACTCTTTCTGATGTCCAGAATACATTTCTGTTGTTCCCTGGCACGAGATGCATGCATAGGAAAATCAATAAAGCACATTTAAGTAACTCCCGTTATAAATATTACACAAACTACTTCCCTTGTTCATTTTGTCATTCGGTGTACCTAATCTAAACGGATGGGATTGCAATATCACTTGCCAAAGCACAAGACAGCTGAGAGCATTTTAAGGGAAATTGCCATGATTTGGCTTTCAACCGTTGCACATGGAAAGTGCAGGTCAGAGGAGTAATTTGTAGAAATTGGCAGACTCTGTCAGGTGCTGCTATTTGTGCAGTTCTTCATGCTGGCCAGAGATGGCAGCAGTGAGCTCTTTTCTGTTCTCCTCCCTGCCTTCTACAAATGATCTGTGCTGGCTTTTGAAGTGTCACTATCTTCTTGTTTACTGTAATGTTATTAGAGAGGATGGAGTCACAAAACGAGGAAAAAAGCAATGCAACATGAAAAACAGCACACCATCACAGTGTTTGGGAGACTGCTGTTGTGCCTGATTTGACTTTTCTGCTAACTTTGACTGTATGAAAGATTAATTACCACTGAGCATCAAATGCTCTCTCAGCCAAATCAGACATTCAAGAACCTCCCAGCTTTGATGATAGCATCCAAAAGGACAATGCTAGAATCATAATCAACAATCGTTTCAGGAGTAAAAGGGATTTGTAAGTGGTTTCACATGTTTGTGTGTGTGCTAAGAGCAGGCAGAAATTAGTCTTTTATTCAAAGCAGACACTTCCAATTCCATCATGCTTCAGGGTTCAAGGGACAGAATTTACTTTAAAGAACAGTAACAGATGTAAGCAAGGGTATCGTTAAAGGTTCATCATGCATTAAACACAGGGCTATGACCGCAACTTGCATTGGCACTCTATGCAGCGGGCCACCAAACCTCTTTAAAGAGCAGGCGACGAGTGCCTCAGGATAAACATGCCGCTGACTGACATCACTCAAGCCCAATGCTGGGATTTCTCTACTGTGTACTGCTGTGAGACAAATCGAGCCTGGTCTGCAGGGAAATGCGCGGTATGATCTCATCTGTGACATGGCACGTGTCCTGATGTGGTTCTCTGTGTGTGTTTGTGTGGCATTCGTCCTGCAGTGCATTCACGTGGGATGATTTGCATCATAAGGGTTATGTGACTTTTTGATTTGTCTGTGCAAATACAGTGGGGTCCAAGAGGCCTCATGCACAATATTTAGAGATTTAGAATTGAATTTTAACTTGAAAACTTTAACTATAATACAGAATGTAAAACGAATAGTTGGCTGATACATCCTTTAAATGCAATCTGCAAGCAATCGCATCATTGCGTCATGGCACAAGCTGATTGGTGTCTGATGATCCTGCAGCCAATGAGATTGATTGCTCAACATTTAAATATTCTGGTTGATTGTTTCCAGTAATTTAATCGTACAGTTCGACTTAAACCCTCAACCTCCCCCAGATCCATCTGCCTAGATGTGCCTAAATATGATTTATGTAGGTCATCTAATGCTTACATACAACAATACTTCTACAGCATTTATTAATCTTAGTTAATGTTAATTATTATTAAAATCAAAAGTTGTACCGTATTTTTCGCCGCATAAGACGCACTTTTTCTTCCCCAAAACTGGGGGGGAAACTTTGGTGCGTCCTATCCGACGAATATACAGAATCCGCGGAGCGCGGCCACGGCCGTAGCCGTGGAGATGACGAGTGGGGGGCAATGGTGGCGAGAGGGGCGTGGTTCAGCGAGGTCTGCAGCGGGAGAGAGTTGGGAGACGAGCGGTGTGTAAGAGAGAAGTGAAACGAAACTAAGAGTGAAACGAAACCGAGAGAAAGAGGCGTGACTCACAGAGAGTGAAGCGTGAGCGCCGCACATGTTTTGGTTTCAAATCTCACTCCCCTATGCGCGCATTAATCGAGGTGAACGCACTTCCTTGAGCATATTCGCCTACAAACTGACTTGTACGCTTACATAAATAAATGAAATTATATTACAGTTATAATGAATTATAGTAGGCCTATGGGTTTACCAGGGACAGTCAGATTTTCACAGCAGAAAAATACACCTGTGAAAATCTCACTGCCCTCACTAACTCTGGTTTAAAAGCTCACAGACTTACCATATTTATTTTATTATCTCATTATGGTATGGACATTCTTTGCTCAAAAGCATTTGGTTGTAACAATTATAGTATGGGTTTACCAGGGGGAGTCAGATTTTCACAGCAAAAAAAGTAACTCACCATATTTATCTTATCTCATCATATGGTGAGTCTGTGAGCTTTTAAACCAGAGTTAGTGAGGGAGTGAGATTTTCACAGGTGTATTTTTCTGCTGCAGAAAAATCTTGATGTTAGTGAGGGGAGTGAGATTTGTCCGGGGAGTCAGATTTCGGTAGACACCCCACTTCCCGGTTTACACACAAGTTCGAATAAAAACATTACAGCCTTATTTTTGTTACTTTCACCATTTACTGACTTTACTGACTGTTAATGAGAGTAAAGATAGTTCTTAATATGTTACATGGTTGGCATACAATTGTTTTATGTTTTTTGTGCTGTTAACTTTATACAGTTGATATAAAATATTTTACTACAGTATTTAGTTCAGAATCTTTTTCTAGATTTTCCTCCTTTAAAATTGGGTGCGTCTTATGTTCCGGAGCATCTTATGTGGTGAAAAATACGGTATTTGTTAACATTTGTTAATGCACTGTAAACTAACACGAACAAACAGTGAACAACTGGATTTTTATTAACTAACATTAACAAAGATTAATAAATACTGTAACATGTATTGATCATTGTTAGTTCATGTCAGTTAATACATTCTTATTATTAAATGAGAACTTATTGTAAGTGTTATTGTAGTCTTGTAGTGTTTTAATAAAAAAGTGCACTTAAAGTAGTAAAGTATAGTTTAGAAATGTAATGTTCATGAAAATAATAGCAACATGTCAAATTAAAAATTCATGCAAATTTACAGTTTATCTTTGTAGAGAAATGATGCGCTGATTATACTTTGTTATTTTAAAAGTGGCATTCAATTCGAAAAATGCAAAACAGAAGCATTTTCACAAATGGGCTTTTGAACTGCAGTGTATTGTGTCTGAAAACATCTCCAGTAGAGACTCGAGCTGCTGGTGGTTGGCATTTTCAAAGCTCTGGCCGCTGAACCATGTAACCTCTCTGCGAGCAGTGCCTTAGCTCCGTCCCAGATCACTTTCATCACTAGGCTAGTGTCTAATCAATCAAGTGGAAAAACAGTCACAGTCAGCAATGAAATCGCCTTGAAATACTGTCTAGATGCAGGATGAAAACATAGTTTCATAGACCAGCTCTCTTCTAGAGTTAAATTAGTTGATTTCCCATGGATTTTCCAGTTTTACATGTGCTGTTATATTAAGCGCCTCATTGATCTCATCTGAGCCAAAAATTTTCCTTTGTGTCCAGCCATTGTCAAACTCAGCATTCATAGCTACTAGCCACCACTGCAGGATTTGGATTCAGGGTGTCCCACACGTCGTTGCTTTTTAACGTCCATCTTGTGCGCGTAGTTGAATTAGATGTGCTCTGATCCATGTCATGGCTAATGTAATAAGGTGCACCCTGACACAAGAAAGAGAGGCGTGATTAGATAAGCATTCAGAGCAACTGTACCATGTGACACACCCTGACACTAACACTCAGCAGGCATCACAACGTGCGTGCCGCGACTATAAATGACCCACCCTTTAACAATTTTTTTTGATGTAACAGCTCATGAAATTGACACAAAACAGTGACAAGTTTGCTCACTATGCAAAAGAGCTGTAAAGACATTACTCACTCGTGATGTCTTTATGTCCCATGACATCCACTTCCATTAGACAAGGTCTGCACTCATAAAAGGAATTGTGTCTAATAGTATTGAAATGAATGGCACACTATATACCGTCTATGAGAGAGTGCCCGATTATTCACTGAGTTGTCAACTGCCTGGCGCCTAAATGCTTGCCCATGTGTGTGACACAAACCACACACCGTATGATTATACTAATGTATAATAATATAATTCTGTGTACATATAGCTAGGCAGAGTACAAATGCATGGATTCCAGCTGTGCTGGCGTCAAAAACATTAGCGTTGAGGTATTGTTGGGACACAAAGGCACTGTGAGTCAGTCTGTTTGAGCGTTAAAGAACGTGTCAGTTTGTGTGAGGGAAGATGGCAGGCATTTATAGCCATCGAACGATGGGATTCTGAGCTGATGGAGAAGATGGCTAAGCTTCTCCAGAGCCCACAGGCATGATTAGTAATCAATGCACATTTTAAAAAAAAGGAGGATAAATGAGAGAAAAACGAGGTGTCTACACAGCGTATAAGCTAGAAAATGGCATCTAGTGACAAGAAGTATCTTAAAGTTGATTACCGAGATGTTATGGGGTATACAGTAGCAAAGCTCAGTCTAGATTTGTGTGTTTCTAGTTCGTCTTTTTGAACTTACAGGTTATTTTCTACTTAAGACCCTGAACTAGCACTGTCTTTCCCTCAGAACCGCCTACGCATATTGACTCATTGCTTATGGCCAAGCACTGACTTTTTTGTGGTGTAGAAAAACACTTGTTTTGGAAAGTGGGAGAGATTGATACTGGACTACTCATGGTGTTGTACTAAACACACTAATCATAATCTGTTTTTACTCACTTTATTCACTTCTCAGGTCATTGTCCAGACATACCACCTATTCGGATGCTTGCATCATGCTGCTAGATGGAGAGGAATGATTGACAGCTATTTGAATAATAGACAAGCACCCTGCATGTTTAACCATGAGATTCTATTTGCCACTCACATTTTTATTAGCAATTATTACTGCCAGGGAGCACAGCAACACCGAGATGCCTCTAATTCATGTTTACTGATGTGTAAATTCTGTGTAATCTGAATCGCTTTGTTAAAATGTCAGGGATTCTATTTTGTCTGACTTCAAAGTGTAATACACAGATATTGCTGCCAATTCGCTCATTTACAATTTTTATTTATAGGTGTTTGCATGTTTGAACAAAATGCTGTATCACAAATGATAATCTTACAATCTTACATAAATTTGCTAGTTAACTATTCTAAATCATTCAGATTGTCTAGGGATGGACTGATTCCATAGCTGGAAATGATGTACTATTTTGCCTAAATAGTGTAAAAATAAAATGATAAATACAAATAATCTGATACAGTACAGTATAAAAAAAAGGTTCTGTCAATATTAATGCAAATATTTATTTTGTCATTTCTTGAACAGTGCTATTTTTGAAGGAGTTAAAAAAAACTATTATTTTAAAATAAACGAGAGATGATGGCAAAAATGGTCTAAATGTAAACAAAAATAGTGCATTTTTAAACCATTTTAACAAAACCCAATATCAAACATCCAACTCATTAAGCAACTAAATACAGTGCATGTATTGTTGCCAAATAACTATGTTAAACATTCACAATGTGGTGTATTGGTGTGTGTGTGTGTGTGTGTGTGTGTGTGTGTGTGTGTGTGTGAATTCCATGCAGCTGATTGGTTATCTCAAAGACTCGGTTTGATCTATCTATGTAAACTACTTCATAACCTACCTATTTATTTCCAACCCAAACCGGCTCAACTCAGTGAACCGTGCCATGGGAGCTTTCCTAGCTCTCCACCTTCCCCAATACCACCTGCCTAAATCTGCTAGAGGGTTTTCAATGAATTAATGAATTCATTGAGGCATTTATATAGCGCTTTTCTATGTACTGCTGTACAACCCAAAGCGCTTTATAATCATATCAAGATTCTTTCTCTTGAACCACCACCAGTGTGCAGCATCCACTTAATCACAGTACAAGGTGACAGTGTGCTCATCACACACCAACTAGGTGGAGAGGAGATAGAGTAATGCTTTCCTTTTCCTTTCTGCAGTAGCCTTTTCTCATACAGCAGCATAGCAGGCCAAGTTCACCAAGACTAAGCGTATATATATTCCATTTTTATATGTATTTATAAACTGCCGTTCAAAGGTTTGGGATAGGTAAGATTTTTGAAATGTTTTTTAAAATAAGTCTCTTATGTTTGACCAAACTGTTTGATTAAAACCAAAGAAACAGCAATATTGTGATAATATTAAAATAACTGTTCTCTATTGGAATATATTTTAAAATATAATTTATTTCTGTGTTGGCAAAGCAGAATTTTCTGCATCAATACTCCAGTCTTTAGTGTCACATGATTCTTCAGAAATCATTCTAATATGATAATTTGCTGCTCAGGAAACATTTATTATTATTGAATACAGAAAAAAAAAGTCATGGTTCTTTTATAATATATTCAAAATGAATGAGTTTTTTTTTTACAGTGGAGTTCACTTATCTCGACCTCGGTTAACTTGCCAACCCTAATATGTCGACGTTTTTGAAGTGGAACCACCAAACTCTGTATGTGTCTAAGCATTTTCTTTTTGGTTATGTCGATTCTTTTGTCGCCGAACCCTAGTATCTCGAGCATAAAAGAGGGACAAATTCGCCACTTAACATGGGTTATCTCGATTCCGTGACTAAAGATAGTATCTAGTTCACTGCGCATGCGCAGAGTTCGCGTTGCATGTGCATGCCATGACCATTTTTGGTCCTTCCGGTCCTTCCGGTCCTTCCGGGCCCGCTTTACATTTGCCCAGTTAGATTGTGGTTTTACAGTGGTAGGGCGCATTAGTTTGTGTGGTCATGTCATAAGAGCCATATGTTGTGTAATTGATGATAACCGCGTGTGCAATACTTTTCAGAACTGTGTCAGAGCGAAATAACTGTTATAAGCGTGAGCACATATGTGTTTATGTGTGTTGTGAATGTTTACGCTGTGAGCGAAATTATATATATATATATATATCGCCATATTGGCTTTTGGTTATTCCACTGTACTTCACAATATTACTGTTTTGTATTTTTATAATTTTTTTATAAGGGACTTATTTTAAGAAATAAGTTTACAAAATCTTACCCATTCCAAACAATTGAACACACACACATTTATATACAATATATACTGTACATGCATACATACAGACCTTTATTAGGTACACCTGTACAACTGCTCGTTAACACATATCACATGACAGCAACTCAAGCCATTTAGGCATGTAGATGTGTGGGTCTATTAGTATGTCTGAATTCGTAGTATTTATAAAACAGTAGGTGAAAAGTACCCGGATGAAATACTACCAGCAAGATTATGAAGTGTACATTTATTTGACTGTTAACTATCCCATCTGGCCATTGTTGAGGATTGTGAATGTAGGTGATGCCGTAGGTCACATGATAATGACAATATTCATTAATATTACTCACATTCACACTATATACAGCATATTTTTTTATAGTTGCCAAGTAAGTTGCAAACCACAAGTAGTACCTTTACGGTACCAATAGTAGATTTTGGACGTAGCTATGGTCAAGATGAACTGAGTATCAGAAAGGTGATTTAAGTGACTTTGAATGTTTTAGATGTTGTTGATCTGCTCATCTCTCTAGCTCCCTAGGGTTTACAGAGAATGGTCCAAAAAAGAGAAAACATCCTATGAACGAATATGCCATAGGTCAGAGGAGAATGGCTAGACTTTTCTGAGCTGACAGAAAGGTAATTTCTGTACAGTAATTCAAATAGCCACTCGTACAACTAAGGTCTGCAGAAGAGCTTCTCTAAACACGCACATCAATCCTTAAAGCTAATGTACTATGATTTCAATCCAGAAGAGTACCTTTGGGATGTGCTAGAATAAGAGAGATATAATTTGTTTTATTTACCATATTTATGTCATTGTTTATTTTCCAGCTAGGTTTTAATTTAATTTTGAATCACTGATTTTCAGTGTGGCCTTTTGAACCCTACTGTAGTTGCTCTGTTGGTCTGACAATGTCAAATACATTCTCACTCATATTTTATATTGCAAGTCATGCATAAAGCATGCACAATTGATTATTCACTATCAACCAATGATGGGGGTTTGCCAGATGAATTTGATATCGCAGTGTCCAGTAATGAAGTATGTTAGTTATTATTTTAGTGTCTGACACCAGCGACCAGCATCCAACATCTTTGACCTTGGAATTTCAGTAGCTTGGAAATGAATCTTGTTTCCATCACTTTCGGCTTGCATGTGTACAGTGCGAGCATCTTTCATTTGCTGTCTAATGTTGACAAGACTGAGGTGTGGGCCTTTGGCTGTCATGAGACACTATCTGTCACTCAAATGTGCTTTGACTCATTTCCTCTCTCCATAGCTGGTTTTTCCTCTCCCTCTCTGATGACTTCATTAGATTTGGGCATGCTCTCTCAATCAAAACACCATACGGACATGTCAAGACAGAGTGCAGAGCCACTCCCTCCCTGTTTTGTTCTGCTAAAATATATCCATCTTCTGACATAATCTCCGGCTTCTCTCAGGACATGATCATCTGGGTTTCGTGGGCGATTTGATTTATAACTCTTATTAACCCATTCCTCTCCTGTCCTCCGGTCATTACGCTTGCCTCATCTGTCCGGCACCTACACTCGGTCTGTTTGTGAACTCTCTTCTCCTCCTTGAGCTGCGGGTCTTGCCAGGGCCTCTTTGATTGCGGTGTTTAATGAGAGGCAGCCACCACAGAGAGAGAGAGACAGGAAATCCATAACCCAGAGAACAGTAAACCCTGCCAGCCATTAATCACTGACAGCAGCGCTCCTCCATGGCCTTCACCGCTGACAAAACCCTCCCTTTTTTATCCTCCCTGGGAATGCACGCCAGTCCTGCATGCAACACATAGCAGACTAGACACACTTGGCCTGTTAAACACCCCACAACCAGTCAGCGCAACCGACCCATCCAGAGCGCATCCCTAAACCAACCCATCACATGCACACAAAGCCCTGAGGGGACGTTCAAGCGCTGATCCAGCCTTCAACAGTGAATGCGACTGACTCAGAGAGTTAAATCAATTCGCTCAACTGTCCCTTTGCATGAGTCTCAAGGTTCTATATGAACACAGCTGATCCAGCAGGCTGCTCTTGAATGCCACCTGTGGCTGATTGTACTTTAGAACCCCCACACAAAAGCTTTTACATGTTATGTAATGATCTAAGACATGATTATTGGAGGTACCCTTTGTGTGTCCTAACCTAAAGGGCCAGTCACACAGCCGATCACGCACGAATCACTCACAAATCACGCACAGATTGGGTTTGTGCGTGCTTGTGCATCGAGAAATTGACCAAAGTATTCCACGAACATTCGACGCACGCCCAACGCATGAATCACTGACGGAGCGCGTCCAAACACGCACGCTTTGCGAACGTTCCACGAACAAGCACTTTCAGAATCCACATTGTCAGTGGATGTCAGTGGAATGAACGTGATACGTGCGCGGTTCATGCGTGATATGAAGGTGGGGCGTCAGTGGACGGACGTGGACGTGCGCGGTTTCAAACCAGTTCCAACGTATAAGCACTGACAGCCGACACATGTCCCGCGCACAGTCACGCATACTCGACGCATAAACTACGCATGCCGACTCATGAATAACGGACACCGACGCACTGTTGTGCGGCGGAAAAATTTTTAACCGTTCAAAACTCAAAATCACGCACAAACCGGCTTTGACGCACATCCACTTACAATCACTGATGGTCCACGTTCGTTCCACCGACGAATTACGCATATGACGCACGCTCCGCGCAGAAACGAAAGTCTGTGCGTAATTCGTGCGTGATTCATGCATTTCCGCTGTGTGACTGGCCCTTAACCAGCATCTAAAGTGATAAAAGCAAGCTCTTTATGTCAATGTTTTGTTATCAACTTGTATTTTTGTGATGTTATGCTGGGTAGCCACGCCTTTTGTTGGATATTATTACCGGTAGTCCAAAATCCACCTTCTCATAACTGTATATTATGCATCAAATATCAAAGGACTGACCATCAAACAAATATTTGCAAAAGCTTTTCAATATGCTTTTAAATTAGAGTTGTTGATTAATTTTTTTTATTCTAAAAAATATTTAATAATTATTTATTTTACATTTACATTGCATATGGCTGATTTGGCATATGTTTTTATGCAAAGCCACTTACATTATATTCTAAGTATTCATTTAATCTGTTTGCATTCCTTAGGAATCAAACCCATGACCTTGCCTTTGCTTGCTCTAGTGTTTGAGCTACAGGATAGAATTAATATATATTAATATATATTGACAAATAATAATTTAACGTATTCACATCCTGAGTTTAGTTCCTGTTTTACTTTGTTTCTATAGTTACTCTTGTTTGTTGCCATAGTGATGCTTTACCCTCACCTGTTCTTTGTCAAGCCCTTATTACCCCGTGTATTTATATCCCAATGTTTCATGTGGTCAGGGTCTGGTGTTGTCTGTTGTGGATGTATTACCTGTGCTTTTCAAAACTTGGAATCAATTGAGCCAATTGCTTCGCAAAATGATTCAGTTTCAAAGCACTCAAAACACTGGTGAATACTTGCTGATCAGAATGCAGAAAATTAATCGAACATTCAGCCCAAACATGCATGCAAAACAGTTTTACAAACTGATTGCAATTGTTTTATTGAAAGTGTAATCTATTCAATGAAATTAACTAATAATCTAACATCCTTAAAAATGAAGTGTCTGTATAATGTTGTTTTATTAAATTGTTATTATGAAATTGTTTGTTTTACATTTAAATTTTTTTGTTTGTTTTATGAAGAGCTTGGTTAATCAGGCAAATAAGAAACTATTAACTACAGTTATTCCTTTTTATTATATTAATGTGTCAAACAAAACATCTACAAATTTATAAAAATCAATCCAAGATCAGGTTAAAACCATATGGACACTGGTTCGTGGGTTCACAGAGGTCGCCCCTAGCGGCAAGCCATTGAAATTTCAAAACACTAATGATGTCAAAGTCTCGTTTACTGAAATCACATGACTTTAGTTTGATACATACTCCAAATCACTGATTCAAAACTAAATATGCACAAAGGTTTTGAACGCACCCATCACTTCTTACTTCTTACTCATTACATGGATTTGATTTACTTTTGTTAATAAACTTTTATGCTGCACTTTACATCTGTTCTGAAGCACCTTGTATTACAGAAATGTTGGAAAACGCATTTAAAGTAATAATAATAATTAGAGTAATTCCTTAAATGTGTCAAATACATTAATTCCCTCTAGTTTCCTGTGTTTTGAAATTGTTTTGCTCATAATTAGCTCAACGGAAGAAACAGAAGTAATCATCAAAGACCTTTGAATAACACAAGAAGATGTTTTCCTACCATGCATTACATTGTATACACTATCTAAAAATACAATTGTGAATATTTTGTTGAAATTTCTATAGTTTTTATTCAAATAGTTATGCTGATAATATCATTATCAATTAAAAAAATGCTACACAAAAGTATATTTTTGAAGACCAGAAAAAAAGAACATAGTATTAAGAACAGAGTATTTCTGTTTCCATTTAGTAAAGAATCATTTTTTTGCTTTTGTACCAGCACAGGCAGTATGGTTGTGAAGGAGTTGGTGTAGTCAACAGGATGCCAGTCTTGGAGGAGCGAGAAACATCTCCCCACTGCAGTCGCTGAGGGATCTCTGCCCAATCTGATTACTGCATTTGTCAACCTGCCACCCTGTTCTGCAAGTAAACAAAGCCAACACCAGATAAGAACCTGCCGACTCCTTCAACGCTGCTCGAGACAATTCCACTCGAATGTAAATGTACCCATCCCCCCTATATGCAACCTAATGCACACCGGAAACACATTGGAAAATAGCCAGAATGCTTTCAGTTCTATTTATCTGATGGACAGAAGACAAAGGTCTACATTACAATCAATCTCTAATGCATTGCATTACACATGCCACATCCTCAGAAGACTTCTGGTCATGTCCTAGTTGCTGCCCTGAAAGGCTGCAACTATAGCTCAGTGTCTCTGGATATTCCTATTACAAGACTGTCCCAGCTATTTATTTTTCACTTTGTTTTATTGTTGGTTCCTAAAGGCTCCATTCAAGAGTGATTGCTGACTAAATTTCCTGAAGCCTGGACGTGGGTTTATCCCAATATGTCTTGTAATACTCTCTTGTGAAAGGATCTTAGTAGTCTGACATTCCTTATCAGGAAAGGATGGTAAAAAGAACAGTATGGCCCGATTAGTATAATCTCCTCAACATATGTTTACATCATCAGAGAAATGATTTTCTAAACAGAAAAGAGTCTCATGTTTCGTGATTCAAACCTAGGGAAGACTTTTGCACCTGCTTAAAAATCCCCTTCATAATTACTTTGAGTTTTTTGTGTTTTCTTTCATGGCATTCAGCAGTAGTAGTAGTAATAATTATTGTTATTATTATATAAACTGGATGATACCACCGAAGCACATTTTTATGTACAATGGTTTTTAAAAATCCCCATTCAAGGTATGACTCGATCATATTCTGGAACACAACGAGAAAGTCTCTTTAAGCAATGTTAACCACAAATCTTATTTTACTCTGATATCCAGAACCACTATTTTAAAAACCCATTACAAATTCCTGAGGAGAAACTTTTGCGAATTATCCTTCCAAATTGATATCATAACTGAAGGGCTCCATTACAATAAATAATAATTTGCATTCTGTAAACATCATGACATACTGTAATTAGCGCCTCCTCAAAGTCATCATAAAAATTACGTAATAAATTATACAAAACCACACGTTTTAGGGTGAAAACAGACTATTGCACCTTATTAGAAATGTAATGTCTTATAATAAAAGAGTATTAAAGATACAATACTTAATAATTAATAATGATATCATTTGCATTTAGTAACTGTATTTAGTGGGGATGTGAGCTCTTAAATCAAACTTTTACTTGACTTACATTTTCAATCTGGTCCAAACCATGCCATGTCATCACATAGCAACATTAAAACACATATTCGTCATAAATTATTAATACCGTGATTGTGAATGGGATCCACAAGCCAGTATCAGGATGCAAAATTCTTTTAACTATGCCTTCGAAAAACAAATGAACAACAGGGATCTAGTGAGGCCCATTTGGAATACATCTGAAGACTCAACTTTTGCATTTGATTGTGTTTTAGAAATCAGACATTCATGAATTCTCTCTCATGTACCTTTAAAAGCACAAGAGCGAACAGGGGAAGGGGAATTTTGATGCTAAGACTGAATACGCTCCACATCTGTGACTAAAATAATAATCTTGTCTACTTATAGTAAACATTTGAGATATAGATGCATAACTGAGTGTGATGTTATGATATATGATGGGAAGCACCAATTAAAACGCTGTTTTAACATAATCTTGTATTGAGTAATGACTTTGAATTTCCAAAGTCTAAATGAGGAAATAATTACTTTGCTGAAATTAAAAAGACCTCCGGGGAGCTCATAATGTGAAATCAAGATACAGGTCCATCAAAAAAGAATGGAATAAAAAAAATATAACGCAAAATTGGTAATGTTAATTATGTACAATAATAATGATGTTTCAGCTTTTTATGTTTTTTTCTTTTTTCAGATGCTAAAGAAGACCAAAAAAGCTGATTCATTCTAGCCCCTTTCCGAGAATACAGGTACTCTAAATGCTATTTTATTCTTATCTCAAACAATAACCATGCTGATGAAGACCCATAAACACAAAGCAAAGCTTTCCCCTGAAAGCATTCCTGTCATCTCACGCCTCAACATAAGTGCCTGAGGAACTCACACCTCATGTATTAAAACACCTCCAGTTTCACACGTGTAGTGATTGGGCCTGTTACCAATGCAATGTTTTGACGTGGAGGAACGAGTCATTGAACCATGCAACTGTTGAGTACAAAGCTGGAGGTTCCCAAGGGAGCTTTGGCCCACTTTTCTTGTCAAAAGATAATAGCTAACAGAGCAGAAGAGGGGACATCGAACAGATTAGTTTCAGAGCATCCTCTCTGAACAATCTATACCCACAAGATGGTGCCCAAACTGCTATTTACAGATCAATTTGAATATATCCACTTGCTCCCACCTCATATTAGCTGTCTTCAGTGGCTAATATACAGTACGTGTTTTAAAATTACTGTACTTATTGGGTATATGTATGTAGAGGGAAAAATGCATTTTATTTGCATTTTTTCTTACATTTTTCATTTTATTGTAAAACAATGTTTAGAGTTGGGTTGTGGATGGCTATATAGAAGCAAACCGCTTGCAAGGCAAATGAGGCTAGTAATTACAAACACCTGTGATCATTAAACAAATCTCTGTGACAACTCGTAAGTGGCAGGAAAACTAGACAAAGGAAATCAGGATACTAATGCAAACAAACTAAAAGCCCATGAAAATTAATCTAAGACAAAAAAATAACTGAATGTCTGTAAAGGTTTATATGGCTTTGTCATGGCACTGTCATTTTGTACAGTGAAATACTTAACATCCATATTTATGTCTCAATATTTACAGATTGGCCTCATTGTCTTCCATGCAAATGCATCACTGTATTTTTTCTGAAAAAGATTTCTGTTTATTTGTTTTCAATTTATTTATTTGTGGGAAAGGAGAGACTTTGTGGTAATAAACAGTATGTTGTAAATGCTGTTCAATGAGCTTAACTTGTTCTAACGAAAAATTTACATTTATGCATTTGGCAGACACTTTTAGCCAAAGCGACGTACATTGCATTTAAGGAACACATTGTTCTTGCTTTCCCTGGGATTGAACCCATGATCTTGGTGTAGCAAGCACCAATGCTCTACTGTTTGAGATACAGGAAAGCTTGTACAGGAAAAATGTTTTAGATTACATTAGTATTTTCTTTCCTATTGTGAGATAGATCCGAATTAAATGGCTATTGAACAAGAAAAAAAATAGGACTGGATTGTTTTATTGATCTCATGTGAGCGACAAGTTGCTCCGCCCTTGCGCCAATAAACACGTCACACACCAGAGAAGAGATTTTGCTGCTGGAGGAATGATTTTTTTCATTTTTTATTAAAGATTACGAGGGCGTATAAATGAAAGCAAAATGATTAGAACGGATAAATTATTTATAATAAATGATAAAAAAAAAATCTTGGTGACTTTATTATAAATGCATGAGTATTTGTCTTTTCTTTTTATCATTAAATCATTATTTTAATAGTTTTTTTTTTTTTTTTTTTTTGTATCTGCAGCTAGAGGCACATTTTTAAAAAACAGCTTAACTCAAACGCTCCGAGATCGCTCAGGCCGGAGTTTCTCTCATTAGTGTGTCGGGAGTTGGTAAAGAAAGTCGAGCTAGAGCCGTGTAATGATAACGCTTTGAGCAGGGAGCAGAAAAATGTCACTCTCCTCCACTCATAAACACACCTCTCCAGACCGTCTTTCAGTCCGTGCGTTGCTTGGCGACACACACACAGCTTGACATTTCTTTTGTAACTAATGAAATTAGTGGGACAGAAATGTACTAACTAAAAAGCCACTTTTGTCCAGAACATCAGTTACTGGAAATGTATTGCTACCAAAGAGTTATATTTGGTATAAATATTACCTGTGGGCTAGTTCCAACGGCCAAATCAGTCATATTTATGATATAACTTAATATATAAATGCACAGTGACAGTTTCCATTACAGTGTCCATGTTACACGTAAAGTGTACAAATATAATTTGGGCTAAATGTTTAATCAACCTTTTTATGACAAAAAAAATCAGATTTATTAAATAAAAGACAAATAAGCTACATGCGGTAAAATGAATCCTTTCCCCATGATATTCCCTATCAACATGCACACTGTAATGTAAAGTGTGACCGAATGCTGTTATTTGTGGCCGACGCGATCACGGAGAAAGCTCTTCCCTCATCTGTATGTGTGGTTGCTAATAACGGTGAGCGCTGTCCAAGGTGCTGCAGCGCTCTCGCCCCGCCCGTCTCCATCACACACTAACCGGGAGACACGTGACGCGATGTGCTGACAGTCCCTGGCAAAGCTCGCCTGAGAAACACATCGCACCTTGTCTTGCACACAGAACAGGGAGCGATATCTTCTTATTTTATATCCACCGAAAACAAAAAATAACACTTACAGTGGAAAATTTCTTAAGCTCGAAGCGTTTTGTACTTAATCTTAATTGGTTGTTGGCTCCATTTTGATTTTTGTTTTTAATCTATTGGGACTTTGGAGATCCGCATACGCAATTGTATCGCTCCCGTTTCTTCTGCTCATTCGACACCGATGCAGTGATTTTTCTTTTTTCCTTTCCTTGTTAATCGATGTGGAGGAAATCAACCAGGTTCATCGGTGAGGTTGAGCTGTCAAAGGGCGCACAATGGTCCATTTCGCAAGGTATAATAATTAAGAATTATGTAAGTTTCATTTGAAGGCGTGTTTGAGGTTATGTGTCGTTTTCTGTGCGAGGTATCGGTTGCGCTTCACGCGCTCAATGCAGTCACGCGCAGGTGAGATGATGCAGCTGGGCTTTATTTCTGTTTAATTATGCTCTACAGCCGATTCATTCGTGTTTACCGCTGGCCTTTGCTTCATCTTAAGCGATATTTGATGACTCCATGCAATTCCTGTCCTCAGCGTCTGAAAGTGAGCGCGGTAGAGGCGTGTTAAAGGTGTCTTTCTCGATCGGTTTGAGCAGATGGTGGTTGATTATTGGCTATGTTTTGCGCATCTGAGTCATCGCCAACATTAATCAAGGGAAAGAAAAAAAGATTAAAAAATGTGACTGGTTTAAAGCAGAGATTTAAAAGCGCAGATGTTTTGTAGGATCCCGTAGTTGCGAGACTGTAAATCTGATGCGCGAGGCTATTAGGAGGATTGTGTATTGTTCCAGACCCCATCTACAGTACTAATGGCATGACATTACCGTAATCGTTTCGCGAATACGGTAAATAAGACTGCCTTCTGTACATTAATCGCTTATGATGTGTTGTGTAAGATCCATCTGTGAAAGGGGTCGGTTGTTATCTTGCCAAGTAGCCCCGTGTAAACCTGACAGTAAACACATAGGAATTCAAGCATGAAATGATTGGTTGAGATCAGTTGACAGACAGCCCAGAGGCCAGACAATTGCAGTGTCATTAATGCTTAAGAGGCGCGCGATAAGCCCCCGCCCTGGGCACATTTTGGGATGCAGGACTTGAACTGAACGAGGTTCACTGAATCAAACGAGATTTTCCCCATTACACAGTTTCGATGCTGCCGCCCGTTTGGACCTTTTCTCAGTCTGCAGGTCCTCTTGCTGAAATTACTGAAATAGGATTGACTATACGTGTGTCTTTTGGAAAAAAAATCGTAAAAATGGCAAAATACCACTGTAAAATATAACTGGTTACCTTTCCATACAATAAACTGTTATGTTTTATTGCTTTGTATCTGAAAATACAATACAACGCAAACGTATCATAAAACATTTAACGTAGAACTTAAATGAGTTATGGAGACAATTTACAGTAAAATGCTTTTTATAACGATAAAATATGAATTGTCTTTTTTTGTGGGGAATGTATATGTTAGTTTCTGTAGTCTTTAGATTTGTTGTTAAGTGTGAATACTGGAGGGGTTTAGGTTGTACGTCATATTAATTAGTCAGTATTTACTGCATTAGCCTATTTTTTTGTGTGGTAAATATTATTTATTTATTATTATTATAATTGCCACAATTGCTGAAGAGACCAAGTCTTTTATTGTTTTTCCTGTGTTATTAGATATACAGATTTTAAAATAGGATGGTAAATATCTATGATCACCAGAATGCTTCTTGTGATGCTCGTGGGATCATCCCTGTGTTTTTTACAGTACAGTTTTTACTGTACATTTAATAAAAAATACTGTACTATCTCAGTTTTGCAACAGCAGTGACATTTCATAGCATTAAAGAATGAATGTCATGAGAGAAAATCTCTTGAAAATGAAAATAAAATGGTATAAAACAAGCAGTCTAATTCAAATTCATTTATATGATCACACCATTATATACCATTTTATCCCATTCTATTTTGAATTTATCAAGTTTTTTTCTCTGCTTTATCCAAACATGCATCTAGAAAATGTATAGAACTACAATTTCTACACTTTCTTTCCTTCTTTAATAATTAAAACAAGTATTAAAATAAGTATTTATGGAGAGTTTTCTGGTTCATACAACATAAATAGTAATTATTGAGAATTAAAATGAGAAAAGTAAACAAAAAGCGGAGAAAAGCAAATAAATAGTGCTCTTGTAATTGAAGATTAATGCAATCAATATCAGCGTGAAATTAGTGGTTTCAATATCAATATCACTATGAAATTGTGGTTTCATGTATGAATGATTGTACTGTGTGTATGCTATCTATCTCTTTAAAAGAACCCATCTTTTCTTTCTTTTTCTTTGAAGAAATTAAGATATTCTTTTCTATTCTTTTCAGATTATGGATCAGTATGTCAAAACGGATGTGAATTGAAGGTTTGTGAACACTGAGGGCCCTATTCGGGCCTGCACGTTAACACTGCAAAGTGTACTTTTTGTCTACTTGTGATTAGTGCTGACTTAAAGCCTACACAATGACTTTTAACTAGATTTAAATGACCCTGACATTAATGACCCTTTACACCCCTAATGAACTCTCTGCTGTACAGCACTACACATGGCTACGATTTATATCGATACTTTGATAACTTGGCCCAACTGTAGCACACCTGGAGCCCACTGAAGGTTTTTTAAGCAAAGCAGTAGCCTTATTTTTTTAGAAGATCACTATTTGGGCCTTAGCGACTCCCTTTATTCAGATTTGTATATCTAGAAATTGAAAAAGAGTTGGCCGTAATACAGGCCTTCTCCCTCTCTTAGTGAACAATGAGTAAATTATCCCAAGTGCATAGCAGTACTGTATGCCATTGGGAGCTCTGTTACACTTTAGGAGCACTCCACTAAGAGAGCTGAATCATTATAGTTTTGATTAGTTCTATTGTTAGTTCTAACTTCCTTTCACCATTCACAATGAGCTTCTCAATGCGGAACGGCGCACATCTAATCTGGATAGGCCTACTGGTTTGTTGCCTTGTCGACATGGGGGCCAGCATGGAGTTCACCGGCGCAGAAGGCCAGTGGGCCAGGTTTCCGATGTGGAACGCCTGCTGCGAGAGCGAAATGAGTTTTAACATGAAGACCAAAAGTGCTCATGGACTTTTAGTTTACTTTGACGACGAGGGATTCTGTGACTTCTTGGAACTGCTCATCCACAACGGTAGACTCAGTTTGCGGTTCTCCATCTTCTGTGCCGAGCCGGCGACGGTGCTGTCCGACACGGCCGTCAACGACAGCCGCTGGCACGCCGTGACCTTGCGCAGGAATTTCAAAAACACTACGTTAGTTGTGGACGAAGAGATCAAGTGGGTGGAGGTTAAGTCGAAAAGGAGGGACATGACAGTTTTCAGCCATTTATTCTTAGGAGGAATACCTCCTGAACTGCGATCTGTAGCATTACGCCTCACGTCTTCAGCCATCAAAGATCAGGTTCCCTACAAAGGATGGATAACCAATCTGAGGGTGAACGGTTCCGAGCCGGTGCTTATCGGTAACGATGGTGTCAACAGCGACATTTGCGAAGCCGACCACATTTGCCTGAACGGAGGAGTCTGCAGCATCGTCAACGACGAGCCAATTTGCGACTGCTCCGAAACGGGATTCCAGGGAAAAGACTGCAGTGAAGGTAAGAGGCCTGGATTCGTCGTCTCCGTTGTTGAGGTGTTGAAATGTCTTCAAACACAGCCCTTTCACTTCTTCTTTTTTTCGTTTCAACATTGCACTAGTTCCTCAAAGGCAGTGCATGCTACATCATGTTTGTTCCCGGCCTCTACGGCAGGCCCAGTACATTACATGATTAGATTACCACTGATTTCAGTCAGAGAAAGCCATTGTTCTCAAGCAGGCGATCATTGAAATATGCTTAATAGTACCATCTGTGTCAATTCCAGAGCATCCACAAAAGCCTGTGTTTTTGATAGCATGACGTCAGCTCCTCACAATTTTTTTTTTATCCTAAATTAACTTAATATACTCTTGACACAGCACTGGCATTACAATTAACTATGAAATGAGTTGAATACATGCACACAAGCCCATGATTGAAGTATGATGATTTGAATATTATTCTCCCTCTGAATTGAAGGGGTTGGATGCTCTAATTACGTAATTAGCCAGATGTTTCATGGAGTCACTGAAATGACTTAGCCAAAGTTGCAATTTCAGTATCACAGGAAAAATAATGACATACTCAATATAGCATTCTGCAACCGTCACGTAGGATTTATTAATCCAGCTTTACAAGTAAACCTCCACTACAGCACTTACAGAATTGTTGCAATTACAGATTGATGATGTAACTAAATAGGGGGAGGCTGTTTCTGCTTCTATCTTTTGAGAAAGGATGGTTCTATGCATATCACAACAATTCCGATTTTCATGTAAAGTCTGTTCCTTTTTGAATATGTATGTTCTGGTTGGTTTCCTAGTTTGACTTACTCACTTGGTGTCCGATTTCACTGTTTTTATGTTCTTTCCATCTTTTTCTTCATTTTTACAACCGTCTCTGTGGACTGATCTTGATGTTGATGGATATTGTCTGGGTTAGGCCGTAAGCCAAAGAGGCACCATGTTGCCAAGGAAACTACAAACCCACTGAGTAAATTTTGCCCTCCTAAAGCACAATAGACAGACAGTACGTTTCACTGACAAATGTTCAAACCAGAATAGCAGTCGCATTGTGGTACAGAGTTTGCTGGGCTCTCAGTGAAATGGATAGTCTAGTGTATTTGATGAGATTATGACAAAAGGGCAGGGCCCGCAGATGCTCAGCAGCTTGCTTAAAAGCAAGATGTGCCGCTCTCCAGCCCCTGTGCTGGTAGAAATGCGCATCTTTGCCGGGTGAGTCAGAACAGACCTGCCCACGCAGCTTTCAGTGGCCTCCGTCATGCGCTTTGGGATGACACATGAGGATATGTGGAGATAGTGGAGGGCACGGGATGTGTAGATCTGAATCATTAGTGTTATTTATTTAGCATTGGAGGGTCTTGAGGCTAGCGCTGTTAGGCGTTGGTACTGGATGCTTGAGCACACTCAGGTCAGATTTAGAAACGTTCCATGTGTGTACATATATATATATATATTATTATTATTATAATCATTTTTTTATGGGAACCAATGTGGTAACTGAACTACACTCTTATCTCTTCCCCGCCATTGATGGAAATTTACATAATTTGTAATTAAAGACATGAAGAAGAAGCAGAAACAAGTGATATCTTTGGAAGCAGATGTGTATGTAGAATAACGTGATCATCAAAATTAAATAGCAGATAAATCAAAACAGTAATGTTATGTTACTTAACAGTTATGTTACTGAATTAAATATTGACCCAGGACGGGCTAGAGGACTGCGCACACTTTGGGGCTGTTAATGGACTTGATCTACTCCATCTATGTTTTGATCATCTTTCTGAATCAGATCCAGGCATAGTCTTTGACAAAACCGCGATTTTCTTAGCTTTTTGCTCTTTGCTAGAATAAAATGCTATGTTGCTGTTGTTGTTTAAAAGGAGAAGATCTGTTATTTTTTTGAAGAGAAAATACCATTTTCTAGAGGCCATGACAATTTTATGAAAATGATCAAAAACGCAAACGGGGAAAGAGTTAAAAATAAGGTTGAAATAAAATGGCTTCCCCAAAGACCCATTTTTTCTTAGTACAAAGAATATTTACCATTTATGACAATAATATCCCTTTTACGCAATGGAAAGGTTCCGTGGACGTCAGATAATAACGTTTTTTTATTCAGTGTTAGAAATTTGCAAATACCCTTTTGTTAGGTCTTTGACTGTTTTTACTATCAGCACAGTGTCAAATCTCCAAATGGCACCATGGAGGACAGGACAGCCATTATGAAGGCTTAATTCCACAAATAAAATAGATATAGAGCCAGTGTGTCGTTCATTAAAACAACAGTATCGAATTAAACTCCTCTTAGCCTAAATCTGTCCTTACTTGGGTTATTAATGCAAATCTGGCCCATGCAGCTCCTGCTGAGGCGAAAGCAGGCCACTTTGACTCATTCTACCTCCATTCAGTCATTTCATGTGTTGTCAGCTTCATGACTGAAGTGATCTGTCAGCTGACCACCAACTGCCATTGCCAATAAAACACTCCGCCTCGTATTTTATGTTGCTAAAAAATGGATAGCTGCATATTAAATGGTTCGTTGATGAATTACTAGGTTTTTGCTTTAGATATAAGCGCTGCTTGCTCTGTTAAATGTGCAGTGCCTAGAGAGCGTGTGTACGTGTTTGCAGATCTCAGGCAGGAAAGGGTGGTATGTGGATTAAATATGTCCTTTCTCTCCACACGTCCACTCCGTCATTCTCTCGACAGGCAGTTGTGGTAATAACCTTCTTTAGCAAAGCAGGTGTGGGGCTCTCAGCGGGAAAGGCAGTCCGCACCGCAAAGAATAACAGTGCTGTGGGTAATGAGATATTTTTGCCCTGCTAGGGTTAGAGAAAGGGCCTTATTTTGTGTTATTATGGTTAATGCTCTTACAAGTCTGAATTGGAAAGCCAAAAGAGTCTTCTCTGTATCAGCTTGCAGCCATTGATAAATTATCTTTATGCTCTATTAACTGTATAATGTGCTCCGTCTCCCTGGTTAAAGATGGCTGTAAGGGATCTGCAATTGACGTCCGTGCGGTTTCATATGCTTGGAGACTTTGGTGGGAGAATTGGATTGTGTTGGAGGGCTTGTTTACAACAGCGATTAGATTGTTTCACCTCATCTCTTATCTTTTGTGGTGGAGCTAACGTTGTAAGGGCCGGTTCCTGGCTGTGCACTGTGTCGTTTAATGATGCAGTCATATTTTAAATGTTTTTATTTTATATTTTTTTACCTCAGCTATTGGATAAATGAATGAGGTGGTATAGTGTAGTGTATGCCTATTAACCTCTTGCTATTGAAATAAAAGGCCTGCTTTAATTGGATATATCAGGATATTAATTTTAGGGACTCATTTATTCTTATCACTAGGGGCCTGTTTTGACAAAAGAAAAAGTTGACAAAAGAAATATATTAAAGAGATGGGGGCGGGGTGTTACGTGAAAATCTATTTTGTATAAATATATGTATTTAGCTTTATTTAGCAATATGAAATAATATTTTGATGAATAAAAGCAGTTAATGTATCAATTTTAGGCTACTATTTAGGCTACTACCTGTCTTAACAGAATAAAACATTTCTGTCCATACAATAATAACAGGGGTCAAAAACAACATTTGGACGACTTCGATTTTCATTGCATGGACAAAAACATATTTTGTTTTTTCCGCAGAACAAAAAGTAATGCAGGTTTGAGCAAATAAAATCTGTACATAAAAAAACCTACATATATGAAATATGACCATGATATATATGACCTCATTGAGTCTCACTGTATGGACAAAACCTTCTTTTGTGTTCTACAAAACAAAAAAAGCCATGCAGCTTTAGTAAATAATGAACACATTTTTATTTTAGGTAAACTGTCCATTAAAGTAAAAATTCTGAATCATCATAAATTTAGCAAATACTAACAATTTAGGTTATGAAATGGATTAATTCAGGGAATTTAGTGTAAAATCCTGTGACTATTACAATATCTATGGGCTCTCCTCGTGTCTTGTGATTGACTTTCACCTTGCTTGATCCTGTAACATCGCTTGATAATCTTGAATGGAGGGGGAGCCCGTGTCAAATACACTGTATATTGAGAATTCCCCTATCAGTGGCGGATGAACCCTTTCCAGATGGACTAAGCTCACTAATCTCTCTGTACTGTAGATGACTGCAATATGGAACATGCTGCACATTGCTCCCTGTGGGGGAAATGTTAAACTAGATTTGGTGAAGAGGATTAAAATCCCCATTACTGGCACAGTGACAATACATCAATGGTGTAGCTCTATATTTAGAAACTTTTACAATAAATGCTCTTGTTTTGGCTTTATTTACCAGTGGTTTTTGCTTGACTATAGGCTATAACGCACATTCACCCCATTCCACCCGAATGGTCATTATCTCAGTTTTTTGATGTTTTAGTCAATCGTTGTTGACAGCCGCATCTTTAGTGACTTTGCCGCTTCGCAATGCGGAGCGTACGCTCGTCATATGATCCCTTTGGGCAACTTCCACGGCAGATCAGCGCGTGTGTGTTTGAGAGTAACATGGTCTGACTTGCTGAAAACTGCTTTAAACGAGCATCTGGAGCTGCAGTCCTGTTTGTAAAGGGTTGCATGAGTGCGGGCGTCACATCGCGTTTGCCCCCTGCTTGCTCCGGCCCATGCTAGAGAAGGGCAAGCGTGTGTGCGTGTAGGTCATCCTCAATTTCTTTCTCTTATTTGCTGCCAAATTTGGGGCAGTATGCAAGGCCAGCACTTAAAAGAAGCTGTCAGCTCGATGAAAGCCTGCATGTCACTGGCTCTGTGTGAGCTCTGCAGTGCTAAGGAGAGGCTATATGATCCTGATCTGTCAGTCAGTGAAATGTAAATACAACCGCTGTTTGGTCAGCCGGATTCTGAGAAGACCAGGCTGTGTGTTTGTGTGTGTGTGTGTGTGTGTGTTTCTTTCAAAATGGCTTGTCCTGGCAGGCTTTGTAAACGAGAACTTGACACACATGTGCAGAATTTGTTGAAGCATAAACTGGGTCCGTTAAACTGTTGTAGAGTCAGTGTAGATGGCTAGTTAGTGTTTTGTGATGGTTTAAGCTAACTAAACTGTTCAGGGTTAGTTTTTTTAAGCAGAATTTATTTTCCTTCCAAGATGTTTTTTGTAGTTGTTGTTGTTGTTTTGTCAGTGGGATGAGTTTGCACATTTGTCAAAGCATTTAGGGTTTGTCAGTCTCTTCATAAGCTGATAAGAGAGAATAGAAAATCACCTGCCATTTATCACTGCAACACTAACAGCAAAATATTTCTTTGTCATTTTTTTCTGGCATGGCACGCTTTTCTGTTTATGATTTTTTTCTCTCCTTTGTTTTGTTTATTCATACATTCATCAGCATTTTTTTTTTTTGTGGCAGTAGTGGTGCATGCAATTTGTGTTTGGTCGGGTGGAGGAACCGGCTGCGGTAAGTCCCGGGTCATTATTCTCCTCCTCAAGATGCAAAACACGGAGGTAGGATTGGATGCTTTAACTTTAAGATAGCCAAGTCCATTTTTAGGGAGTCTTGGGTGAGTTGATCCAAGGACTGAAAGTGTCACCAGAAGTAAAAAGGTGTGTTGAATAAATGCATGAATGAAGGTAATGTACCCTTTTTGTTTAAGAACAGAAAAAAGGTAATTTGCAGTTTAATCAGAAATAAAAATGTCAATGTAAATTGGGTAATTACATGACAAGCATATGCACATCAGGTATTGTACATTTCTTTATTACTGACCTGACTGAATGATGTTGTTTTCTTTTAGTAGGTTCATGTTGCATCATAAATCTGCATTTTTATTTCTGAACACGTGCATGTTTCGCATCTAGCCCCTGTAAATTCCCCTCACAAGCATTCAAAATGATAAATATTCATACTGAAGATACGAATTGTTTTGAACAGTCCTTCAAAGCCCATCAAAAGAAAAAATCGTGATGTTTTATGTGCTATATTAATTTCTCCTGAGGGAAAACAGCATATTTTACTTTGCTTTGCTTTGTATAAAACAACTTTTCTGAAGTGAAACTAGAGCTATCAAGCGTCCCACCCATTTCTCTCCGTCTTTCAGTTTTAATTACGATTTGCATGTTTGCGCATGCTCATTGATATACTGTGAAGAGTCTATTTCACCATGTGTTTTATCAGCTTTTGAATTACTTAATAATGTGCTATCCTCATCTCACCATGGAGCAACACTCTTTCAGAGTACTATAGACTCAATGAGATTAGATCTTGAAGAGGACAGAGGACACTTAAAGTCAAATAAACCCTCTGGTCTCTGCATTTTCCATGGTAATGAATGTTTGGCCTGGGCACAGGATGATAAGACGCATGGTAACCACGGTAATCCTCAAGGCTGGGCCACCTTCCAGTCTGCATGCTTCTTAATCAATGTCTCCTTCTCTCTCTTCACGCCTCGGCCGCCCCTCCAGAAGAGGCCTATGTAGGAGGTGGGTAGACATTTTTTTCTATTTTCTTTTCATCCAACCCCTGTCCCTACTCATGTACTTCTCTCTGTCTTCATATTTCAACTCGTTCTTTTAGAAATGTTCTGTATTTCCAATTTTATTTGTATATGGTACCAAAAAACAGTAAGTGGAACTCGTGTACATCACAGGTAAAAGGTATGCAACTTCATTCAGCAATATTGTCAAGTGCACTTCCTTAATTAGAGGTTGTCAGTAAACACATGGCTCACTCAAATCGGTGTGCTCTGCTAAGCAGAAACCAGAGGCTGGAGCAAAATGGACGCCATCCATCCTGTTTAAATTACATCTAAAGATAAAGACCATGACTCTAGATCCTATTATGAGCTTTTGAAACCTCTTATATTGAATAAATGACATGGAAACTCACAAACTCACGTTCACTATAATGGACAATCTGGACGGTCTGGTGGGTAAGTACTATAGACAAATGACTAAATCTTTATATTTAAGGAAAAAACATACACTCTCCATTCAGATTTATTCTTTTGGAGGTATATATATTTACATATTTTGGCTGTGTCTCACAGGAACCTAAACTGACATCCAATGAAAGATGAAATGGGTCATTTGGATTTATCCCAATATAAGCTGTAGATATTTTCTTTTTGTATTGACACATTTTTGCAAGCTAGTGTAACTTTGTTAAGATCCAATCTATGTTTTGTCATCATCTTCCGGTGGAAGGTTGACCAGGAGGACGACAAGTTGATGTTTCACGACTGAAAAGTGATGAAAACGTTTTCTTTTCTAATCTAGATGTGTCTCTTTCGAGTGTGACTGATAAAGCATTGCAACCGCTGGGTTGAGGAAATGCTTTTTGAATGTTCCCTCACACCCACTCTCTCCCTCACCTTGACCCTACCCCAAATCCCCCTTCCCCCACCCTGCACCACGGGCATCCTCCATTTAGAAGATGCCTGTGTGTCAATGTGACAAAAAACCTTCCCATGATCCCGTTCTCTGTGCTGACTGTGCTCTTGTCTTCCCTTAAGGTCTTGCGCACCTGATGATGGGCGACCAAGGTATGGGTTTAATTTCTTACTCACCTTTTTGCCTCCATCAGCCACTCCCTTCTCCACCTCTCTGCCTTTCTCTCTCACTGCCTTGTGCTGAATCCTCCTCATGTCCCTTCACTGCTGGTAGGGATTTACTGGGGCTGCTTTCTTTCTGGCTTGGCGCTGAGTCAATGGATGGTTTGGTCTTTTCCATTTTTCCCTCCCACCCTCTCCCCTGTCTCTCTCTCTCTCTCTCTCTCTCTCTCTCTCTCTCTCTCTCTTTCTGCTTTAACTTCCCTTCAACCCATCACACTGCTTCCTTTGCACTTTAGTTTTTCTCTCCGTCATTCTCCTCTTCCATCGCCACTTGAAAACTTCATTTTCATATAGAGGGGGAAAAAATAATTTCAACCCAGTGGATGATGTGAGTCTCTCAGGGGTTTGTTCGCTCTTTGTAATTGTGCTAGTCTGAATTCTCTGAAACTGGAAAGCATTATCCATCTGTTCGATATTCATGCATTCTCCCTCATCTCTCTCATCGTCATGTTCTGGCATGTATCGCGATAGGAAGCTTCCATGTCCTCTTGCCTGCCCTATCTGTCTTTGTCTGCAATGCATGGAGTCTCTTCTAAACGTAACCTTTCATTTTTCTGTCTCTGAATCTAACACACGGTCATGATTCTGACTGTTGCCTCTTTCCTCTCCTTTGTATTTTCCTGTGTCTCTCTGGACTTTCTCTTCATGGAACCATTATATCAATATCGTAGGGAAAAGAAAAGGTATATAATGCTTCTTTCATACTATGTCATGATGTAGTTTAACTTGAACTCTTTAAGCACTTCCTGTATATGTGGCTTTACACATGCATCTGTTTATTCATGTGTTTGTGGTACTGAAGTCGCACTGATTTTTCTGTATCACTCCCTACAAATATGACGAGGGGCTGAAAGGTAGGTGCGTTGTCATGAATATGAGTATTCATTGTGCGATGTATCAACGAATGTAATGTAGGGTTATGAAGGAAAACAGAACATTAAAATTAGTCTACTATTAGAAAATCAGTTTCACAAAATCTGTAGATATGGATTAACACCTAAAGGTAACTAATAGTTTACTCTGTGTTATTTATAAAATAAATAATAAAATAAAAGGAATAAAAATATATAGCAATTGCCTTGATAGACAAAATTCTGAAATATTAAAATTAAACCTGCATAAAATACTGCCCACAGCGAGCAGTCGACTAAACACATGGAGATTTGGAACACATTCAAAAGTTAATCTAAAAGCATTTAATATAAACATGTGTTTTCAGATCATCCTAAAAAATCAGGTAAGAGCTCTTCAGAATATTCAAATTTTCATATTCTGCAGACATTGATCCCTTTTTATAACATCCCATATAGACTGTATGTACAAATGCAAAATAATTAAGTAGCATTTTATTGCTCTTTGAAATTAAATTACAATTTTTGAAGAACCCTGTGAGATCCAGCTAAGGTAAGTGGACGGCACTCAGCACTGTCACCACTACAGCCACTCACATCCTGCACCCGGCTCACAGACCACTGCATGCTGGTTTATCCACTGAAATCACAACAAAGGGCTCCACACATTGACTGATGGGGTTATGCATCTTGGTTTGAAATATGAGGGATCCGTGATGGCTGGACCAGGTAGGTGTGCTTTCTGTCTTTTGCGGGGATCTTGATTGTGCTCTGGAAGGCATTGACACCCAGGCCATCACACTATCCTGAATGGGCTAATGCCCACATGAGATGTGGGGGCTTCAAGGCTTCTCTTAGCACATTTGAATACATTTTCAGAGGCATTTATATTTTCTCTCATTCCATTTTCTTACAGAAAATTGGTTTTCATCTGTCTGTAAAATTGAATGAAATGGTGCGTGTGGCGGCTGACCTTGCCAGCGGGGTCACGCTGGCTTTATCAAATGAATTTTGCATTGTGTTATTTTTCTGTGGATATATGTTTCTGTGTGTGTGAGGACTACAGTTGTTGAAGAGAAATTGAATATATTGAAATGTGCTTTTCTGGTTAATTTATATTATGTTTATTGTTTGCATTGCAACTTCTGTTACCTACTTCAGTGAAGTTCTGCAATTAAATTGAAACAATAACAGCGAAATTTACCAACAATAATATAATTAAAGATTCAGTAAACTTCTGTTTCATCTTTAGTTGAGCTATTTAGTTATTAGTGTTTATAAATAAACTAAATGCATGTTATATGCTGAGAAGGCAGTGAGAAAGTGCCATAAGTAAATAACAGTAAATATTTTTTTGTTGCAAAAAGTACAATTTAACTAGGCTATGACTGAATATGATAACTGAAGTTATGATAAGGTTTTTTTAAGCTGTTCCGTTTCTCCTAAAGGAGTGTTTATACTTGTGTAAGAAATTGTTAGGTTCCTTTCTCTGCTGTTCCTGAAGATATAATGTTCACCAGAATGTTCAGAAGAGCGCTCTTGAAGCAAAAATCGAGAGAACCACACAAATGAAATCAAATCTGGTTTATTCGACTGTTGCTTGACACCCTACAAAATACACAAGCTTATATTGGGTAATAATCCCACAAAACAGCAGAGCAGGTCCAAGGTTACTTTTGTGCTGACATCACATCGGACCATGTTTCAGCAAACAATATTCTCATACAACAGTTTATACAGGTCATGTTGACTTGACACAAGTAAACATGAATCGTAGCAAAAGCATACGAGATCTCCAAAGTACAAGAACAGAAAGACATGTCAAAACATCTCGTGACAAAATACAAGGTTACAAAGTGCGTCAGTTACAGAAATACTGCAAGTCATTAATGAACTGTTAACAGGGTGAAATATCCACAAAATATAAAGAGGTTAATACTTGTTAATGCTTGTGAGATATAATATAGATATATATAGAGAATCCTTCAACTTGAGATAAAGTTCTTAAGTGAAAAATAGGAAAAGTATGTGATTTCACATGCTTGTCGTCTTAGCATTCATAATGAAAGTTTGTGCTGTTTTTTTTTTATAAAAAGCCCCGCAAGATTTGGAATGTTACAAAAACAGTGCAAGCAAAGTTCTTACAGCATTTTTGCATTTTAATATTTTTTGTTAATGTTATTTTTTTAATTTTTTTTTACTGAAGAGCAGTTAAACACCAAGGGAAAAAAGCATTTAAAATGCATAACTATAATAATAACTATACATTTCCTGATTAAAGTCATTAGGTGTAATGTTCCTTTGTTAAATGTATTTCCAAGTAACATAAAATGTAATTCATATAGTAACTGGTTTTATTCAAGTCTAACTTTTGTAGTAATAATAATAATACATACATACATTCAGCTCTGGAAAAAATTAAGAGACCACTGCAAAATGTTTTAGTTAAAATAGGTTTACTATTTATAGGTATGTGATTGGGTAAAATTTACATTTTTGTTTTATTCTATAAACTACTGACAACATTTTTCCCAAATTCCAAATAAATATTCCAAATAAATTCCAAATAAATATAAAACCACAACTGGTAAAAATAACAAAAAAAAATGCAGTGGTCTCTTAATTTTTTCCAGAGCTGTATATATATAAAGTGACTGAACCTACTAAACCTACTAGATTGTCATATCAAATAGAATCATTTTAGCTACCTATCCTTTAAAAACAAAACAATCAAAAAACTCAGTTCTCTCTATAATTGCAATCCATATCCCTTTAATACGATACTAGGGCATTTGTGTAGGGGCACTTGAAGATCAGGGGTCCTTTGAGCAGTGTCCTTGCTTTCAGCCTGAATGAACTCTAAGCCCTTACATAGATTTTGTTTTAATGTTTATATGTGTGCTTCCCTCTGGGAATGCATAAACTCATTTTTACTTGACATTAGCCGGATCGGAGACAAGCGCAAGCATCTTATTAAAATACGTGCCATACAGCATAGATGAAGTGTGCGTCTGTGAGATTGTGCTTGCCTTCTCTTTGCAGCCGTATTACCGTCGTTCTTATGCTAAGTTGCTTTGGGGAGGATAAAAGATGTGCGGTAATACGGGTGGTGCGCTGAAGGCCGGTGGGTCTAATTGCTGTCATTTCATTTGGAGAGAGCTTGTGAAGCTGAATCGTTGCTGCAGGCGCTGTAAAGCCCGGTTCACAGGTGGGACTACACTGACTCCAAATTTGTATGCTTTAAGTCTAATTGACATGGCGGCATAAAGAATGCCAACAGTTTAGGTATTTATAGTAAATCCTCTGAATTGAAACCTCCTGCACCTGTTTAAATGAGCAATGTTGTGGTAGACGTGTAAAATTTCTATTCCTGAAAAGTCTTTGAGCATTAGCTATCGTTTTTGTTGCGAGTGAAATTATCCAAGCAGCTCGTTCCATTTAATATGTTTAGCTTTTGCTATAATATAGAAAAATATGCTGTGCTAGCTGCTTACAGTCGTTTCTTCTTTGCCAAGAAACGCACCTCAGATACCATCACTCACTTGTGTCATTGTCACAGATGACCCTGAGTGTGATAGGAAGAAGAAAGCCTGCTGTGACGTGTTGATCAATATGTATTTAAAATCCCATTACGCCTGCCGTTGCACATCGGATGCCTCGTTAATGTAATTACAAAAGTGGAACGGCCTCTTAAATTACTACAACCGTACCTTTGCTGACTTTCCACTGTTGCATTCATTCATACACTGTGATGTATTAGATGAAACACAGAGAAAATAAAGCGTGCGCCGGTGGAAAACACACCACTGGGTTTCTCACTAACCTGATAGCTACACCGCAACGCCGATATTTAGAAAGAAATCAATTGCAATAGCTAACCGACACAGGTGATTAAAGATTTAAAGATGCTAATCTACTATTTGCAATGACGTTCCCAGACCTGTTATGTGTACAGGCTAAAAAGGGAGTGTAAACTGATCAACTTGTCATCTTTATTGTAGAGTAAGTCACACAAGGTCACACATTCTAGTTATAAGCACTTCCTGCAATCTAACAGCCGTTCATCCATCTCAAATCCCATCACCTTATACTCTGTTCTCATTCAATGCTCTTTGACACAAAACTTCAAAGACTTTTTATTATAATGGAGGCACTGTTTTAGGCCTGGTGCCAGAACTGATGTTATGTCGCTTGAAGTCACAAAACCCACGCCCAAAAAAAGACATAAAGAGAGTTTTTTTTTCTTTCTTTTACTGGAGGAAAGAGTATGTTGTGTTATTTATGGATTTAATACTGCCTCCAGACTCCTAGTCTTCATATCTACAAGACAGCAGTCCTATGCTAGACCTTATCTTAAATTGGGTGCACATTTCAGTCAAACAGTTCAGTTGGAATCATTCTGGATGATATTTCACTCAAAATATATAAATAAATGGCAAAACCATTAGAACATCAGTGTCAAATGGTCTAATGTCATATTTTTTTTATAACAGAAGAATTTTGTTTGTAGGTATTTCCTCTAGCAGTCTGTTAGATAATGGAGAGTCATTCTTTCTTAATCATTTCTGAAGCACTCGCCACATGTGCTTTTAAAACCCACTTCAGACTGTAAACAATAAGTAGAAAGCAGAAACAATTGAGACATGTTCAGATCATTCATTATTTTTCATTGACCGAAATGGCTTCTTCATTATATTGCTACTTGTAGAAAATAGTAACACTTTACAATTGGATTCACTTTGTTAACGCTAATACAGTTAAGCGCTAGGTATCAAGAACTAACAATGCACTCATTTTAATACATTTATGCGTTTGGTAGACACTTTTATCCTAAGCAACTTGCATTACACATTGACATTTTAATCAGTTCTTGCTTTCCCTGGGAATTGAACCGATGATGTTGGTGTTGCAAGCGCCACCCTCTAGTGTTTGAGCTACATAAATTCCAATAAATTAACATTTATATATTTAACATTGACAAAATTAAGCATCGGTTTTGCATTTGTAGTTCTGGTCATATTGTTGGGGGTTTGGAACATTGTCAATTTAATAAAACATGTTTAAATTAAACATTAAATATTAAACATGTCAGTTTAATAAAACATGTAAATTTATTACATGACTATTCATCAAATAAATATGTAGACATGAAATATTGAGTTATATTGATTGATTTGAGTTTAAATTTGTATCATTTTGCCTGTATGTAAGCTTAAAGTTTCCACTGACAAAAATAAATGTCCTTTACAAAACAATCGATATGGCAACAAGAGGAAGACTGCAACAATATTACATTAATACTCTGCTCTGATGTTGTTGTAATTGCAATTAAAAATTCAAATGCAAGACATTAGCTGTATGATACCAGAGACATGAAAGTATGGATTCAGTTACTCCTGAAAAAAATACTAATATCAGGCTGTCAATGTAATAAGAATAAGAATTCCGGTTATAAGTGAAACAAACAAAATGAACATTATTTCTTTTTTTATTAGTTTACCCGTTAATTTGCATAATTTAGCTGTGCCGGAGAATCTTTTTAATTTAGTCTAAATGTATATGAACTACAAATCAACAAAGGTTCTAAAAGCAGACAGAATGATAGAGCCATAAATAAATGTATCCACATAGGTGAGTGAAGTGTGTACATCTTTATAATAGTTGATAATCTGTATCTGTTGATGCATAAAATGTTCGGTTGATTTACTGTACTGACAAGAGTGGCTTTTGTGTTCAAAAGGGAATATAATATGGGTGTTGAGCGTTATTATTAGCAAATATTTAAAAATAAAACCTGCAACAAGCAAATGTATTTATTACCTTACCTAAAACATGAACATAATGCAGTTAGTAGATGAGCATGTCATATGCAGTGTCGTTATGGACAATGCCTTTTTGTATTAATTTTCTGGCTATCAAGCATTCCATCCTGCTGTGTACGGTAATAATTTTAGAACATGCATGAATTAGCAATATTTCAAAATTAATTAGTAAATGCTGTTAAAAAAGTTATTCATTGTTAGAATACCTAACACATTCAGTAATGCTAATGAATTGAACCTTACTGTAAAATTCCCAAGTTTCACACTTGATTCATACACCTGTGGTGGTGTTTTCCGCAGATAATACAAATGATTTATGGCGGTGGTTATTTCCCAGCATTTATTCAATTGGAGCAGTCTGTAATGGAGGACAGCTCATTTCATGGGGTTCAGAGGCATGGCTAACCCCATCAGAGCAGCAGACATTTTAGGATTGCGTGTCTGTGCTAAAGGTGCTGAATACTCAGACAGTGAGAGGACCACAATGAGTTCACTGTCGCCATTTATGTAGAGCCGATCATTGTTAATAAGATGATTTTCTCATTTATTTCCTGTAATGAAATTAAAAAGTAATCAGTAGATGTCATTCATGTGTTTTTGGATTGGGGGGCTTTATCTTTGTTAGAGGCGGAAGGATTTCTTGATAGGTCAGTCTAGCCACTGAGAAACACTTTAATCTCAAATGCCACTATACCAGACCAATTCAAAATGTATTACCCACCTCTTCTAAATGGATTTAAACTGAACACTGACATCAGTGGCCCCAATTTGCCAGTTTCTATGCAGTGTGCTGAAATCTAGGAATATAATGTTCACCTTTGATATTTGAGATTCAATCCACAGTATTATATAGATGGTTTTTAATTAATGCGGTGCATTACTTGTTTTTGTCTTTACTTTCGTTTTTTTTCCTCTATTTCAAGGAGATGTGAAGCAATATCATGCAATATAATTTAACATTGTCATTTATATTTGATGAGAGCCATGCCATCAAGTAATAGCTTGCAATTTGATTATTATATGTAATTATGTGTATAATTATGTTTAATGGCATATTTATTTCAAGTATTACATTAAGATCTAAATGACCCTTGTCAAAGCAGTGTGATATTACCAGATATTATAGCCATACATGTCATGCTCCAAAGTGTTATGTTGCGATCGTTGAGGAAAAAATAGGGCAGAAAAGACTACGTAATGAGAGGGAGTAATAGATAGGCTCTGTCTTTCTCTCCTTTGGAGTTGAAGCAACACTTTTATCTTGTTGAAGGAGAGGAACATGCTGAGCCTAATTTGCTGGAGCAATGCTCGCTGGCAGTATTTTTCCATCAGGTCAAGCTATTTTGAAATACCCTCAAGGTGTGATAGTGCTTGGACTCATTGTTGTGGTGTGTCTGCCAGAATGTCATTACCAGCATTGGTAGGTGGGTGCTATCCTCGTCCAATGCACTGCACGTTCACATGCGTGCTGGAGTGATTTGATAGCTGATATAACCTTTTGGAGGAGATTTAGCAATAAGTTAAAGTATATCGCTTGCTTTTGATATTGATTTGCATGCAGTGTTGTGGAAGATGCTTTCCAAGATGCTTAAGGTAATTTCAGTTAATCTTAAGATCATTTAGGGCACTTTCTTCTACATTGTGCAAGTGTACTGTATAATTAATATTTTAAATGGAGATTAAAGGGCTGTTCACACCAAGAACAATATTTAGAATATAATATAACTTCAGTAGGACCATGGAAATATAAGATACCTATAGGACTCCTATAGCACATCACATGGCGTAACACATCTTATTGACACTTTTCACATTTCTGAGTTTCTCAGAAGCAGAAGTTGGAGAATCATAGTTGGTTAAACTTCTATAGTGGCGAATGAGAGAGTAGTTGAAATATATTTTTTTTATATTCCCATTTTCTAAAAAGCAAAAAATAAATAAATAAAAATAGAGAGAGATAAAGGCAATTTTACCATCACACCCGCTGTATTAGAAACATACAGTAGCGTTAACTCGTTTTTTGTAGATTATATAAGGTTATATAATACAAAGTATAGTGTTATAAATGTACATAAGTGTTTTTAAAAAATTAAATATCAAAAACTTTACGATGTTGATGACTGTTAAGCTCATTGACCAGCGTGCTCATTGTGAACAAGGTCAGACGCAAGTAAAGAAGATACTTTTTTACTCAGTCAAATCACCGAATGTAATAATAGAACAGAAAATTAGTCCAAATAGTTAGAACTTGTAAACTGACTTGCTAGCTAAAGAGTGACCTGTGCTGTTTAGTGATGCCCTGATCGCAGTTATATTTGCAGTCGCGTGGGTCAAGCGATTAAAAAATAACAATCTGATTGATTGGTCGCGGGTGGATGAGATAAATCGTTGATGCTTGAAATATTAAAACAATGTATATACATACGTGTGTATGTAAATGTGTTGCTGAAATCTGAGTGATTGATGAACTGCTGTTTGGTGGGAGAATTACCATCTATACACACAATTATGACAAAATGCTCATTTTGGAGAATATTCACATATTCACACGACTTTTGGAATATCAGAATTCGCCACCTAGTATGGCAATGTAGTAATCTCCTGCAGTAAACAATGATATTCTATAGTCTGTTTTCTACCTCCATAGTTACTTTTTTTTTTAAACACTTTTACATTTGGTAGACATTTTTATCCAAAGTGACTTACATTGCATTAAATGAACACATTGTAATCAGTTCTTGGTTTCCCTGGGAATCGAACCCATGACCTTGGCGTTGCAAGCGCCACACCCTACTGTTTGCGCTACAAATGGTTCTTTAGGAGTTTTGTATTTCTTAAATGACAAATGACTGTTATTAATTTAATGAAATGCGTTTCTCACACCAGTATTTTCTATTTTAAATACATTTGATGTGTAAGTATTTGTATTTTGTAACTAAATACTTTGTGCCCATCTCTGAAGATAGCGATAACTATATTAACGTTCACACACATGCTGCAATTTTGTGTCTACCTCTTTAAACACTTGAGTGCTTTAAAGTAGAATGGAGTCTGATTGGCTCTCATTGCTTGTATCATTTATCAGCTGGATAAAATCATCCAGAAAGTGATTACAATGATGTCATTGTCCTGTTATTGTTATAGGTGTGCTATTCTTTAATTTTCTATTCTATTTAAGTATATCTTTATTGTTATAGATATCATTCTTGGTGTGAACAGGCTTTTAGACTAGAGCAGACTTGAGGTTTTATTATTATATACTGGCACTTTACATTTACACTAAATACCAGGGTTTTGCATCATATAGAATTTAATAGAAAATACCTTTTAAATCCCACTTCCTGTCATTTCCTGTCATTACAATTAAAATTCCAATTCAACTTCATGTGGGGCACTGCCAATTCAATTCAAATTCTTTCTCATGATTTGAAAGGGAGCTAAAACCTCAATTAAAAAATGTGCACAACCCTGCCAAATACAGCGAAAAACTTGATGACACCCGAGGAAGATGAATGGAAATGTTAACCGATAGTTTTTTCCAGGTATTATATGTGGATCCTGCAGCTATGATTCACTGACCAAAAGAGCTCTGTTTCTGAGCTTTGCATTAAACAGAAATAGAAAGCCATGAAAGCCCTCCAAAAAACGTAAAGTGTAAGAAAACAAAAAGAGAAATCGTTGGCAACACAGATCAATACACAACGGACACACAAGCTCCCCAGGTGAGCAAGATGGAGATCAGACGTTGAATCGATAGCCTGCAGTCAATAGAGGAGAGTGACTGAGGTGATGGAAAACTATATCCTGGGTAGACGAGCAAGGGCACAGTCCCCGAGGCGGGGGGGCTAAGCTGAGCTTGCACGACCGTTTCATTTTCAGCGGGAATACGTCCGACCTTGGTTATTTAAGATCAGCATAAATCTCCCTTGAGTAGGGCTGGCAGCACCTCACTCCCTGTTGTGCCACTTATCTTCATAGAGCATCGTTTGCTAGCAGCCAAATTGTCAAGAGATTATTTTTACTTTATTTATTCTTTTATACCTTGGTAGCAGATGTGATATCGTGATTTATTGTTGTTTCAGCAGGTTGATGCCAGGAATAAACAGGACGCTTATCTGTATTCTAATTTCTGATAGAGCACCCACAATAAAGCACTGTAGCCATCTCGATCTTTAAAGCGATTAAGTATACAAACAAGTGCATTCGAAAACGAACCTTAAATACACGCGCGTGCGCTCAAGGAATTTTTTTAAAGCTCTGAAGTGATCCATGATGACAGCTTGTGTATTGAAAAGCAGTAAATATGCATGAGAAAGGCTGCTAAGCATTTTTCTCTTCACAGTCGGTGGATTGTGAAGAAAGATGTGGATTGTGTGACTCATTTCTCATGAGTCATAAAGCTTATGCATTCATAGTCACTTCTTTAAGTGCCATATGTGAACTTCAGATTCAGGCTGAATACGGCAAGAGAAAAGAAAACAGTCGAATCCCTGCGGTGAGTTGCCCTTAAAGGTTTGCGATGCAAAAAGATAAACAGACAGACAGCTTCGGCACGGTAGATTGACAGCTATTTTAATGAAACCATAAATGAGGCTGTTTTGCCCCATACAGATTCAAGTGCAAATTCAAGCCGTCCTCTCGAGATAATTGTAATACCTTAATTAACAGAACACATGGATGCATAAAGGCCTCAGAAGGGAAAATACATATTTAAATCCTTCCATTTAGCCTACTTTGATGAATTTCAAATATCTTACACTGAAGGATGGGGAGCACCCCCGCGGGAGAATGAGCTCTGCCATTTCCCCATTTCTCTTGACCTGCCAAATCTGTGGTGGCCGGTACCAGTCGGCCTCCCTGGGGGTGCGTGGGTACTCATTAATCTCCGGCCCGCTGTCCCAAAGGGGGCAGAGTAATTGTTTAATAGTAGATACTGAGAGATCATGATTCTCTCCGTTTGACATTTATGAGGTCATCAGTGTCTCTCTACATTAATGCACGTATTTATTCACACGACACGGCCGATAAAGTGGGCTTTACAAATATCCGGTGAACCGCACAGCCAGCTGCTCATAATAAGAGTATCTATGTGACATTTCTAATGAGTGTGCAATTTACTGAACGATGCATTTACATCACCGATATAATAATGGGAATGTGATTGACGTTGTGTGTGTTTTAATAACAAACAGCAATAACGTTTTGCATGGAAAGCGTTGTGTGTCTTGCCCTCGCTGATATTCCTTCTGTTTGCTTAATTGTTTTACTAATTATCCTGTAATGGTGTAATGCTTGCCACTCTATATGATGGCGCTAAAAATATGTATCATTTATAATATCTGATATGGGGGATGAACTCTCTCAATTTCAATAGGTGTGGATTGCTAAATATATGTATTAAGAAATAGTTGATTTCAGGCCACTATATTAAAATGGAAACCTTTTGTCAGTGAAACCTTCCAGGCCAATTAAGCTATTGTTCTGGAAAGGATGTTTATGTAAGCTGTTCAGTCTTCAGGCTTTCTGTTGGGATGGTTTTCACACATCCTTCTTAACTACTTCAATCGAAGAGTGGATATACCGGTAGTCAGAATCTCTTAAAGGGTCAATCACACAATTTTTTTTTATTTTGAACCCCACAAAAGAAAGTAAGTTAGGTTTGGAACTACATGAGGGTGAGTTAGCAGTTTATGGGTGAACAAATTACTTTTTTTTTGGTGAACTGTTCTGGAAGCACAAGCATATTCATGAAAAACTATTCCAACAGTGACACGAACAAAGGTGAATATATTTTTGCCATTTTTTATTTGGCAAATTCTTTTATCAAAAGTAACTTACATTGCACATTTTACTAGTTCCTGCTTTCCCTTAGAATCGAACCCATGACCTTTGCTTTCCTGGTGCCATACTCTATTGTTGGAGCTACAGGGAGGCTATGAAATTGATTTCAGTCGCGAACGATGCTGGCTAAATTTTATAAGAGAAGGCTGTTTTCCTGTGATCGTCAATTGAAGCCACCAAAGTGCAGCTGCCCGGCCAATTCATTTAAGTTGACTTAACAGAGAGACCTCTTGGATTGGCTGTCTCAATCTAAACGTATGGCCCATCACATCTCTAATAGCAAACACAAGATGGGCTCACCGCCACAGTGGCTCTGGGGCTGATCATTCGTCTCGTGTGGAGAGGGGGGCAGTAAATCAGCCCTGGCTAGGGATGTGACGCTTTGGACGGGGATCATTTGTGCTCATTCTGTTCTGGAGAAACTGGGCCGGAGATCATTAGGCCATAAATCATGCCAAAGACGGATGTAAATGCAAAAGAGCAGGAAACACAAAAGCAGACAAGACTGGAAATGGAAACATTGTGCTGTGTTAAATGACTTCCTGGGCTGGTTTAGCTGGTCATTTTCCTTGAGCAACAAACTTTCAGGAAGGAGTTGTGAAAGACTTTTAAGCTGTGATTTTCATTTGAGACATGTTTTAAAAGCTGAATTTGTAAAGGACTGCTTTCCTGTAGCTCTATCAGTAGAGCTTTGGTGCTTGAAACGCCAAGGTCATGGGTTCGATCCCAGGGAAAGCAAGAACTGATTCAATGTGTTCCTTGAATGCAATGTAAGTCACTTGGAGATAACTAGGAAACACAGAACACTCAGAAAGGACATCCACACACACGTCAACAATCGACCCGGACTAAGGAAAACATGAGGGTTTATATACAAGAGGAGATAGGGAACAGGTGTTGAGACTAACAAGGAAGTGATTGACACGACAGGTGACGGAAACGACACGGGAAGTACAAGGAAGGGAACAGGAAGTGAAGAGACACAACAAGACTGTGACAGCAGGACATTATTGGAGCATTGTTCTATGTTCTATGTGGTGTGATCATGTTTGTTTGATTGAGGGGGATTGAGAGTACTTTGCCTATACATTATTGTTTAGAAACTAATTGCTGCCTTTATATTTTACCATCTGAAGATCTTGGAGCATAATTTGATGATTAAATGCAAGATGAGAATGTACACGAAGGTGTTATCTGTATATGTACCTCTTGCAATGAAAAACTTATTTGTTTTTCCATCTATAGTTGGATAGAGATAGGGCAAAACTTAAACCGGATGTACATCACAACTACATTAAGCAGCTATTACTTCAGTCTTTAGTGTCACATGATCCTTCAGAAATTATTCTAATATACTGGTACGTTTGGTCTGTTATTATCAGTTATTACTGGTTCTCAATTATTAATAATCATTCTTATTATTATCATTATTTGCTACTTAAGATTTTTGTGGATAAATAGAACATTTTGATTAATAGAAAGTTCACAAGATCAGAATTTATTTTAATTAGAAATCTTTGTCTTTTGTAACATTATAAATGGCTTTACTGTCACTTTTGATCCGTTTTATCTTTGTGGAGTAAAAGGATTCATTTAAAAAAACGAATTACCCCAAAACTTTTGAAAAGAAGTGTATCATGGTTTCCACAAAGACAGCAAAAACTGTTTTCATCACTGATCAAAGCACCAAATCAGTATATTAGAATGATTTCTGAAGGATCAGGTGACACTGAATACTGGAATAATAACATTGGAATAATGACAATAATGATTCCCTAATTCTAATATTATTTAAAACCTTTCACTGCATTTTTGATCAAACTTAACTGAGCACAAGCGATTGCTTAAAAAAAAAAACTGTTACAAGCGGTTACAACTTCACTACAAATATTGCTTTATCCTTGTCCTTGCTAGTCTTATTTTTCTGTCCAGGTAGAATCTGGTATTATTATTCTTTTCATTATTTGTGCCTTTCCGAAAAAGGAAATCTGCTTTTGTACAGAAAACCTTATTTTCTCCCTACTTTTGTTCTTTTCACTCATTTTCACCTTGAACTTTGAACATAAAGTTTGGGATGGCTCCACCATGTCGTTTTATCGTTAACAACTGCTCTCTCCTGCTGGCCTTTTTTATATAGACAGGAAGGATATCATACACCTCTATGTGTGTGTATGTACGCTTCGTTCGTCCTTGTAAATGGTTTAAATTTATGTTGTTTACTTTTTTCTTCCAATATAAGACTGCTCGGCATCCTTGTACAGTGCCAAGATCTATTGAATATTCATCCAATAGCTTGTTTTCATTTCTGAGATCTTTCTTTTTTTTTTATTTGGGTGGGAGCATCCACAGTTAGTGGGAAGATGCAAAGAGTGCTTTTGGTGTGGGTTGTGTTGAAACTATAAAAGGACTCTATGATGCTTGAATGATGTAAAACAAAAGATTTTTAGTGAGAGGAGTTGTCGTGGTTACCAGAAAAGGTCTTAAACAATAGCTGATGTTCTCCTTGGGACTGAAGAAAAAACTAGCGTCACAATGAGAAGGGTTGCCTAGCAATGGCAAAATATCAGTTGCTCGGTTTGTGTTATGCAAAATAAATGAAAAACACTTTTGGATCTTCCTTTGGAGTTTCAGGGATCTACATAAATTGATGATAGATACAAAGACCTTTGCATCTCCTACTCAGTCTTTTTGTTCTTTTTGCATTTTCTAACAATGAAGCCCGAAGCGATCTTTATTAATCCGATTTCATAATGCGTTTGCTAATTGATTAAAAGGTGATTGCTGAAAGGTCTAACATGTTCTGGCTGCATTGGTCCGTCTGGGTTCTAATTGCTTTTTAATTGAGTCTTTCTCCCTTTGAATCAGTGTCTCCGATTAATGCTTTTTAAAATGGAGGGCAAAGATTGGATAAGCGAGGCTGTTTTCTTTCATAAGATTTCCAATAATCCATATTCATGTCTGGTATGGTGTTATGTTAATGAATTGGAGCTCTTTACGCTGGGTAGAAATGAGTTCTCCCTCTCCTCTTCGCTCCTCGTGATAAGTGCGAGCCACGCCGCGCTCGAGTGGAGAGTGAGCTCTGGAATACATTTAGATTCCCACCACAAGAACAACCTGTCAAATTGGAAATATGGAAATATGACAGCTTATTGAATCCTAGGCAATTTAATGAAGAATGATATTTGATAGGCAAAGCATTTTTGTCAAAAGCAATTATACAAATCGTGCCTGTGCCAAGCCTGGCAAAAACAGCCTTGATTCTGAATTCTTTTCTGTTCATTCTGTCTTCAGATCTGCTTGTGTGCATTCATACCATGATTTGACTGAGAAACAGAGGAAAAGAGAGAGAAGAGAGCAGGATGGCATCTGCAGCATGGGCCAAAAAGCATAATGCCTCATAGAGAAAGCACTCAACCAACTGAGAAGAGCAAATGGAACCGATGTCAAAAGAGCAACTTTGCTCTGTAGCCTGTGCTGAAACAGAGCAGATCTCTTTCTAAAGTAACAAGGGCACACCGACAGGGTTCATGTTGTATGCTCTTCTCTGTAAATGCTATGCTTTTTTTCACCTTTTATGACATGGATCATTCCTCATGCTCCTGAAAACTGAAGTTTTGCCTCTACTCTCCCACTCAGAGTTTCTTCAAAAGGATAATTCAGCCAAAAACGAAAAAGCTGTAATTTACTCACCCTCTTGTTGTTTCAAACCTGGACGACTTCCATCCCTGTAACACTATTTCTATTACTGTCAATGAAACTCATGTTTGTTTTAAACCCTACAGAAGAAATACACAAAATCAAACAGATTTGGAATGAGACGAGATTGAGTAAATTACAGACCACAAGGATATATATTTCTAAGAAACATACCCTTCAAGTCCAGGAATTTACTTTGCCGATGCAGCGAAATTGCAAAATTGCAATGGCCATTCACAGGAGTACATACGTCTCACGGTGGCGGTTTAATCCTGGACCACTTGCGATGTGAATAAGTGCCCATACAGTTCAACATGACCCACGCCTGATACTTCACTGGGGATGGGGGCTAATTTGTCTTCTCAGATGGATTTAGTTTGTCAGGGCTTTAACTAAATTGAAAGTGGGGAGGAAGAGAGGTAGAAGAACAGCGAGAGATCCGTTAAGGTGGCACCGTTACCACTGACAGAGTCCGCTGTGGCGACTGGGATATTGCAGCCATTTCTCACTGCCACTGCAGCTGCAGGAGCCACTGGATGCCTGTGTTCGAGACCATTAGGGACCTGGGCAACCACTGAGCCTTAGGGAGAAAACACTACACCCAGACACAGCCTGCAGCCAAAACACTGTGTGTGTGTGTGTCCAGGCACTTGCCTATTCGTCCAGCTGTTCATTATCGCTCATGTACACCACAATGCCTCAATATTTAATGGTTCTGTGATTGACTCATCGTCACCTTGGCACTGTCAATGCCATGGGAGAGATGGGAGAGGGAGGTCATTGAACTGTCCATTATTTTCCTTTAACAGCCAAGGATGTAATCCAAGGCTTTTGGGTGTTGTCTCGCTTTACTGTCCTCACTAGCTTTGTTATAATTGCGTGGAGCTGCAAGCTCATTTCCTGACTCAAATGGTCTGTGTGAGTGGCAGGGTACGCGAGGCCCGGCCTTACCGAGAGGCTTGTCAGCCACATTAATAATAGAGGACTCAAATTGCTTAAACGAAGCTGCAGCGAAGAAAATCAATGTGGAAAATGATTGCTGGAAGCTTCCTTGTGAAAGGAAGACCTGGAGTCTCATTATTTGTCTCGCTTAGAACCATTTCGAACTGTGGTTTAGCATAGTACAATAGGAGATCCTGCAGGGAAGGTTTGGTAAATAATTCACCTTTGACAGCTAGCTTAGCGATTCCCTATAGATCCAAATCTGTAGAAAATGGCGGTGTCTGAAATGTGAGATACTCTATCATTGAACGAGAAGTCGCCTGTGAACCATTTTTGTAGAAACATAATTTATAAGTGCAGAACCAGATTTTTTTTTATTACATGTAATGTGCACTACAATGAGAGTATTATTTCCTATTTTTATGCAGCAAGAATGCATTAGATTTGGATAAAAAGATAATGACATGTATAATGTTACAAAATATTTCTTTTTCAAACAATGCTGTTTTTTAAATTTGTATATTTATCAAAGACTCTCTTAATAACATTTAGAAAGAAGAATCATAATAATCATTTTTCTTGGGCTTCAATTCAACATATTGGAATGATTTCTGAAGGATCATGTGACACTGAAGACTGGAGGAATGATGTTGAAAATTCAGCTTTGCCATCACAGGAATAAATTACATTTTAAAGTATATTAAAATATAAAACCGTTATTTACAGTTTGTGAACAACTTCACGTTACGTTTGCTTGAGGAAAGTCCATAGTTAATTGCTAGACAACTTTAGAGAAGAGTATGGAGCTAAAATCATAAATATATTATTATATAATGCATAATCAAGTAATGAATCTCCTAATTCTGCCAAAAAAGTCTGAAAACTGTCTTTAAAAAATGCGTTTTTAGAGCCCATTTTCCAACTTTTCAGCAACCATCATTGAAATGAGTAAAATCAAAATCATTTTATTTTTTCCATTCAGTAATAAATCTCAAAAGATGTTTTTGGGTCAAAATAAATCAGTATAATGGAGCAGGTCACAGTTCACTTTGTACAGGTACTTCAGGGATACTCTTCCCAGATTCAAGTCTGAAGAAAATTTCACGCTATACATATATCGCAGTCATAACACCTGGTGAAGCCACTTAGATGATAAGGAGTGCTGTTGCTTTGAAGATCTCCGATCTCTCATACTCTCTCACCATTAACTGCTTAAATCCTCTTAAACGCTTATCCCATGCCTCACGAGTTTCTTTTCTATATGTAACGTTGTTTTATGCTGTCATGGGCAAGTTACAGGAAAAGATCCTGACTCGCCAAGATTTTCTTGTTTAAAGACCTTGCTGTCCTTCTCACTCCGAAGGTGAATCATGAGATTGCTGTAGTGTGATGTATAAAGACGGTTCGTATGATTTTTCATAGCCAGACTATTCATGTCAGTAGGAGGTAGAGGGTCTGTGAGCTGCTGTGGTCGGGGAAAAGGATTTCATCAGTCCTGACTCCCACTTTTGTTGCCTAGACAAAAGTGCCTGACGTGAATTTTCACGAGTAGACGATGACAATGATCATGATAAATGCTCTCAAAATGGCTGCCTCTTTATCACTCTCCGTTAACTCTATATTCTCATTTTATGCAGTTAGTGCGCTTACAAAAAAAAGTTCATCAAAACGAGCAGGGAAAAGTGAGACTGCAGAGTTTTTGTTATCAAATTGATCATTATAAGCTTTATCTCGCTTGCAGTGCGCCAGAGAAAACAAACGGCGCTGTCAGCTGCAGCACATCACCCATAATTCCTCGTCCTTTTTGCTCCATAAACAGTTGTTCCATCCGCACCGACCTTGGCGAGAGAGATAAATAAGTGGAATTAATTTGTTGCTTGGGCGACAGGGAGGCGTAACGAAGAGCACTGCCTGTTATTAATGTCCCTCCCGGCTGTGGCCGCACCCCCAAGGACCATAGACACACTCGGAGAGGAGGTCAGGAGAGAGAGAGGGGCCGACCGGTCCAGTGGGTAGCACGGTGAGAAGGCTCGGGGTGATAGAATGCACAAAGAGGCCACGGAGAGCCCGAGGCAGAGACAGATGATCTGCCAGATTGACAGGAAATTAGACTGAAAGCTGGTAGATATTCCAACGGCGCTATCTCTCTGCAGAGCGTCGGCTTCACACTGCTTTGTTATGGAGTGTCGAGTAGAACGCTTTTTGATAAGCCTGGACTTGTGACCCGCAAGGGTGCTTAATTTAGCACGATTGGTGTGTGTACGATCAGGCTTTTGTCTGTACATTGTGCCAGGCAAGTCATAATATTTAGTCGAGCAATCCAGTCCCCGTTCCCGGTTCGGTTAATTGAACCTGGCGAGAAGTGGGGCAGTGTCGCGTAAATGGTGATTGACCTCGATAAATTTTAGGCAACCCTGGAGTGCGAAGGGAGGGCCGTGCAGACACATTTCTACGGCAGACCCGGTAATTAGCTTTAATTTCCTACCTTTATGGCTCGTCATTAAAATTAAGCCTCCCAGTAACGCATTTATTACCCTTCTCGGGAACAGTAGATGTTCCTTGCTAAAAGAAAACCGTTTAGGCGAGAATTGACATTTTAACGATTATTCAAGCTGGTTTTTCCATGAAATGTAATGCATGCCGGGCGACTGTATCTCTCTAATTTTACAATATGCAAACGTGCCAATTAGCACAGCTACTGTTTGCTAGCGTGGGCCCACATGCCACAGGATGACCAGAGCGGTACATGGTGAAGAGGATGGCAGGAGACTGTAATTATATCATATCACCCACTTCTCTCAGAAGGAGGTATAAATCTCCATTTACTCTTGGAGGAAGTATTGTTTTGCACATACATTTTCAAAAGATTACTCATTCCGGTAATTCAAGAATAGGCAGTGCATTATAGGGCTCCAACAGGCCGAGTGATGATTAATTGCCAGTACTTTTGAAGATGCAGTGGGCATAGCTGTTTCACAGTCATGTTTATATCTGGACCTTGTCGTGATGGAGCGGTTCATGCTCTTACTAAAGCTTGTGCGATTAAAACTGAAGTGTGATCTAAATTTTCAGGGACGTGATGGAAAGTCAAGTCACGCTTCATTTTGCAAGGTTCTTTGTTCTAATATAAAAAGTGACTTAAAAGCAGGAATGTGCAAAGAGTTGTGTTCTCTGTGCAGATTTGTTTTTTACAATTGATTATGTGCATTGCTCAATACCGAGTACACGTCTTCAAAACTCTTCACATTGTTAGTGCAGCAACCGTGTCTGTGGACTAAACTTGCTAATTGCTTTTCAATTGCTTTCATATAAAATGCATTCACTGACCATATCAGTCGCATTTTTTATGAACCAACTCAACCGCTGTGTTCGTATTTGCTCTCTATTTCCGTACTCTTCAAAATGATTATATGCATTTTTTTTAAATCAGTGTGCTTTTTTCTACTGCAGTACCTAATTAAAGAAGATTCTAGATCTTAAAAAAACAACCTAATATGGTTTCATTTGTTAACATTAGTTATCTACATTATTTAATATACGACTAACAATGAACAATTCTTCTACAGCATTAATTAATGTTATGCTAATTTCTGCATTTATACAAAAAATTTGGTAACACTTTACAATAAGTCCTGTTTGTGATATTTAATGCATTAACTAACATTAATTAACATTTATGCATTTGGCAGATGCTTTTATCCAAAGCGACTTACATTGCATTCAAGGAACACATTGAATCAGTTCTTGCTTTCTCTGGGATCAAACCGATGACCTTGAAGCACCAATGCTCTACTGATTGAGCTACAGGAAAGCTGAATGCTCAGTTAACAATGAGCCTACATTCTTTACGGTAATTATTCATCTTAGTTAACATTATTAACTTTATGAATATATTCCTTGTACAACTGTTCATTGTAATTAGCTGACATCTGTTTACTAATGTTAATAGATTTTTTGGTTTTTAGTAATAGTTTTTTGAAAATGTTTTAGTAAAATTAACATCAAGTAAGAAAATGAATGCTTTAAAAGTATTTTTCATTGTTAGCTTATGTTAACTAATGGAGTTAATTGATGGAAACTTATCATAATGTTTTTTATAAAAATAATTATTTCTGTAAAAATGTATTGCTCACAGTTCACTTATGCATCAGCTAATGTTAACAAATGAGACGTTATTGTATCGTGTTACCCAATTAGAGCTGATTCCTCTTGCTGAAATCAATGTGGAAACCACCCTGAACCTAATAATTTTTTGTAAATATATTTTGTAAACATCTACTTAAAATAAAATGCTTTTAATTATTATTCTGATACTTAAACGTTAAATATTTAAATATTTACTAGGATGCTCAGTAAGGCAGGCATGTTAAAATAATTTTTGAGTGTAAGAAGAATTGAAAGAGAAATCAGTTCAGCATTCGGACGCTGCCTGAGAAGCAGCTTTACATGTGCATGCTTTGTGCACAGAAACTCAAAGAAGTTCTTTTTTCCATCTTATTGCGCTTGAATGTTTAAATTGCCAAGGCTTAAAAACACATGCAAATCATAAACTTTCATGTCTGGCTCAGATCCTTCACTTGCATTGCTGAACTGCAACACACCAACATGTGTGTTCAGCAAAACATTTGCATAGTTTATTAGACTTACTCTCTCATGAATCAAATGTGGAGCGCATCCATTGCCAGAATCATACATTAACGGTACTCTGTCTTGTCAGTTTTATTATTTTTTTTATTTTTTTACCATACCGTATTATTGATGCATCATCTGATTTGAGATTAACCGTGGTGCAAATGCATGGCGAACTGTGGACGGAGAATGGCACGTTATGTTTTTCTACCGAACCATTACACCCCACAATGCAGAATGCATCCTTTACTTCTAGGATGACCTTCATGCAAGACTTGTGGCTGGTGAAGAACAGAGTAAGTGAAAAAAATATGGAATTTCACCACTGTCTTGCAGTCACAGCATAATATCAGCATAATGTGACTTTCAACCTCACTCTGCATTCTGTAATCCCAGGAATTTATTTTCCTCATTGAGGTGAAAAGTATTAGACCACCATTCATATGATCAGATGTCACCTCCTAGCTGCAATGAATGCCGGATATCCAGACACATTTGCAGAAGATTGCCAGGAATGAATCAGGCATACAAAGAGATTGCATCACTGGTGCATTACAATACATTTGCCAAGATAACTAAATAAAACATTGGTGAAACGTCAAAGTAATGTGGTATACGCTAACAACATTAGTTAATGCAAACAAACATTACATAATGAAATAAAAAATGCTGTAATGCTGCAACTTTTATAGCATTTAGTAATGTTGGTTAATATTGATTTCTACAAATACTTACACATATTTAAACTTTTTAAGTTTTTTATAGAAGAATGCATACACCTTCATCAAAGGTGTCAGTTTTTATATAGAGTGGAGTTCGGTTATGTTGACGGCCTCGGGGGTTGAGACGCGCTCGACTCACTGAACACACACTCACGCACTCAGAAACGCGCTCGACTTGGCTCAACTCCTGCGCCTCCTCTTCCAAGATAGAAGGCTTTAGACTTCCGCGAGTCTTAGACACCCGCCATTTCCGCGAGTTCTTCTGCGACTGCTGAGTAAAGCGATCCACGTGCAACGCGAACTCAGCGCATGCGCAGTGAACTAGGTACGCTCATGACTCACGAGATAACCATGTGAAGTGAAGACTTTGTCCGAGATATTTGCTCGAGATATTAGTGTTCAGCAACATTAAGGAATCGACATTAAAGAAAAAAAATTGAAAATGCTAAGACTAATAGGGAGTTTGGCGGTTCCACTTCAAAAACGACATAATAGGATTGGCGAGTTAACCGTGACTCGAGATATGTGAACTCCACTGTATTATTTTTGATCAAATAACCAACTTTTAGTAAAAAAAAATTCACAACTTTGAATAATTGGCTGATGTACCTTAAGGGCCAGTCACAGCGAAAACGCATGAATCACGCACGAATTACGCACAGATTTTCGTTTCTGCGCGGAGTGTGCGTCATATGCGTAATTCGTCGGTGGAACGAACGTGGACCGTCAGTGATTGTAAGTGGATGTGTGTCGAAGGCGGTTTGTGCGTGATTTTGTGATTATTATTTTTAATTTTTTTTATTTTCTGTGCGTTATTCATGAGTCGGCGTGCGTAGTTTATGCGTCGGCCATCAGTGCTTATGCATCGGAACTGGTTCGAAACTGCGCACGTCCACTGACGCCCCACCTTCATATCACGCATGAACCGCGCACGTATCACGTTCATTCCACTGACAATGTGGATTCTGAAAATGCTTGTACGTGGAACGTTCGCGAAGTGTTTGGACAGTGTTTGGACGCGCTCCGTCAGTGATTCATGCGTCGGGCGTGCGTCGAGAAATTGACCGAAGTATTCCACGAACATTCGACGCACGCCCGACGCAGGAATCGGTGCGGGATTTGTGCATGATTGACTGTGTGACTGGCCCTTTGTATAGGACCTGTATTTTATTGATTGAATGTTAAAGACTTTATGAATGCAAAGTTTTTATTTCTTAGTTATTTGTTTATTTCTTATGTTAGTCTTTACAACCATAAATTACCAGTACACTAATATTTTCCACCTCAATAATTACTCTTTGCAATAAGGGACGCTGCCAAAACAGACTTTTGCTTGCTTTTGTTCATACATAATACATCATCATACGCACAATGCTTCATGTGCAATCCAGATTCCAGATATCCTGGAATGAAACTTGTATATTTACTTAAAAAGAAAGCAAGATTAACCCAAACTTTTTTTGTGTGTGTGAACTCTGCTATAGGACAGAATTGGACTCAAGGTTAATATCTGGAGTGTGCATTCATTTGCATGCATTTGCATCCATTGACAGTAACGGGCCATCCATCTGTGTACGGTTCAAGTGAGAGAGCAATAAGTAATGGGTGAGAGAGACAGCAGATGAGTGAATGGATCCGTGAATGTTCAGAAACATGACCTCACCCGGTGATCGATCGTGTATGTGAGTGTGTGAGAGTGTGTGATGTCATAGGGTTTCGGGTTACTGCAGACCATCACAAAGTAGTGAATGGCAGATGTGAAGCCTGGTGCAGCTGCTGTGAACGAGTGAGAGTGAGCAACAGTGGTAGTGAACGTGAGGTTTGCAGAGCTCGCGGTCATGCCGCCCTCCTGCTCCGATGGGGGTCCTAGGCAGACCCTGTCGCTTGGCAACCCACTGAAATAGCCCAGGACATGTCATGGGGGAGAGGATTACACCATAATCAGGTTGCAAGGTCACAGCCAGAGAGCAAGTGCATGAGAGAGAGAGAAATTCACAGCAGCAGAATATAGAATTTCATGCTTCTGGTTGAACTTCATTCATCAGAGTGTTTATTGAATGGGCATGCAGCCATGAGGAGGAAGTGGTAAAGGTTGCTGGAGAACTGGGTGAAGTGGGACGATGGCAGAGTTGGGGAGGAGAGCAGACCTCAGGAGTAATTGGATGGGGAGAGAGGATGCTCAGACATGAAATTAATGTGTTTTGGTTCAGAATTGTGCATGGAACAATTGTGTAGGTAGCGAACTGGTGCTGGGAAGAGGTCGAAATTGATTTGAGTATATTTAATTACAAACTTCAATCAAGTCAATCTCGGTAGAAATGTTTGAAAAGCTTTTTTTTCCTTTTTTTTGTTGTTATTTGCTGCAGTCTAACCCTTTCTGTTCCTCCTGATGAGATGGTACTCTTTAATTAAGATAAATTAGACTCGAAATGTAGCAGAAAGAAACAGCCCATTCCTTTCCAATTTATTTATTTGTTTGGTAATTATTTTAACCCCGGCCTGTGACTGGGACTAATGAGGTATTGAAACACATTTGGGGAGGTGTCATGTTGGAGGTGGGAGGTGGGGAGGGGTTCGGAGAGAAAATGGAGAGAGGAAAAATGTGGGTTTAAATAATGACAAATCACCCTGACTGATAGAAGCGTAAGATTGCTTTTACTGATGGGAAGAGAAAATATTACAGCCTCTTCTCTGGGAAATTGAAAGGGTATAAATAAATTATATAATAAAGGAGGGAGGGGGGAGTCAATGAAGAAAATTGGATAGGGAGCAAGAATGAGGGAGGGAGGGAGGGAGGGAGGGAGGGAGGAAGATAGAAAGAAAGAGCTACAAACTGTCAAGGCCACACTGGGTGAATATCCATACAGATTATGTGTAGGATTATAGCAGAGTTGTATACATATCTTTACAAAACCCAGTAGCCTTCGTAAGAGATGATGCAATCAGCGTAAGTTACTTAAAGGGATAGTGTGCGCAAAAATACAAATTGTGAAATGACACCCTTATTTTCTTGTTTCTGTGTAACACAATTTGTGAAGAATATCCGATCCACTTTATAGTTTTCTTGTTTTTTTGTAACAGGAATGTCCTGGCCACTTTCTAATGAAACTGAATCAAGACAGGAGCTTTCAAACTCCAAAATTACAGAAAGAAAGCATCATAAATTGGGTCCGTACAATTTGTGTGTGTATTTCAAGTCTTCTGAAGTTATATGATAGCTTTGTATGAAGTACAGACCCACATTTGGAAGCTGTAGTACCCAATCCTTGTTATTAAATAGAAGAGAGAAATCAGTTTTTTTTTTCATTTTTAGTTGTCAACCAGCCAACCAGCTTCACTGAAAATATTTTGCACTAAACCCACATCAACCAGTCTGAATCAGCATTTAAATTCATCCTAACCTAAGCTATGTATCCTGCCCCATTTTCCCATTATTACTCATATTTCTGTGTCATATGGTGTTCACCACATTTTCTCTATAGCAGCTTGTCAACTGTATATCCATTCTCAGCAACAGCTATGCATATCCTTCCCCATTAACACATTTATACACAACATATGCATAACACTGCACATGGTACATACGTTGACAGTTTACGAACTTGAAAGCACAGAGCAAAGAAGTGTCACTTTCGCACATATGGCGCAATTGGGCCTATATTCAGGTGCAAACCGACTCAAAGAAACATTGTAAACAGCTGGCAGTGAGACTTCTTAAGCAGTACACCCGGTTTGAGGTTCCAAGTATGGCTCTATATATGGAATATAAGTATAGCAATCTTCATAAGACATGATAATAAACATGCAAGCATGTGATCAAATATCATGTTGATCGCGTGAGGTGGGATTCTGGCATTTGCGCCATTGGATTTTCCAGTGTAATGATATGAGTGGAAGCCTGTGCTCATATCAAAAAATTGCATTTGCTTTACTTATTAAATATGCATTTCAGGCCCATCTGCAGACATATTGGTATACCTCATTGCAATGTACCGCCATGCCCAGTCTCACTGCATTCGTCTTTGAGGTGCTCATATGAATGGAAAACAGTCATTATAGGTTAAGGTTACTGGAGCTTCATCCCTTACACAGGCGTTGCGCCTTTTAAGTCATAATTGTGTTCGAGGCATTTTTGTCAGAGCGTCAATTTACTCTTGTTTAGAGGGAAAATTATGGAGCGCTCATACCTGGCTTTGTGGGATTTCTTAAGCTGACTGCAGAAGGAAGATGTGAAGGCTTGAGACCAGCTGAGATATGAAAAATGCAACGTGGGCGGAAATGAATCCCTGAAAAAAGCGCTCTGTGATGGAGGATGTGTGTGTGTTTGCGAGCAGCAATCCACATGGTGACGGGTCTGCAATGATTGAAGTCAGTTTTTTTTCTAAATTTTGGGTTTAGATACGATGTGGGTGTGTGACTATGTTTGTTCCATTCCTCCATCCGACTCTGTCTTTATATCTCTCTGTGCCTTCACTCTCCCTCTTTCACATCTTCCCCTCTTCCCCCTTTCTATTCCATTCTCAATCGATTTTGCTCTCTGACAGACAGCAGTTGCTTTTGATCCTAATCCTGTTATCTGTTTATACTGTGTCCTCAACATGGTGGCTGATGAGATTTCAATGCATTACTGTCACCCAGTCACTGACAGCTCAACGTTTGTATGTGCGGGTATGCATTTGTTGCCCGCTGCAAGTGTGACAGAGAGTTTGATGCTAGTGAATTAGTTTAATTTTTTAACACTGGATTCAGGGTTCGTTTACTGGAAGAAATGCTGGTCTCCTGTGAATAAAATCATATGTTACTTTACCTCAGTTAAATGCTAGCAAACCACTAAAATGATTATTGCTTGCCTGCTGGGCTTCCAACCACTGAATAAGCCATGCGTTCCTTTTTTAAAAGGATTTTGTCTTCGTTTACTCATCCGCATGTCATTCCAAACATGTTTGACTTTCTAGAATGCAGAAGGAGACGTTTTGAAGTATTGCTTTTTTCTGTCACAATAAAAGCTTGTGGTTTCACATTTAAAAGTAAAGAAATAATAATTTTTACTGTAAAATAAAATTCTAAACAATATTCCAAATCCTTTGAAACTATATAATAGCTTTGTGTGAAGAATAAGTTAAAACAAATAAAGAAAACATATGTGCACACCCAGATATGTCGTGTTGAAATAATGAAGTGCATATTTTGATTGGTTGTCATTAAATATTGAAAATTTACCTTCGGAGCCATGGTTACAGCTCTGAAATTATGCTATAAACATCACTATTGTATGTTACTTGGAAGACAGAAAAGTCAAATTGAAGTACAAACTAAAACTGAGTAATTAAAATAATATATATAAATACTATTAGTAGGAAAATACTATTAAAAAACAATTTTGGATGCACTAAGAGTGAGCTTTTGCAATACTTTTTCACAACTTGCTGCAATTGATGTCAGTTAGCTTACTGGTAGCCGTGTGCATCTTAAATGTGTGCCAAAGGCAGAGCATCTCTGTTACCTCTAAAAATAAGCTCAGAAGAGGCGCAAGTGCATCAAACTGAATTGTGTATTCAAGAGACACATCAATTAGTCATGATGGTCGAGACCGAGAGAAGCATCCCTCAAGAGTTTGCGTATCACAGCTCTGAATATCCTCCAGTTTTCTCTCCTCTTAACTCTCGGTTTTTTGCACTTGCTGTTTCTCGCCCAGATCTTTTAGCTGCTCTATCTCTCTCTCTTCTCTCTCCTCTTCTTTCTTGTTTGCATTTTACCTATCCATTTATCTATCTCTCCTCTCTTCATGTCTGTCTCTTGACTATCACTAAATGATGTATTGCTGAGTCTAGGTAGGATGAGCGCCAGCAGTGATAAAGCAGCGTGCTGCCTCCGTTTCCTGCGTCCTCCATTTTGATTCAGTGGAGCTGTCCACGCAGATATGCGCTGAGGCATGCACACCGACACACGCCTGTGACTATGGTGGTGCGCACACACAAACCAAGGTGCAGTGGTTGTCAAGCAAGTTTGAATGTCTTTCAGTCTTTCTCAGAAAGGCTCAGGCAAAGTCATACTTGAAATAATGTAGGGAGACGTAAACACTCACTCGTGTGCTCACACACAGAGGAAGATGGTGTGGATGGCTCTGTTCCAAACCTTGTATGCTATCTACATAAATGGTATGCTCAGTGAATAAAAAATCTGAGATGAAGCAGGAGAAAAATATAAATTTTTAATAATATTATTCTAGTAAAAACCCTAATATTTGTGTGTTGTGCAGTTTATTCTTATTTAAACATGCTAACATCAAACTCTAAATAAAATATCAACATCAATATTTACTGAAAAATATATTTATTTTACTTTATTTCAGAAACTTTCGATATTGAGCCTTAGGGTTGTCAGTACCAGTAAAATTTGAGAGAGGGGGGGGGGGGGTGCTGTGCGATGCGTAGCAAATCGGTCGTCCTATCAGGGCTTGCGGAGCAGAGTCGCTAAGTTGGCAATTGAAATGTTTTTATTTTCGTGATGGTGATAAAGGTCGATCTCGATCGACCGGATGGTGAGCAAAGATTGACCAGTCGATCGCGATTGACGGGTTGTTGACCACTGATCTAGTGTTATGCTACTCAAAACGTAATATTAATATTTTTTATAACATCATGAACCTCTTAAAATTAAGAAAGATATTAACATAACTGTTATTCAAAACGGTAAACAAGTGATGTTTTGCTTATGTTTCTTATATACATTGGTGTGAAAAAGTGTTTGGCCCTTTTTTGATTTCTTTTTTTCCTTCATATTTGTCACACTTAAATGTTTCAGATCATCAAACTAAATTAAATATTAGTCAAAGATAACACAAGTAAACACAAAATGCAGTTTATAAATGAAGGTTGTATTATTAAGGGAAAACAAAATCCAAAACTACGTGGCTCTGTGTGAAAAAGTGTTTTGCCCCACAAATGAGAAAGAACGTAATTGAGATCTATCAGTCTGGAAAAGGTTATAAAGCCATTTCTAAAGCTTTGGGACTCCAGCTAACCACAGTGAGAGCCATTATCCACAAATGGCGAAAACATGGAATAGTGGTGAACCTTCTCAGGAGTGGCTAGCCGACCAAAATTTATTTAAGAGTGCAGTGACAACTCATCCAAAAGGTCACACGTGACCCCACAACAGCATCCAAAGAATTGCAGGCCTCACTTGCTTCGGTTAAGGCCAATATTACTGACCACCATAAGAAAGAGACTGGTCAAAAATTGTCTGCATGGCAGAGTTCCGAGACATAAATCACTGCTGAGCAAAAAGAACATTAAGGCTTGTCTCATTTTTGCCAGACCAAAACCAAGACTTTTGGGAAAATACTCTGTGGACTGATGAGGCAAAAGTTAAACTTTCTGGAAGACATGTGTCCTATTACATCTGGCTTAAATGTAACACAGCATTTCAGAAAAAGAACATCATACCAACAGTAAAATATGGTGGTGGTAGTGTGATGGCCTGGGGCCGTTTTGCTGCTTCAGGACCTGGAAGACTTGCAGTGATAAATGTAACCAGGAATTCAAAAAAATCCTAAAGAATGTCCAGCCGTCTGTTTATGATCAGAAGCTGAAGTGAACTTGAGTTCTGCAGCAGGACAATGATTCAAAACACACCAGCAAGTACAGCTCTGAAAGGCTGAAGGAAAACAAAATGAAGAATTTTGTGTGGTCTAGTCCTGACCTAAATTCTATTGAGATGCTGTGACATGACCTTAAAAAGTCAGTTAATGTTCAAAAACCCTCCAATGTGGCTGAATTAGAATAATTCTGCAAAGATGAGTGTGCCAAAATTCCTCCACAGCGCAGTAAAAGACTCATTGCAAGTTGTCACAAACGCTCGATTGCAGTGCTTCTAAGGGTGGTCCAACCAGTTATTAGTTTTAGGGGGCAATCACTTTTTCACACAAGGCCATGTAGGTTTGGATTTTGTTTTCCATTATTAATATCAACCTTCATTTAGAAACTGCATTTTATGTTTGTTTGTGTTATCTTTGACTAATATTTAAATTAGTTTGATGATCTGAAACATTCAAGTGTGACAAAAAAAAAAGAAATCAGGAAGGGGGCAAACACTTTTTCACACCACTGTTTCTGCATATGTCTTGAATATCCTTGTGTCAGTTTCTCCTTTAATGACCAATACAGACAATTGACATCTACTGGTGTAGACAGTTAAATCCTTACATACAAGAGCAGAGCGCACATGCTAGTTTGCAGTCGGCTATAGTCTGTGCTAAAGCACAGATTTTTCATCCAGATACAGCCAACGCGAGGCCAGAACAATGTCTTTTTTGTAGCCACTAGTTCTTTGAAATATATTATTATTGAACTGTATATTTTTTGCACTATACATGTTAGCATGCTTTGTGTGAGGAGTGCTACTTTTATGACACGCAGTTAGTGAATTGCTGCCTATGTGCAATACTCCAAATTACAACACAGCTGCCTGTGTAGGCATCGGACTTTTCCTATATACATTAATTATAAATGAACAATGAATGTTATATTATTACCTTATCAATAGGCTAAACCAAACTATTGTAATTCATTGTGAGAGGAGATTCTGATATGCTTCGTGCGTAGAGCTTTATTTGCATAACACTAATGAGTTGCTGTGTGTGTAGTGTTCAAATTTGGTCTCTTGCAACATTCGGTTTTGGAGTAGAGCCGATGTGAAGACACACACTGTCTTTTCCTTCATCATCACAAATGAACGCTTAGACTGGCGGTCTGATGGAGCCCCTTAGCATTGGGTTGCTATAGAAACACCAGTACTTTCGAAGATGACCCAAATTAGTTTTCCAGCAGCCAAGCGTAGATGGTCTCCCACCTGGGAGGGTGAAAGAAAGAAGGGAGGAGGGGAGGAGAGAGCAGAGGAGGTTAGCGAAAGAACATACAAATGGAATGAAACACTAGAACGAGACAGGAGGGCTTTAGGCTGAGAGAAATGGAAAGCAGAAGATGATTTCAGCAGGTGATGGACAGGTGTGATGATGTCGTGATGGGTGACAGAAGAATAAAAGATACAGAACAAAGCCTCGTGATTTGATACTGTATACAACGTGTCAAGGCGACATATGAAGACAGAGATTAGGTTGTCGGAGAACACGCTGCATTTTTAAAGGTCACTCTGAGGTGGCGGCGCTGACATCGACGGAGGCATTTAAACATGAGTGTTCAGAACTTGGAAAGCTTATTACAAGCCTACGGTCAGATTAGCCCTACAGCACACCACACGCTAATCAGACCAGAAAATACGGCGGGGATTACATGCAAACAAACTTCCCCTGCCACACAAGCGCCATTGTGAACACCGAATAACTTACTTCGAGCCTACCAAAGGCTTGTTATTTAGGAGAGAGACATTTAACTCCAGACATCAATGCTAAGGAAGCGCTAAAAGATTTTGTCTGCTTTCGTATTAGGCTAAAGTGTGTTCCATTATTGATTTAAGTAATAATAGACCGCCCGTCTCAGGAAACACAATCACAGAAATTGATCCAGACATGTCAATGGCTTGTCATGGGCCGAAGAATGTCACACCTGCTAAAAACCAGGGCGAGGGAAATCAAATAAGTCAATTAGCATGGAGGCACATTTTTCAGCTGGACACATTCCTTTGGGTTCACAAAAAGGGGAGGTTGCTCAGCAACCGAGAAATGAATTAGTCGTTGAAGTCCTCCCTGGTTGTGTTTTGGACATATTTCATTCCTGACCTCTTCCTCAAGTCCATCTGTTTTGGTCCACACAACTGGCAGACAGATGAAACTCCAGTCCTTTGCACTATGTGAAGAGAATGTGACCATAATATGTTTTGCATGCTGTCTTACCTGAGTTCTTGGAGGGAATGTGTGCCTTGTGCAGTTAAATTGGGATTGTGCAGATGGGGAAATATGGTAATACAATTCTCACAGCTTTAAAAAATAAATAAACCATCAAAAATCCAGAAGCATATATCAGCCCTGCTAAAAAGACCAGGTTAACCCAGTTAATTTCAATACATTTCAATGCTGTTTCAGGCTGATTTATGTTGGTTAAAGCTAGCTTATCTGGTAGCCATGCTGTTCACAAGCACAAATAAAAAAAATACTGCAAACATTCTTTTTACCTCGGCATGTATTGACTGGAAATCAAAAAGTACAAAATATCTTAATATCCTTGTAGATTTTGTTTCTTAAAAAGAAAGAAAGAAAGAAAGAAAGAAAGAAAGAAAGAAAGAAAGAAAGAAAGAAAGAAAGAAAGAAAGAAAGAAAGAAAGAAAGAAAGAAAGAAAAAGCCAAATGTGTTTAAAACAAAAAAGCTTCTTGAATTGCACTAAATGAAAATACAGTAATCCATCTCCACTTCACGGTTCAAGTTTCACGGACTCAGTGCATTGCAGATTTTTCAAAAATATTTATCGAAAAATTAAAATAAAAAAATACCGCCATATCGGCAGCCGTATTGTGGAAAGCAGCTTTTTATCGTGATGCGCGAGAGAAACGGTTTCCCAGGATGCCAGACAAAGAGAGAAACTCACCAATGAAGCTTTGTACACACCCACGTGATTGGTTCCCGGCGCGAGATCGACGAATGAGAGCACGAGTGGCTGTATCCCGTGAGCTCATTGGCTGATCCTACTTCGCAGATTTTCACCTATCGCGGGGTTTCCGGTCCATATTAACCGCGATAAATCACTGTATATTCATTACAAGCTTGTATTTTTATGAGCTGAAATTCAATAAGGTTATATATTTAAGCTGTGAATATTCAAAACATTTAATTTCAACACATTTTCATTATTAAAAGATTCAATAATCCATATTCACCTTTCAGATTTCACTTCTATAATTATTTATCTTAAAAATAAAACCTAAAATATTTGACAGACAATTTTCGGTTCATTTTATTTAGCTTTACTAATTTGCTTACACAAATTCAGTGGTCAACACCACACATCGAGGAATTGCAGGAAAAGCAGTAGAGTCTTGAATCTGTCAAATCATGATCTGCTGTTCAGCAGATGGTGCAAGCTTGTGTTGACGAACAGTTTAGTCATTCACAAAAACTGATAACGGTTACTTTCCCCGTGTACATGTAAGCAGCTTTCTCTACCGTGAACGAGATTACAATGTTATTCCCTCAATGCTAATGTACAGATCAAACATTACATCTAAGGAAGACATATATTTCTCTCGATTGTCTAGTTTCCTTTACTTTATATCGCTGTGCTGTGCTGCATTGCTGTGGCTTCCCAACAACACTTATTGTGAAAAATGCATAACGTGGCTTAATGGACTAGTACAGTACAAGACCAAATTGGTGGTGTATGCTGTATTCAGGTAAGATGCACTCAGAATATGAACTTAACACTCAAAGTTTAAAGTTTCCCTTCTATGGAAAGCTTTCTGTTATAAAGAAAATGCTTAGTGTGGCTTATTAGACTAATACAGTAATAAAAGATCAAACTCTGTATACACCTTGCTGATGTACACTATACACAACTTTATATACAACAAGTAGATGATCCCAGAAAGTGCTTTGCCATAGAAAATCATTGTTAAAAGATAAAAATAAAATGCTTAACTTGGCTTAATGCATACAGTATAAGGCTATAAAAAGACCGATCTCGCTATATTGGTGATGCAAGCAGATGACACCAGAGGAGTGCAACATTCTACATTGCACATTTACTTGATAATGTTTTTTTATGGGAGAAAAATGATAAACATTGAGTTAATCCGTCTCTAAAGTTACATATGACATTGGTGTACACATTTCTAACTTCAATAGCATTTGAAGAGAATGGCTTACAGTCACAAAACCAACTGTAGCGTGTTCATGTAGGTGTCAGGCATGATGTTTAATTTTTTTTTTTTTATGTCAAATTATGTTTAATTATTGCTATTTTTGTTAATGAATCAACACAAGCTTGCATCACCTATTGGTGAGCTGACTAACAACATCCGCATGCATTGAGACTCTGGATTTGCTTTGTTGAATTTTCTGTAAATTTGAACCACTGAATTTGTGGAAGCGAGTTTGTAAAGCAAACTAAAATAGACAAAACATTTCCTATCGAATATTATAGGATATATTTTTAAACTGGAAGTAAAATTTGAAAGGTGAATATGGATTATTGAATTTTTGATAATAAAAAAGTGTTTTGAACTAAAATATTCATAGCTTAAATATACTACAATGACAACTTTCAGCCCAAAAATGCAAGCACGGTTAATGCAATGCATTTTTTATTTATTTAGTGCAATTCAACACGTTTTTTGTAGTTGTTGCTGTTGTTGCTGTTTCAAACATCTCCAAATCCAAGTTGAAAATTTACATTTTGACCTCTCCTCCATAAAATAGATTAATCAAAATATTCACCCATGGCATTCAATATTTCGCCTTTCATCACTAATAACATTTGTTTCTCTTCGTAAATTTTTTTTATAATAATTAAACTTAATTAAAATTAATAATTAAAATTAAACAAAATATTTTAGCTGGGGAGTTTCCAAAATGTGGTTGATTTTTACACAGAATGACCCTACAGCATATAACACTGTAGCAAAGTTGTGCAGGGATGCAGGAGACAGGAACCAGCGAACACTCAAAATAACTTTAATAAATCAATAAATAAATAAATACAAAATGTTAAGAGTTAAAATGGCAGCCCCTCACGGATGACTGCTGCACACATATAAACAAAACAACATAAAATCCAGGCCTGGTCCTCCCTCGTCCTTCACTGTCATCGATCCTCCTTTTATACAGTAACTCCCCCTCTCATGGCTCTCTGCCTCATTTACTTTAAAAAATAGTAGTAATTAACACAGGTTGCAAACTGATATACTTTTTTTCTATTCATTTGAGAATGAATAAATATAAAAAATTAGGTAAACTTGGCAAAGTAATTTAATTAAAGAAATGTCTCGCTTTTCTTTTGTCTTTATCTTGCTTATATAAAGCACTTTGTTAATTATTATTGTGTATGAAATGTGTTGCACATATAAATGTATTTTGCAAAGCTGGTTGACCAAGGAAGTCTTGCAGGGGTCACCAACATACCACAATCCCCCCTCAAAAATTATACGGATGAGTTGCCGCTGCATAGAGGGAATGGTAATAGCAACAAAATTGTAACAAATTTGAAGATTTTTTTATGAGTTCCCACTTACAAATCATTAGATAGAGTATGCATATTTGGTGTACTGTCCAGGTAAGAGTTCTGAGCTTGGAATGTGGCCCGAACCCAGAGTACTCCTCTCGTGTCTCTGGTTAGGATGGTAACCAGGCGAGTGTGAGGAGACTGGGTGGTGAAGGGATCCAAAGAACTGTTGAGGAACAAAGGAGTGTCTGCTACGTATTTATAGGCCTCCTCTCTTGCTGATTAGGTAGATCATTTGATCGTGCTCCTCTCAAACTTTGTTAATAAAATGGTGGAATGTCTTTCCCGGCTGATTTAACCCCTTGAAGGATACAATTTTGCAAGTATGTGTGGAGAAAGTGATGTTGTTTCTCTGAAATGGAGAGTGAGCTAACACAGATAAAAGTCTTGACAAATGTGAATGTGACCCAACATTGCGTAAAAAAAAAGGAAATCCACTTCATCCCTGCTGGAACTCTCTGGATATGTTAAACCCTTTATCTGTGGTGCACCATGCGCTGCGTAGGCCCCCAGTGTGATATGTGTGTGAATGTGTGCGCTTTGGATAAATATATTTGCCTTCACACTTTAGAACAGCGATGAGCTGATATCTGTATTCACACAATGCTCAAATCTATTTAAGATTCATGACTCACATGGAGACAAAACTGATTCTTTCCAAAACGAGGGCACCTTCTGCAACCCCGTACCTTGGCAACACATGTAATCAAAGAGTGCAGTTAGTCTAGAAGGGAAAATAAGAGATAAACTCTAGTATTATGGTTTTAGATCTAAAGCAAAGGCTGTTATCCTCTCCTGTGCTGTGTGCGCTGTTTGCTGATATTAAACCTCTCATTAGATTCAAACACTTTCCCTTGAACACGATAAGCCCAAGGCAACACTTTCTAATTAGTTTATGTGGCCCGCTGGTGACTCAAGTCGTTGTTTTATTTTTCCTTTTTTGGCAGCAAAGTGTCATTATCACTCGTGCTGATCTTTTTTGAAGCGCTTTTGGCCTGGTTGGCTCCACTGTGTGTTGACGCACTTGTTAGTGAGAGGAAGTGGCTGCTGTGAAGGTATATCTAGAGGCAAGTGGAGCAAAGTGGAGCAGCGTACATTCATATGCAATGCATGTTATCTTGCGCATGTCCATGTCTTGTGCAACGCACCAATGTGGCCACTGTTTAATTTGTTTGGGAAACTACTTACTATGCTATGAACAATACACAGTTTAAAGCAGTTGTGTGAGACTGTCACACACACAAAAAAGCAAAACAGTAATGATACATTTTAGGGATAGTTTATCCTAAATAGAAAAATCTATCATTATTTACTCGCCTTTATGTCGTACCAAACCTGTTTGACTTTCATTGATCTGTAGAACAAAAGAAGATAAAACATATATAAAGTAGTACCTCAAGATACGAAAGGCTCAACTTACAAAAAATCCAAGTTACGAAAGCAAAGACGAATAATTTTACTGCTCTACATACGTAAAGTTTTCAAGATACGAAAGGTTTCTGAAAGTCCGAGACTCGCCCCATAACAATTTTGAAACTCGCGCCGCACACCGCCATCTTAGTTATAGTAGACTCCCCACCTTCCTCCTGCTCTCCCATTGGTTCCTGATGTTAGCCAAGCCATAAGATCCTTCTCTCTAATTGGACAGCATCCCTCCCATCATGCATCTTCTATACGTACGTACTGGCGTGCTTTAGCTCAGCCACTCCGCACCCGAAACTTTACCGTACGCAATCGGCATTCGTTCGTTCCAACGATACATTTTATTTTTATAGTTTTCCTTAAATTTTGTATGTGTTTTTGTAAAGTTAAGTGTACGTACGTACGTTATCTGCCGTTTGTCCTCCTCCTCTGCCGCCACTTTCGGAGATAGCCTCACTCGAAAGGTAAGCTTCGACATTTTACGTTATTTCATTGTTTATAGGTCAATTTAGCTTTATTATGAAATTTAATGGGGTGTTTTTGGAGGGCTTGGAACGGATTAGCCATTTTACATGTAAAATGTGTTCCAAGATACGAAAAACTCATTATACGAAGGCCGCCTCGGAACGGATTCATTTCGTATTGGACCACATTGACTTTTGATTGCATTCACTAAAAACGCTATGTTTCAAAAATATTATTATTGAGTAAATTATGATGGAAGGCAAGTCAAATTAATTAATTCAAATTAATTAAAATTAGTCAAATAAACTAAGACATTTTTGTATTTCCAGTGTTATAAGGCATTTTGCCTTTGAAGGACAGTACAGTCACCTTTTTCTAAGTTAGCTTAGATTGCTATGTAGTTAGCCACTCTATAATATTTGTTCTGATTGGTTAAGATACTGATTCTTCAGTCATGACATTCAGCCACCAAACATTTTTGTATATTGTCGGTTGTCCATACCATGATGCATAATAACATTTTGTTAATTTTGAGCTTGTTTACAACATTTTAACTGTGGTGTGGATTATTATTAAACTATTATTTATAATTAATAGTTATTGTTAGAATTATAGTTCTTGGGGTGAATGACCCTCAAGTGACTGCTCATACCTACACCATGTTTCCTACTTCTGCTTGAGTTTGTTTCCCAAAAAAGTAGGCTAATATATTAAATGCATGTATAAATGTTTTAAAAAAAACGGTCTATTTCATTATAGCAGTTATTCAAACAGCATTGGTTAGTTCATTAGCTCAGGACTGTTTACCTCTTTTTAAGTGAGCATGTTATTTTGTGATCTTCTCCCAGCATTCTTTGCTGTTGAACAAGGCAAACACGGTGGCAGGTAATTAGGACTTTTTTGTCCTGCTTCTGGAACATCTCAGCCTTTCAGTTCCACAGCTCATTAAAACTTGTGGCCATTGACACAAAATCTTGCACTGTGTCCATTCGGCTCTCTTAAAACACAGCTTAGTGATCAAACAGACTGCATAACTTCAGAAGAATAGATAGCAAAGCACAGTTTGTTTTTAGAGAGTCCTAAAAATCTGCAAGTGCAGCTGATATTCAACCGGAACCAAATGGCAACTGAAGCATCGACCTCAGCACTGAATGGAAGTCCCTTGTGAAGTCTCTGCCCTGACCTGTCAGTTACGCCGGAGATCCACACTGGCCCTGCACTGGTCCGTCTTTGTGTGAGCGGTTCGGGGTGACCACTGGGGCTGCTCCTCCTCCTGACAGCTGGTCAGTTGGCTTTAGAGAGCCGAGGCCAATCTCAGCTTGCATGCAGAGTGATCTAAGTGACCTTGGGCTTGCCCGTTGAGATGGGCAGAGAGAGTAGGATGAGACATCCATACAAAAGCGATCATTTTTTACCCTTTATCTCTTTCATTCTATTCCCAGACTGTTCTTTTTTGTACACTATGATCATTGTTTTTCCAAAGATATCTGAGAGTTTTCCAACTCTCTCTCCCTCTCTTTCCTTTCTCCTTCTTGACCTGCTGAGTTCTGGAGAGAATTTATCCTCCGGGAATCCTGGCTCAGTGTCAGCCTCGGCATTTCTCCATAGTGTTCCTGTTTACCTTTCAATGTGAGTTAATACTCTGTCAACACCATTAATCCCCAGCATAATAGGGAGCGTCCGCCAGTGTCCGCAGTGTTTACCAGGCTGCTGACAGCTTGCCGAGATTGATTCAGTGATGCTTTATGTCCGGCAGTCTGATCTAATGACACGGCTGTAAATTCCCAGCATGGAAGGGCCACGGCTGCAGTGCCTATAGTGGCTTTGTGAAGTTTGTTCTCCCGTGCTGGGTTCAACCTCACATTGTTTACTGTACCACTCCATGCTTCTTAATGGGACCCATTTGACACTTCTGTTATTGAATGTCATGTACAGGAAGCTGATGTCCCCCCCCCCCCCCCCAAACTTGGCTTACTCTCTACAGAGAACAGACTAAAACACATAAACTTTCTTAACTGTCTATTTGTGTGTCTATATGTGTCAGAGCGAGAACACGAGTGGGTGTCTGAAATCACAATGACAGACAGACGCAGGAATGAGTGTGTCGGTCTGACAGACACATGTTTCGAGTGTGTCTGTGTTTGTGTGAATGTCTTTAAATTGTCTTCTGTGTGGTGCTGAGAGCTTCGATAGGTGGGGTGAAATACAATCTCTTTTCCATTTCTCTATGAAACTGGTTCACTGTCATAACCCCAATCCCTCTCAAAGAAACTGCCAATTTCAGCAGTGGGGGGCCGTGTGACTCACGCACTATGGCGCAGTCTGGGTCTGAATCTGGAGAGCCTGATAATAGAGCAAGTGTGTCAGTCACATCTCCCATCCTCCTCTCCGTCGTTTGCTGTGTTCCTGTTAGGACTCACCTACGTTTAGCATCCTTGTAATGAACGAAGAGATTTCCATAATTTCACTTAGTTAGCTCTAAAATATGATCATGTTCTATTATTAATTTGTATGTAAAGTTTTCTTACATTATTTTGGATTAATGTATAAACAAAATAGCACCAGAATAGTGATAAACATCTGTTATCGCCTCCGGTGGGATGTAAATTGTGTGTCTAGAGCTTTCCATCTCTTCCTTTTGTTCTCAGAAGGACAATGTTGATCTTTGATAACATACAATGATAAATTACTGAGTTTCTCATTCCATCCCCGCACTCATATTAGCACAGTGATATTTGACTGACAGCCTGTCATGGAATTACACTTGCTGTTGCATGGTTCGTACGTCTGTGATGATTGCTGTCGAGGGAATGACATCTGTTGAGATTTCCACACTGAGTGTTGCTCACAGTGGATGCCATTAAATCAGCCCCTTCCCCGACACCCCACCCCTCCACCACCGATCTTGGCAGTAAAAACTTGCCTCAGGAGCTGAACCAAGATAATGGCTTTCCCATTACAAATACACCAATATTTGTAAGACTGTAAAATCGCCACAAACCTACAGGGACTGGGGTGAGAATTACATTTTCTCTCTTATTGGATGCCATTTGAAGTGTGCTATGAGAGATAACTTTTATTTCAGTGTTCCCTGAAATCAGAAACCGGTTTCTCTTCGTCAAAGCCCAATCACATGTCCATTCAATTGAGCCTATTGATGTCTTTGGACTCTATCTGTAAATGCATGGCTTTGACTGCATGTGTTGTATTTATTTATTTATTTTAGACAGAGTGGATAGGAGAGAATGGAGCAGCATGAAAACTGTGACTGAGGAGAGCGATTTTGTTAGCAGAGCAGCCATGCGGGATGAGATAAGTGACGGGGGCCGTGCTCGTGTGTGTACGTTGAGCAGTGAAGCATGTGTTAGCACAGCCAGTAGTCACTTTAGAAACCTGTGCGTCGCAGGGGCTACAAGCCGAGTCACCTTCCTTCCAATCGGAGAGCCGTGCTGTGCAGGTAACATTCCCAGATGTCCACAGAGATGGAAGGGTTGGTTCATAAATGTATTTCTGCACTGCAAAAAGTCCAACTTTCAAGTTCAAAATCCTTAAAACAAGACAAATTTATCTGAGAAGCAATCCTGCTTATGGTATAAGAGTTTTGAGAGAATACATCTCTACCAGTGTATTTTTTTGTACTGCAAAGGCATATTTTACACCTGTTTGAATGATTACAATGGTAAACCCCAAGAAGTCATTGTTTGTGGTGATTTTAGAACAGCTAAGGGGTGTTGTTAGGCATGATGCATATACCTGGAAAGGTTTCATAAAATAAACACACAGCAACAAAAACTATTTTTAAGTAATAATATTTGGATAATTTTTGACAAGCAACACGCTTCTAAAGACCAGGGTACTTTATTTTTTTCATTATACACAAAAATGGTAATAGTAACTGTAATCTGATTATGCACTTTTAATGTAATTCTAACAAAATACAGATCCCTTTTTTGGTGACTATTACGTAACACCAAGTATTCTGTCACTCCCCAAGCCTGGTCGAATTTGATTTATTCCATCAAGCAATATAAAAAATGAAATGAAGTGGCTGAGAGAAAATTAAAGACGAGGAGATTGAGAGAAGTAAAGACAGAGAAGCCCCAGTCTCTCCTTTAACTTATATAAGCACGTAAACACTTGAGGCATGAAATGAACAATTGCATATTTTACAGAGGCAGAATTATGTAGATGAAGTGAAGGTAGAAGGAAGGGAAGCTTATCAGAGAGTGGCAGGGCTGCTCCCTCAGCTCGTCTCTGGGTGTGTGTGTTTATGGATCAGGAGTCATTCATAAAACCCTCGCTGAGGTGTTTACGTGTGTTTACGTCTGTGAATATGGAGAAGGAAGCTGGGGCCCGGAGTGAGCCTGAATCTCTACCTGAGGACGGTGTGGTTTTCAACTGCCTCATTCCATCGTTTAGTCTTCCTGCCAAGCTACGCGGTCCCCTATTTATCATTCCAGTAGCTTTGGCGTTTTGTTGCTTTCGGTCTTCACGCTGTGGAGAATTTGATTACCGTGGCGTTCAGGAGGAGGAGATGCAGACCCGAGCGTAATCGTCTTGTTTGTCTCTTCTGGTGTTTGGATATGAAAGGTAGTTCTGCGCTCTAACTGTTTCATATCCACCTTAAGGTACAAGAACACTTTGATGTCTTCAGTTGGGAGAACGTTCTGTTGCGTTTGTTATGCAGTGACTTGGTTGTTCAGAAGCAGAGCTGTCCCTTGTCCTGTCTTCGCTGTCATCCTACTCAATGGGTGGGCCATTTAATTCCCTTCTTTGATCTGGTAAGCACGGAGGGGAGCATTTGCACAGAAAATGAGTGGTTGCATCTTCCATCCCAACTGTCTCAACCTGTTCTTGTTTTCCCATGCACAAACAATTACCATTGGAGCTTGCCGACACCCTCCCTCCCCATTTCCCTCCCGTCTGTAGTTTCTCTGGAGAATGGGAGGAGAAGGGTGCATGTGTAAAGCACGCTGATGTGTTAATCACATTTTTCAGTGTTTTCGGGTAGTGCCGTCTTGCTGTGAAGCAGTGTGAAGCGCTGCAGCGCTAACCATTGAGTCTTCCATCATGGATTGTAAAATGGCTACGCACTTTCTGTGAGGGGAGAGAAAAGAAGGAGTAAGCACAGCTAATGCTTCTCATCAAGAAGTGCTTGTTTGTATTGACCCGACAAGTTAGAAAGGAAAAAAATACAAAATTACAAATCTTAATCAGATTTTTTTTTTTTGGGGGGGGGGGGGGGGGGGGGGGTGATTATAAATCTCAACGTAACAATATTTACTTGTTTATAAGATTTTTTTCAACCAAACCCCCCCCCAACCCACACACTAACATTTTAAGCACATATTTAACTTAATTTACAGGAAGAATAGTTGTTAATACAAGTTGTATTCTGTGCACAAGTCTTATTGTTTTAAGGTGTGGTCACATTAGTATAATTTCAGTGACATTTCACAGGCAAAAACGTTCTATTGTCAAGAGCGTTGAAGCAGAACATTTCAAACCAAGCAGCTTTTTGTTACTCAATGCAGCACATTTGTGGGGAAAGCGGGGAAATATTTCATCAATATGTGCCCTTTTCAATTGTATGGATGCTAATTGAATTTACTTGCGGGGTTTTCAGTGAAGAATCATTGAACAATGGTAAATGTGACTGCACCCTTACACATTTTTGCTTTTCAAGTCAGTTTATCTTACTTTAAAGGTTTTTAGATATATTTTAATTGGAAAGCCAGGAATAAAAATTCACCGTTTACTCCTAAAAACATTGACTCATTCAGGAACCAAACAAGCCACTTTATGACTGGACTAAACAAACAATTCAGAGACTAAACAAGTGTTAATCATTCGCTCAACCTAACCATTCATAAACACCTTACTTTTTTATGAATTAATTATTGTATTTACACAAACAATTTGCTCAGGAACACAATACCACTGCTGTGCTTTTTTCCAAGCAACAATTGACAAAGCAGCTGTTAATATTATGCCTATAATGTAATTTACTCAATAATAATTTACATAATTGTGCTGTTGGCATGACCGTAACCACAAAACACCAGGACTCTTACTCGTATTAGACTGGCAAACATAACTGTCCTTTTCACAACTTCACAACTTACTTTTTTAAAGTAAGGTAGACTGACTCTTACTATGGAGTTGAATCAGGTTCATGAATGAAAGGAGAGAATAAATGGTGGCAGCTCTTTGCGGGTCACACCTGGGAGAAATGGTACAAATGATGTGGTCACTCAATTAGTGGTTGCCTTACACAGATCTGTTTGTCAGAGAGCATAAATATAGAGAATCAATAACCTACAGTCTGACTGGTGAAAGCAGAGAAATACATTTAAAGACAGATACTAGCAGAGAGCTGTGTTACATTATCATATTCAAGCATCTAAAAATACACCAGTGCTGAGAGAACAGCTTTCCACACAGCGACAAACAGAGCTTACTTTAGCGATCTGGAGTGTGGTGGAAATACAGGTCTGAGATAATGGCATTGATATGCAGTAGGGATGAGAGAGCTCTGCATGCTGGCTTTATGCTGTCTCCGCTGTGATGGGAAGGCCTATAATGAATGTGCGCGTATGTGTACGTGTGTACATTGATCAGTTACGAGGCTTTTCTGGCACGTATAGACTGTATGCCATATTGCGTCCATGCTGGAGAGCTTCAGCAGAGAGGGTAGTGCTCTGAGTGTTGAGATTCTGAGCTTTCCTCCCTGCTGTTATTCAATATCAGCACAGACCCATGGATCCACATTCACGGTCTGACGATAACATCAAATTACACTCATCCAGCACAGAGCTCTGACTGAGTTTACAAAGAACACCTCTCTCAAACTCTCTCATTCTGTCTGTGGGAATCTTGACAGTCTGTACCCACCCACCTCCTGTTTTTCTTCTGGGAACACTTCACCCAAAAATAAAATTTCAGTCATTTTCGCAACCTATCACAAAAATGGCACCTCTCTTTTCAATAATTAAACGACTTTTTGTTAACAGTTAACTCATGTGATCTTCCACTGATGCTGACGAAACCATGTTAAATTAGTCTTGAGTTTTCTTACTGCATCTACAGAACAAATGAATGGAACACATGCCTCTTCAGAGACAGCTCTTTTTAGTATAGTATATATAACCAGTATAGCCTGATTTTCTGGTTTCTGACTCATTAACTGGTTCTTTTTGGTGTGTTAGTTGATTTGGTTTGAAGGCGGAAAATCAAAATCTCTTGTCTCTTCTATTTACATTATATATATATATTATTTTCTTTTTCTTTTCCTTCTCTTATTTCTCTTAGAATGATTGACATATATGACTATAACCTCAGTATTAAATCATTAATCAATATCTTGAATACTTATTTTTATTATTAAATGATTCTAAATGATTTACATTTATAAACAACCATATTATTGTGTAATTGCTCTAATATTCTTCTGATGTCCGTATTGTATTTGCCTATGCTAGGGTCTTAGAGGTCATCACTACCCATGGAATACGTGACAGTCCTTCAATTTTAGAAGGAGAACGAGTTATCAAAATGTTTTGGTTTATAGTTGGAGCCTGGGCCGAGTTCAGCCTTGGAGAAGCTGTGTATTTGTGTGTGTGCGTTAATATGGTCTGTATTGGTGAGGTGATTAACTGGCACCATCAGGAGACGGAATGACTTGTTGTTCTCGACAAGCCACGTCACGAACCCGTCAACCATGTGATCAATGAAGATATGCTTCAGACTGTCTGCTCTCGAGTGGAAAATTACTAGTTTTGTTTTTCTTTCTTTCTATCTTTCTTAGCCAATCAGAATAATTTAAACGTCATCATTGACGTAGTGCTAACTCCTCTGTTAGAGTATAATTGCTGTAACAATGTTATTGTATAGGGGGCGGCCTACAAACTCCTTGTGAGACCTGAAGCTGGCTTCTGCTGATGAAACTGCAAACTAAACTTCACTAAAATTTCTTCTATTGACTGCACTTCTGACTCCTGGTTTTCATTCAACATATCTGGTCCTCGGGGTCTTAACTGTAATTCCCCTACAGGTTCCATAAAGCAAATTTAACATAGCTCAAGCTCAGTCACTCTGGTAACATATGTTGGGAAACAAAGTCTAGCGCAGGCTAACTGTCTGTCTAAACCTGAGTTGTTCCTGCCATATGTCCCAATTTTGCCAACACTGACTGGCAGAAACACAATGATATTACCACTGACTCTCTCACATACCATAGTTTGGCTTTATTAACCACTATCAATCCAAAAGCCAGTTCTTTTTAGCGAATCAAAAACCTGCAGCACAACCAGTGCAGTCTATTTCCTGAACAATTGACTTTGACTTTTTTTAGCAAGCAATAAATATATAGCGCCAACCTGTATAGCAATTTCTTGATACGATCCATATGATTTGTGAACCAATGAGTCAGTTCTTTGTAGTAGTCAAACAAATACTGTTCTCAACTTTATGTAGTTATAGTTAAAGATAACCATTACAAATATTGCAAATATTTATTTTATAAGGCATCATTTTATAAATATATAGAATATATACAAATATATAAATATAATTGATCTTCTCTGTTTCCCACTTCGCCTTGTTTCTGTTCTACTTTTGCTCCTTCTGATGCTCTTTATCTGCTGATCTCTCCATCTCCCCACCTCTGTTTTTCTCAAAGTATGTTTATATCCACATCTCACTCACACTTCCCTCCTCCCACCCTCTCTCTTTCTCTCTCCTTTTTTTACCTCCCTCCTTCTCTCTCTCCCCACCCCTCTCTCTCGCTCTCTCGCTCTCACTCTCACTTTTGCTAATGGGGTGCTCTGAGGTCTTGTGTGCAAGGAATTGGCAGAACACTGGGACATATGGCAGGGACTGAGTGAGAGGGTTGGCTGCTGGTTTGATGCTCCAGAGAGGTAGCTGGCTCTGACAGGTCGGACAGGTCCCAACGCATGGAGGAGGACTTTCCAAAATAAAAGTGCCCGCATGGGTTTCTCAAGAAGAGCTGTGAAATAAATAACGTTAGTGGAAGAATAGTTTTTTTCTCTCATCTTCTTGGCTGGTTTCCAGATGCCGTATGAACTGAATCTTCTCTGTGAAATTGAGATGAGATCTGAGGATTTTACGTCACTCAACCACGGGCTTCTCGATTTAATGTGGTGTCCTAGAAAATGTCAGCGTTTAAAAACGCTGAGCCTCCACACCTGCAAGAGAGAGAGAGAGAGAAAGGGAGTTCAAAAGTTTAGACAGATTCGTTAGGAGAGGAAGAGATGCCTTTAGGACAGCAGGCTGCGTGTCTGTGAGACGCCAGTTTGTCTCCTCACATTTGCATAAGAAAAGCTGTAATGAGGTGCTGTGGAGGTGGATAGAGCGTTTTGAAGTGAGTTGTGACTTTGCGCTCCATGTTCCACAGATTCACGGCTATCTTTTGAGAGATATGTTTGGAGCGTTTAACTGAAGGTGTCTGGTCACAGCTGAATATAGGAAGATACTTAATAGTGCCATTTCTTAGAATGATAATCGGACTCCTTGTTCACGAACACGAATATGACATTTTCAGTGTTTTTTTTTTGGGCGGGTGAATCTCAGATGGATTAATTCATTTGCAGCCTCCAAAATAATCACCCAGCCTTTTCACTGTTAAAAGAACATCGTTATGAATGATGTCAGTTGCCAGTTGTTTATTCATTTATTTTATTTTTTTACATTTTATGTTTAAAGGTGGAGAAATCATGTACCATCCCCTGATTTTGCAAAAGTGATGTGCTTTTAGCCTCTTCAATACTGAATCATTAGAATGTTATTCCAAATCCACAGACTTTTTTTTTTCTTTTTTTTGTACCGGATACGAGCTCTTATCTCAGCAAAAAAAGAATCAAATTTCATTTCTCCCCACCCTGCCATTTGCAAAAATTGTCATTTCAGATTGAACAGCGTCCACAATGTAGCTGCCTCGACATACAGATCATAGAATAATGAGCCAGCCAGCCTTTTGTGCTTTTTGTATCTTTCACCGTCTATTCACTGGCAGACTTATGATGTGAGGCATAATCAATCAAACAATAAATCAATATTCAAGAAAAAACATCTGTGGCCAGTCAAGTGTGAAACGCTCCTCCGTAGCGCGGGCTCAGAATAGCTTGACGGGTCTCGACTGCGCTCTGAGATGGAGAAATTTTGATAACCGGCCTTATCAAGGTCGAAGCGGCTGAGCAGACTGAATAAACTTGTCACACATAATATAGTCCTCTGTCTGAACGTTTGGGGGAAAATACTATCATGCAGGAAAATTAATTGGAATTATGGACGTAATAGTTACTTGCTATCTGACAATATGTATTTATATTATGCCAGTTGATGCAGTGAATGTACTTGAGACACTCCTTAGCAACTGAAAGAGCTCACCGGCAGCGTAACTAGACCTCAGAGTCAGTTTAATGGTATCGTTGCTGTCCATGGTCCATAGCCCCCGGTATATATTTAGCTTGGGTAATTGCGGTGTTATTATCTTCTGTTGTTGTCACTCCTGTTGTTTTTCTTGCCGTTGTTAGATTGAGACTCGGCTGCGGCTTTGGAGCTGCTCTCATTAACTCACTGTGCTATCATCTTCAGTGGCAAAACAAGCTGCCTGAGTGAGTATACTGCTCACTGGGAGCCACTTAGACCTCTTCTCTCCTTTACTCTTATAGCCCCTACACATACTGTATGTGCGGTGAGGTTGTTTATCCTTACAAATTTACATACCCCTCTCTTTTTTATCAGATCACTCTTAATTGCAATGCAGACATATGCATTTCCTGTAAAGCTGCTTTAAAAAAATATTTATTGTGAAAAGCGCTATGCAGATAAATTTAATGTTCGCGTCTTCTACGTTTTAAATGTTTCTTTTTTCTGCACACGTTTCTTTTTTTTCTTATTTATTTATAATAAAAAAAACAGTAATATTATGAAATATTATTACAATTAAGTTTTAACATATTTTTAAATGTAATTTGTTCCTGTGATGGTTTGGTCCTGTAAAGTTTCAGCATATACTCAGGTCTTTCTGCATTACTCTAGTCTTCAGTGTCACATGATCCTTCTGAAATCATTCATGTATATGTATATATATATATATATATATATATATATATATATATATATATATAAATATACACACACACACACACACACACACTCACCTGAAGGATTATTAGGAACACCTGTTCAATTTCTCATTACTGCAATTGTCTAATCAACCAATCATATGGCAGTTGCTTCAATGCATTTAGGGGTGTGTTCCTGGTCAAGACAAGCTCCTGAACTCCAAACTGAATATCAGAATGGGAAAGAAAGGTGATTTAAGCCATTGTGAGCGTGGCATGGTTGTTGGTGCCAGACGGGCCAGTCTGAGTATTTCACAATCTGTTCAGTTACTGGGATTTTCACGCACAACCATTTCTAGGGTTTACAAAGAATGGTTTGAAAAGGGAAAAACATCCAGCATGTGGCAGTCCTGTGGGTGAAAATGCCTTGTTGATGCTAGAGGTCAGAGGAGAATGAGCCGACTGATTCAATCTGATAGAAGAGCAACTTTGACTGAAATAACCACTCGTTACAACCGAGGTATGCAGCAAAGCATTTGTGAAGCCACAACACGCACAACCTTGAGGCGGATGGGCTACAACAGCAGAAGACCCCACCGGGTACCACTCAAATAGGAAATAGAGGCTACAATTTGCACAAGCTCACCAAAATTGGACATTTGAAGACTGGAAAAATATTGCCTGTCTGATGAGTCTCGATTTCTGTTGAGACATTCAGATGGTAGAGTCAGAATTTGGCATAAATAGAATGAGAACATGAATCCATCATGCCTTGTGAAGATACACCAATGCAATGGTGCAATGGTGTTGGTGGTGTAATGGTGTGGGGGATGTTACCGTGGCACATTTTAGGCCTCTTAGTGCCAATTAGGCATCGTTTAAATGCCACGACCTACCTGAGCATTGTTTCTGACCATGTCCATCCCTTTATGACCACCATGTACCCATCCTCTGATGGCTACTTCCAGTAGGATAATGCACCATGTCACAAAGTTTGAATCATTTCAAATTGGTTTCTTGAACATGACAATGAGTTCACTGTACTAAAATGGCCCCCACAGTCACCAGATCTCAACCCAATAGAGCGTCTTTGGGATGTGATGGAACAGGAGCTTCGTGCCCTGAATGTGCATCCCACAAATCTCCATCAACTGCAAGATGCTATCCTATCAATATGGGCCAACATTTCTAAAGAATGCTTTCAGCACCTTGTTGAATCAATGCCACGTAGAATTAAGGCAGTTCTGAAGGTGAAAGGGAGTCAAACACAGTATTAGTATGGTGTTCCTAATAATCCTTTAGGTGAGTGTATATATTTATATATGATAGATGATAGACAGTAATACCTTGAGATACGAGCATCCCGACATATGAATATTCCGAGATACGAGCAAGCCTTCGAGCAATTTTTTGCTTTCAGATACGAGTAAATATCTGAGATACGATCACGCTTACAGATGCTGACGGTAGGGGGTTGAGCACACGGAGCAGCTCAAGCTGCCTCATTTATGGGGTAATTGCATATGGAATCCACTAGAGGGCCATCTTGGTTTTACAGCGGGAGGTTACCGGGGGCGAGGAGTGATTCACGAGTATTAAGCATCACGAGTTATGTGTGTTCAGTAATAATAAATAAGAGTCATACATCATTGTCCAGGAAGAAAGACTGCACTGCATTATCTACACTATGTTTGCATTATCTACCGGTACATTATCCCTTCCTCCTCCTCCTCCGCACATGATGTCATTAACTGCTACTTTATCGTCTGTCTCGAAGGTAAGAACTCACAATTAATGCCATATTTTATTTGATATCACAGGAATCCTTATATACTATATATTTTTTTCTGTGTGTGTGTGTATGTATGTCTATATAGCACTTAAAAACATGTTTTTTCCATTGTTATTAGCACTAATTAGGGGGTTTTTCAGAGGGCCGGAACGGATAACATTTTTTTCTGTTATTTCTTATGGGGGAAATGATTTGAGATACGAGCAATTTGAGTTACGAGCTCAGTCCTGGAATGGATCATGCTCGTATCTCAAGGTATTACTGTATATGATTCTGCAAAGGGTATGTAAATACACAGAACTGTATACCTACCTCATGCCACATTGAGTTAATGTCAGTAGATTACATTTAATCCTGTGAAGGTGAGATGAGTGTCTATACACAACTAACAGACAACCCACAGACACAAACACACTCACACACACACATACTAAGTGCAAATTGTTTGGGGATATACTGCTTCTGCTGTAAATTAGAATAGAGGACAATATTTTGCTTGAATTTTAAAGCTGGAGCTCAGGGAAGGAAGGTGTGAAAAAAGGAGAGAGGCGCAGTGAAGGCTGGTGATAAATGACAGAAAGGGCGGATGTGTTATAGAAGACAGAGAAAGAAATGTGTGAATACACATGCAAGTAATATGAGCTCACTTAATTGCTTCTGGTTCCCCCAGAATGCCTTGCAATTTCAGTAATTCCTAGCACTTTGAAGGGAGTTTCCTCATTTCTCTCTGACGAAGCATCACGTTTTTTATTCAGAAAAAGATCATGTTGGTCATGCAGTTCATTATGCAGTTCAAAATAAAAGTACTGTATTTAAAACAAAATGTCTTAAAGGAATAGTTTGTCCAAACATTTATACATCCTCATGTTGTTCCAAACCATTTTACAAAGAAGAAAAATGTAAGATATTTAGCAAAATATACAAGCTGCTGATATTTTCCATAGAGTGAAAGCAAATTTTTAGCACTATTCTATTTCATTATATGGAAACAAGCAGTTAGGATTCTGCTAAATATCAAACAGTTAGGCTATGGAATGTTCCATTGAGATGCTTGATTTTATACAGTGGTTTATTTAGACAACATTATAAAATAAAACACCAAAGGTATGTGTTTGACAATGTGCTGCTACCCCACCTCCGTCTCAAGCAGATTTTCAAGCAGGCACAGATACAAGTGGCTAAGCCATTACTTGAATGGGTTTGTAAGTAATCTTGATCTAGTGGACAAGCTTGAAGAAGTGAATCCTCCCACTAGATTTATCTGTGCCCGGAGCCTCAGTCTCCTTTTCAGCCCCACTGTAGTTTATCTCCGCTCTTGTATTCCCTACAGCGTGAATGGGGCATGGTGCTAAAGCTATATGTGATTCGCCATAACATACCTTTAGAGAGTCTGTAAAGGGCGTTTGGCTGAAACACAAAGAGAGGAAGAATCAAAGCATAAAGATATAATGTATGCGCAAGCTAGCTGTGGCCACTGAGGTACAAGGTTGACAGGTATTTACACTTTAATCAATCTGTTTCTCTACAGATTACAAATTCATAGCCTATGAGCTACTGTTGAAATAGCTTTACTTTTTTTATGCATATTACATAACTGTGAGCGAACTTGCACCTTATGAAAAATCAATGTAGACAGCTTTGACAGTTTATCTGGCGCTTAGTCCCTGTTCAGTCTGACACCAAACGTTCACTGAGATCAGCCTATACTGTCAGATAAGCTACTTTGATTTGAATTTTTTTTTCTTAACGACATATCCTGATCTTGTTTAGTGGTGTCGTTTTGGTGTAGTTTCATAAGGAGATATGAAAAGCCATAAATTAATGAGTTTTGTGTTCAAAGTCAATTATTAATCTTTACTGTTTTGTGTAGCTTCTTTGCTGCTGAGACACCTGGAGATTGTGCCATTGTGTAATTTTTAAAGTAAATTTCATTACAAAATTAGTATTTTGTGTTCTTATTCCTAAATATCACATTTTAAATAAATATATATATATATATATAAAATGAGTTTCTGAAATGTCTGTTCTAAATGTCTAAAAAACTGAATTTTTTTATTAATGTATTACCACCCCTACAGTACTGCTAATTAGATTCTGTCATATCGTGTTTATCGCATACAGCGTAATATAGATTATTAAATTTTACACAATATTTTGCTTTAATTGTTTTTTTAATATCCCACCGTTACTGTGGAAGCATCAAATTACAGCTTTCATAAAAATATTTTTCAGACAGTGTCATGGTGAGAGGGAAATGATACAGGAAAACATTCTACAGCTTGTCTTCATGTAGCATGGGAGTTCTCAATGGTTGAGTGACTGTGTTCTGCGTTCACAGGCTGTCGCCTGTAGCAGCTTTGAGGTAACGAGCCCACAGACGTGCTGCCCCCAACGTTCCTGTCTAAATTTAAGCTGATGAAGAGATAATTGCTCAGTTGGTAGCATAACAGGAATCACTCCACAAGTGCAAAGAAAAGCTGTTGCAGTTGGGTAGTTCTCAACTGAGTTTTATTCTTAGAATTTACTTTGGACATCATGTGAATACCGTACACAATAATTAGACAAAATGCACTGCTGTTCAAAGTTTGAAGTCTTTTTTTCCCCGCAAGAACACATTAAATTGATCAAAAGAGGTAGAAAACATATCCATTTCAAATAAACTCTGTTCATTTGATTTGTTTTATTCATTGAAGTATCCAGGAGGGCCACAGTCTTGCAGAGTTTAGCCTCAACCTTAATTACATGCACCAGAGGGCTTTTCCATAAGGCAAGTTTACCAAATAAGCCAGACTTTTTTCAGTTAGTCTGACTCACTGTCAGTTGACTTGGTTCCATAAAGATAATTTAATATAGCTCAGCCTCAGTCACTCTGGCAACATATGTTGGGAAACAAACCTGATCCAGGACAGGCTAACTGTCAGTCTAAGCCTGAGTTGTTCCTGCCATATGTCCAAATGTTTTGCCAATTTCTTGCACACAACACTGACTGACAGGAACACAATGATATTACCACTGACTCTCATATACCATAGTTTGGCTTTATTAACCCATATCAGGCCCAAAAAAATAAACAGTTAACAGAATTTTTTTAAAATTATAAATCAAATAAATAGGTTACAATGATAAATGATGCAACAGGCCTATAAAAACATGCATGTATATGTGCAAACACACACACACACACATACACACACACACCATTAATCATCACAGTGTAACACCAAGTCAGTTAAACTAAAGGGATGTCAATCTAGGAGGCATAAGAGATTGTGAATCAGTTTCACCTTCTTTGGTGCAAATTAAAATGGCAAAAGGTCCACGTTTGCAGCAGCAAGAAACCCCCCAAAAAGGGAATGATTTTGCAGCTGCTGGTCATAGAAAATTGTTCTCTCCTTATTCTATCTGACTGATTTGTCTTTAGTTTTGTTAGGATCACTGTCTGTAGCACGAGGCAGTACCTGTAACCCAATCATGTTGCACAGGCAATACTTGCTGTTGCAAAGAGGTTTAGTATGTTGTGTAACAGGCCGTTACACAAGGAGAGCTGTAGAAGGACAAAGAAGGGCAACAACCCAGCAGCAGGACCGGTATCTACTCCTTTTTGCAAGGAGGAACAGGATGAGCACCACCAGAGCCCTGCAAAATAACGTCCAGCAGGCTACTGGTGTACATGTTTCTGACCAAACTGTCAGAAACAGACTTCACAAGGATGACATGAGGGCCTGATGTCCTCTAGTGGAACCTTTGCTCACAGCTCAACTCTGTGTAGGTTGATTGACACTTACCAGAGAACACCAGACCTGGCAAGTCCGCCATTGGCACCCCATCCTTTTCATTGATGAGAACAGGTTCACACTGATCTCGTGTGACAGACGTGAAAGAGTCTGGAGATCCTGTGGGGGGCGTTGTGCTGCATGCAACATCAATGAGCACGGTAGGTTTGGCAGTGGATCAGTAAAGATCTGGGGAGGAATATCCTTGGAGGGTCACTCAGACCTCTTTGTGATAGCCAATAGCCAATGAGATGAAGAGCCATTGTCAGACCGGTGCAGGGGGGCTTGGGTTCCTCGTAGTACGTGATAATGCTTGGCCACTTTATATTTAATGTTTGGCTAGAGTGTGTTAGGCAGTTTTTAATGACGAAGGCACTGATCATCCCTCAAACCTGTGCAAATGATCCAGAACGCTGCAGCTTGTCTGGTCTTCAACGAACCCAAAAGGGCCCACGTCACTCTACTCTTCATCTCTCTGCACTGGCTCCCACTTGCAGCTTACATCAAATTCAAAGCACTCACACTTGCTTACAGAACTAAGACAGGTTCAGCACCCTCATACTTCCAGACGCTACTTTCAAATCTACACACCTACCAGAAACCTGCAAGTGACGTACCTTGCAAAATCACTCTCAAGAACATTTTCGTTCACCATTCCTTGCTGGTTGAATGATCTCCCTGCCTTCATTCAAAATGCAGGATCCTTGTTCAAAGGCAATGTTCAAAAGACTGCTAAAAGCGCACCCAGATGTGTTTTTTTGAGTGAATACAGGAGGCCACACACTACTGACTTAGATTTATGAGTTGCTGTGATGAATTTCATGCAAGTTGGATCAGCCTGTAACTTTAGTTCCCGTTCAAGGGAACTCACGCTGCGTCGGAACGCCAGGGGAATACAGTAGCATGTTATCTCGTGAAGTACTGTGAAATCGATCGAACGACTGGGTGAATGATTGTCACGGGTCGGTGACGTGATGAACCAACAAGTTTTAGAGCATGTGTTTCCCCTGTCCTCGCTACATTTCGAGCAGGAATACTCACCTCTTATGTGTGACTTGTTTGGAAGCGGAGCACGCTTGCTCTGCTTCCGCCTGGTGGTTTTCTCTTAATGCACGCTACGTGCTAATACGGCTCATGTTCCTCAGGGCTCGGTTCCTGCTGCTGCCGAGGCTCAGTGGCAATCTATGTCCTGGGGTTTGCATAAAAAAATAATAATAATGTATCTGGCAGCGGGATTTGAGATGATGTCAGCATGCTCTAGGGCGGTTACTTCTGACCATGCAGAGGCACCGGCGCTGAAACTATCCAGCTCTGAGGAGTTGGACGTGTTTGCATCGAGGTTAGAAAGGAAGAGAAATTATGACATTTTATAAAAAATAACATTTTCATAAAAAAACATTTTTTTTTTAAACTGGCCGACGAGATAAGGGAGAGAGCAACCCGAATTAACGTTACCTGCCTGCACGAGTCCATCCCTATCAAGCCATGTCGGTCACTTTTTCTGGGGCAGGCAGAGCATATCCCGCTTCCGGCATGTTTACACCCTCCCTCACTGCTGCAGGCCTACCAAGCGGAATCGCTCAGGGACCTTGATGAGGGCGGGGGCTCTCTCTCTCCTTGTCAGTAAAGAGACAGCCTCTTCCATCGGCCGCTCCATGGCAGCTGGTGGCTACGGAGAGGCATCTGTGACTTAACCTGAAGCCATCAAAGAAAAAAAGAAAAAAAGACAAAAAGAACTTCTCCTGGACACCCCTCTGTCACCTCCTGGCCTTTTCTGTGAAAATCGGTCATTGAGAGGTTTCGGGAGGCTGCTAGCAGTATGTAGCGTTCAGGAAGCTACTGCCTCGCCCGCCCTCATGCTGCCTCACAGCTCCACCCATACGGCCGCACAAAAGCAGTGTCGCCACCCCCCAACCCACCCAAAAAACCGAGGGGTCTGGCCGACACTCTCAGCCGCCTGTATCCCTCTGGCAGGAGGTCGGATCTGAGGACTGTCCTCCTCGCTAAGAAGGCTATGAGCAAGAGGACCTGACACCAAGTGCGTCTGGCCTCACATTGGCGATCTTCCTCAGTTGCCGCCTGTGAGTCAGATTGCTCTGGGGGATTGTACTAAGAGCTTTCAAAGATCATTTCAAAGGTTATTTGTTCTTGAAAATGAAGATTTGATTTCCTTTAAGAGTATTTGCAGAGCACAATTCTGATTAGTCACTAGTTGAGACGAGTCTGAGATGAACTGAGACGAAAGACTCATGGTACTAGCACCAGAATGCTGATTTGAAGGCCATTTTGTAGTTATTTTGGGCATCCAATATACCTGTGTGAAACGTTGTGTGTATGGTCCCGTGTGTGTGTGTGTGTTGGTGCAAAAGTCTGTTTTGCTGGTGCGACTCTGTGGGCGCCTTCCTGCACTGAGTCACATTATAGCTGACTCAGTGGTATATAGAGGAGGTGGAAGAGAGCCAGATACAGCACCACCCTTTGGCTCTTTGTGCACAAACACACACACAAACACACTTCATCAGCCAAGGCAAAAAGCTTATTTCACTCGCAGTGGACACAGGAAGGGTGATGAAGGATGGAGAAAGAGATGGAGTAAATGAGCCTTGTTGATATCTCCAGGGTTTATCTTAAGAATATTCAAGATAATTCCAGAGCAAATGAGCTGGTCTTATGGTGTGTTAGGTTAATTGTATTGCAGATTCCTGGATTTATGGTAATTTGGTTCAGTCTTGCTGTAAATTGCCTGTTAAAGTCATTAATATTCCTGATGAGAAGTAGACTCAGCTCTGCTCTGTAATAATATAATTGTATTTACCGGTAAGAAGGTTGCTGTGGAGATTTTCACACTTTATTAATGGGCGCCTCTTCAGTTAATATTTTACCCAAGCTCCCAAAATACCCTCAAATCTGGGTGACAGTTGGAGCTGTTTTGCGCAAATGGGAAGAGGAGTGAGAGTGTCCGTGCCTGCGTTCTGTGCCAGCACGCTTACAGTAATGGGTCTCGCTGACTGATTTGGTAATTATGTCCTGATATGTGTGGCTGCTTTATTTATGGTCACCATTATCAAGGACCTTGATTCTCATTTATGAGCAAGATGTCTCTGACCTCAATCTCAGGTATGTGTAGGCGTATTGACAGCAACCAATCACTTTCAGATTGATTGTGGTGAGTTTCTACAACGTTTGACCCTTTTAGTATGACTTTTGACTGGCTTTTGGCTTTGTACAGGTAGGTAATTTGAATATTACAAGTATTGTGACCAGTAGGCATGGGAGCTGATAAATGGATGGTAAGTGATCTGAGGGCCAATGACATATAAATGAGTCCATGATAAAGAAAAGATTTTACACATAATGTGTTTGTGTTAATTTTGCTCTTATAAGGTTTTAAAAAAACATATACCATTTGCCCTATGCCATGTGGTGGAGCATAATAAAAAGTATCAAAAAATGTCTTCTAAAATCTACATGTGTATCAACACTTATCTAAAAAGTATTTATTATAATTTTTTAAATGTCATGAATTATCCTTTAATAAATATCAAGGTTTTGGGCAGTCAACCGCATGGCATTTTACAACCTGAACTAACCTTGCCTTGTAATAAAAAATCATATGACATCTGACATCTGATATTTTAAGAGACTTGATCTTCTAGACAGTCATGAGGGTCTGCAGGGGTCCTCTCTATGATGTACTGTCCTTTTTTTGCGCATGTTGGTCACACCACATTACTCTTGATTTGGTGGAAAAAAGGTTTCCAATTATACTCTCTCTAAGAAATAGTAATAAAAATTATGAAAAACTGGTTTAGGGTTCAATAAAACAAATACAAGGAATCACCCTGATATTATTATTTTTTACTTTATTCCACACAAAATACATTTTTCCTATTTCCTTATCATAACAAGTTTGACCAATACATTATTGTATCTATAAATTGCATTTTAAAAGTATTTTTAAATAAATTAAGAGATAGTGTTTAGAATTTTCTGTATTTGCTCGTCTTTCCAATGAAACTTTTGTATTGCACTGCATTGCTTTGCTAGTTTGGTATTAATGCATTTGAAGAAACTCTTTTTATATAACACGTTGGTCTGCTCCTGACTTACCTGCTTTATATTTCTCCATGTTCTTACAGAGAGAGAAGAGTATGTGGCCACCTTCAAGGGTTCAGAGTATTTCTGTTATGACCTGTCCCCGAACCCCATCCAGAGCAGTAGCGATGAGATTACGCTCTCCTTCAAGACCCTGCAGCGCAATGGACTGATGCTCCACACCGGAAAGTCTGCAGACTATGTCAACCTGGCGCTGAAGAATGGTGCCGTCTCGCTGGTCATCAACCTGGGCTCTGGGGCCTTCGAGGCCCTGGTGGAGCCCGTCAATGGGAAATTTAATGACAATGCCTGGCATGATGTGAAGGTTACCAGGAACCTTCGTCAGGTAACCGCGCAGAAAAGGCAGAGGTCGAGATTGGATACATTCAGATTCAGATTAGTAGCATCAAACTAACCCTCGAAGTAGATTTAACCGTAAACACTTTAACAAAGACATGCACTCATTTAAAATAGTTTAGGTATTATGTATTTGAATATTGCAACTAAAAGTCTATGACTAGAGAGATCGTTCTAGGCTTTTGATGCCCTTTTGGCATTTTTAATCAGCTCTAGCGTTCTTTATGTAGCACAGAGCAGAGTTGACGTAACAAAAAGACGCTCCCATTATTGAAGTATTCATGTAGCAGCCATTAATTCAGCTTTTAGACATGAGTGAACGTACCCTTAACCCTGTTCCCCTTGACTAATATTTAAATTCAATCTCAGACGCTACTGCATCCATATTTTACTGTCACTGTTTGATAGCGCCACCTCTCACTGCATTACATGAGTACGTCACCTGTCAACGTAGAATGCGTTTGAAGTGTCAAGACTCGGAAAAGATCCGAGATGTGTGGCATGAAGTTGGATAGGACAAGCAGTAAACATAAAAAGCTCAGTGGTGCATTCTGTCACCAGTAAAGTTAGCGGAGTGCCAGGAATAGGAGGAGACAGTGTTTGGAACAGAGTAGACTAGATGCGTCCCAGAGGAACTCCACGGTGCAGATCTCGTCTGCTTCTCCTTTCCTTCTCTTCTTTTGCCCTTTTTAAATGTTTACTAACCTGCTTTTGGGGAAAGAAACTAACCTTTCATCCATGGAATGTGTCATTTACTAACCTGTTACCTCTTACTAACGTGCAACGCTGATGTACTAACCTTGGCAAGAGACCATCTTTTTTGATTAAGGAACGGTGTTCTGTTCACAGTTTTTTAATTTCCTTTCTCCCCCCTTTTCCACAAAGCACTCAGGCATTGGACACGCTATGGTAAACAAACTACATTGTTCGGTAGATATCATTCTAATTGTTTCTTAGTTTGGGTTTGCCGTGTGTCTATTTTCCTTTTTTTGAATCGTAGACATCAATACTAAACAAAAAAAGGGGGAAAATGCGGTTGGTACTCTTTACGCTTACTTCCCCTGCCCTGCCCAAATTCCCCTTTTCTTTTTCTTCTCATTAGTTCGGTTTCCTCAGCTCTTTCTGTCCCGTCCATCTTTTTCGTTTCCTTAGGTTATCTTGCATCTTTTCCTTCTTTGGGTTCTTTTGCATAAGGTTTTGCTCACCGATCGGTCTCGGCTGGCTGGCTCTGAGCCTTTTCATTGGTCCAGCTAGCTTTGAGGCCTGTTGTTCAGCATGGTGTGCATCCTGGCCACCCCGTGTACTAACACCTCTGCTCCATCAGTACATTTAAGGCTGGCATGGGTGGCCGGTCATCTCGTCTGTTGTAGTTTTTTGCTTTCTTTCTTCATTTGAACACGCTTCTGCATGTCGACACCTCTGCTGTGATTGGTCTCATGAACTGTGTCGTATGTGTGTCCTTCTCCCTCCCCTTCTCTCTTTACTCATACCTGTGCAATCTAATCTGTGAGAAGAATTATTCTCTCTAACCAACCATTGTTTGCATGTGGAGAGGGAGGGATAATGAAGCATGCATCCATTCAACTAGATCTGTGAGAGATGTGCCTCTAATTGCTTGTGCTTTCATTTCTAACCTCTTAGCACGCTGTGTTCTTTGTTTTACCTCATATTAAATACATTGAAAACTGCTGTAACTACTCACACGCACTGGATTCAAGCGATACTAACTCTCAGAAACACACATACTACTAACACCATTTTTGTGTCTGCTGATTTACTTTTTGTGCTCTATTAGTGGCACCGCTAACATTGATCATGGGCTAATGTGCCGCAGACTTCCTCAGCTCACCTAAGGCATACTAGAATTTAACACCAAAAACATAAATCTAGAAGGACCAAAAAAGTTAAGCAATAAATAAATAAGAATTCTTGAAACAGACATGAAAATGGGTTCACATTAAATCAATAAAAAGAGAAAAGCAATAAATAAATACATAAATAAGAAGCATTAAAGACAAAAACAAAACAAAACCAAGCATCCAAATCCTTATGAGGGGGACCAAAGCCCTGTAACAGTATTCAAGTTATATGTGAGTATAGCGTGTCCTTTCCCTGTGCTTTGTTGTCTAGGTTACAATATCCGTGGATGGAATTCTGACCACCACTGGATATACACAAGAGGACTACACCATGCTAGGCTCGGATGACTTTTTCTATGTCGGGGGTAGCCCCAGTACTGCGGATCTGCCCGGATCCCCCGTTAGTAACAACTTTATGGGCTGCCTAAAAGAGGTAAGCACTCTGAAATTGCTCCTTGAAAATACTACATTCCACTGAGAAATATCCCACTAATTTAATCACCTTCAACTGATGCTATATTACATTTATTCATTTACTTGAATAAATAAATATGACTTTGCATTTAATCTATAAAGATAGTTGAATTGGGGTACATTCAACTAGTTTCCTTTTATAGAAACATCATATATACGGTATATAAGAGATGCAACCTTGCTGCTAATTTACTTCTCTCTGTAAATGAATACAGCTAGTATCTTAAATGGAAAAGATCTCTGTATCACCTCAGTCAAGTGTCAGTGTGGGGTGAAAGTCTTTTCTTCCACTTTAATACATGTGATATCACTAAAAATCATGCATGATTATTAAAAGGTATATTTAAAGGTACAGTACGACTTTGAGCGATAACATGAGACTTGATACATTTTGGTAAGATTCAGTACACAGCTTTTGAGCATCATGTCACTTAACGTTGCATGAATAATCGGCTATCGGTATCGCAGAGAAAATGTAGTGTTGGCGCATCTGTTATATAGAGTTGTGTTAAAATAAATAACAGTACTAGAATCATTACACATCAATTTAAAATCAAAGCATCAACAAATTTTGCAAGTCTGCGTTACACTTTTACAGATAGCATAGAAAAGGAATACTTTGCTTCAGACACTGCATTTTTAATGTCACCCCACATTTTTTTCATTTGTGTTAAGGTCAGGGGATGGAGCAAATCACTCCATTACCTCAATCCTGGAACCAAGATTCTGCTCGCTTACTTGTGTGTTTGGGGTCGTTGTCTCATTGAAAGACCCATTTCAAGGGGCATTTCCTCTTCGGCACAGGGCAACATGATCTCTTCAAGTATATAATCTTTGATCCTATTGGAAGTTGCTCGTTTTCTTCCATGTGTGTCCAGTTTTTGTTTTTATTTGAAAGAATTTGATATAATTTTAGCCAAGCGTCCTATGAATTGCTGCAGTTCTTTATACGTTTTCTCTGGTCAACTTTTTAATCAAATTACGTTGTTCCTCTGAACTGTGAATGGAATGGCCCATTTTACTTGGCAATTCTGAAGGAAATTAATTTTATAACAATGTATGAAACATTTGCGTCTTCCTTTAACAAAGGAAAATTAATAACACCTGTTTTTTTCACAGAATGAGTGAATTATCTAATTAAACTCCACACTGCTATTATTTTGAACATTTCCCTTTCAATGAATTAGTCAATTACTCAGAACAAGCAGCAATCATGTCATGACAGTTGGGTCTGTGGTGTTTCAATTACACTAATTCAGTAAATTATTTGCAATGCAGAAATATCACTACTACTATTAACACTGCTTTTTTAACGCAACTGTATATACATATACATATGTGTGTGTGTGTGTGTTTATCCAATAAATGTCACCTTAGGCTAATGCAGCATTCACATATATGTACAGTGTATATATATAGTGTGTGGATAAATGTATTTTTATACATCACTTGTATTAGTGGCTTTTTATACGGTTGTCTGACGTCAGCATTGTACTGATGGGTGCTTTCCCTGGCCTGTAAAAACTCATAACACATCACATACACCAACAACTGAAGGAATTATTTATCAGTCGCCACGGACTCAGGAGCCGAAGCACAGCGACAGAGTTGAAATGCATTCTCTAATTAACATTGCTGATGAGGTTTCCTCACATCTGAAGACTGCTAATTTGAAAATAGGTCACAGATCGTCAACAGTGACAGAACTAACAAATAAACAAGAGTGCGACAAATTGGATAAATAAGTAAATAATACATTTAAGTTCATGTGGAAATGAAAAGCCAGCCTAATGAAATACATTAGAATCACTCAGTTTCCAGCAATATTTGATGGATCTGTGCTACAGATCACCAGTCCACTACCTCACATGCGCATGACATGAGCTATCTGTGATCGTAAAACTCCTGAGAGGAAAACTGTGGAGAACATGTTGTCTCATCTATCAGCTTCCATCCTCCATGTTAGACTCGCGTCCCTGTGGAATGGAATGTCCTCTGATACGCCAGCTGGTGAAGTAAAAAGCTGTTCTGACTGCCAGGAAGTCGGAAATGTGTTTGATGTTGTGAACAGAAATAAAATGCCAACCATTTTGTTTTTATCCATATATATATATATATATGAACTTGAGTAATCTCCGTAATGTCTTGAGATAAGAGCATAACCCGTTCCAGGACCGAGCTCGCAACTCGTGTTGCGAAATATATTTTTTTCCCTGTTACTTCTTATGGGGGAAATTATTTGAGATGCGTATCTCAAATCGTTCCCCCCATTAGAAATAACAGAAAAAATTAATCCATTACAGCCCTCTAAAAAACTCCCTTATTAGTGATAATAACAATGGTTAAACGCTAAAACAATGCTTAAAAAACATGTTTTTAATTGCTATTTAGACACACACACCAAGAATTATATTACATAAGGATTCCTGTATAAAATAAAATGTGGTTTTAATTATGAGTTCTTACCTTTGAGACAGACGATACAGTAGCGGCTAATGGCAGCGTGTGCGGAGGAGGAGGGAGGGAGGGATAATGTAGATAATGCAAGCACAATACGGAAAGTGTAGTGTTTCCTCCCGTGTAGTGTATTAGATCGCCTCAGAACCTCATATTTATTATTATTGTACACACATAACTGAAGCTTAACACATAACACATAACTCAACTGAGCTTATTACTTGTGAATCACTCTTCGCCCCCGGTAACCTCCCGCTGTAAAACCAAGGTGGCCCTCTAGTGGATTCCATATGCAATTACCCCATAAATGAGGCGGCATGAGCTTCTCAACGAGTGCTCAACCTCTAGCTTCGGCGTCTGTAAGTGTGCTCTTATCTCAAATATTTACTCGTATATCAAAGCAAAAGGCTTGCTCGTATCTCAGAATACTTGTATATCGGGACGCTCTTATCTCAAGGTATTACTATATATATATAAATAAATATATATATATATATACAGTGGAATGCGGTTATATCGACGGCCTCGAGCGTTGCAAAAAAGCATCGAGATAACCAACAGCCAATATGGCGATTTGTTTGATGAAGCGATCGGCATGCTATAAAAATGTACATAAACTGTATATGTTTGTTAACAGCAAAAGGCATATGTCCACCAACTAACAGCAGAGATTTACCAGTATACAATAAAAAACACCTTCGATTCTCGATACAAACCTTTAATTATATTCTCCAACATTGCAAAGACAATGATCGCTCACAGTGTAAACAGTCACAACACACATAAACACATTCGTTCAAAACACAGTCATTTCGCTCGGACACAGTTCTGATAGTATTGTAGACACGGTTACTATGGTTTCTTTACAAACTCTAAAATGCTTTGTTGCTTTTTGCTTTTAATGGTCTGTTTGAAAAGTCAGTAACAACGTGTTTGTCGATGTCAATGTAATCTGGGAATTCCTGGACAATGATGCTAATCCTGCGCCTCCTCTTCCAAGTTAGCATCTAGAAGGCTTTACTTTTCCGCCACTTCCGCGAGTTGTTCTGCGGCTGCGCAGCACTGTGAGTGAGCGACCGGACTGATGTACGTGCAACGCAAACTCAGCACATGCGCAGTGAACTAGGTACGATCATTATTCACAAGATAACCGATGTGAAGTGGCAAATTTGTCCCTCTTTTGTGCTCGAGATATTAGGGTTCGGCGACATAAAAGAATCGACATAACCGATAAGAAAATGCTAAGACAAATCAGGAATTTGGCGGTTCCACTTCAAAAACGTCGACATAATAGGGTTGGCTAGTTAACCGAGGTCAAGATAAGTGGATTCCACTGTATATATATATATATATATATATATATATATATATATATATATATATATATATATATATATATATATATATATATATATATATATATATAATGCACATTTAGCTAACCTCTATTCAGCTCCTGAAGAGCAGTTAAATTGAGTCGATTGTGATTGAATTATGAAACAGGGAGACAATGGTGGTGTTGTTTAACCTTAAGGTGCTATCGCTCATGGTGATTCATTCATTAACCTGTAGACCCACAATTAGTGACACATTCTCCCTGGCATTTACCTTGTTGCTCTATTTATCATGTCCAGTCTTACACAGTCTAGATCAGTGGTTCTCAACTGGTTTTTCCTCAGGAATAGATTTCCTTTGGTTACCACATGACCCAATACAGGACCATCCAATTATTTTAACAAAGTATCCAATTGTTTTAACTGTGTTTTAGTTTTATTGTTGGTTTCCACAGATAGAGTCATGTTATGCAAAATTCAGAGTTATTAACGTGACATGAATAGGAACATTTATATTGTTTAAAGTTTTTTTAATTAATTTATTAGTTGTTTTTAAATAAAATATTTATTTTCAAGCCAATTTCCAATTAGTTACATTAGGATTTATTTTGTTGTCATTAAATACCCACTTAAATAATTTAAAACACTAATAATTTCAAATTTTAAAAATCTCAAAATTACTATGCATTTTTTTATACTACAATCTATTGTTGTGATGCCTAAAGTCATTTAACATTTTAAACGATTGAATGTAGTTCTACTTTTAGTTTTAGTTTCATTATTATTATTTTTTAAATACAGTATAACTATAATTTTAGTGGCTTTTTGGTTATTGATCGTTATTGGATATTTATCTGCTTACCAGTATCAGCCAGAATTCTAATAGCTAATTCCTACTTTTTATAAAAACAATAGCGTATCAAAGTTTTATTATTTGCATTTTTACTTTTTATTATTATTATGCTTTGTTTGAATTTAGAATTGTTTTTTTCTGGCTGACCACAACTCTATGGGAACAATCCTGCATCCAGTTTTTGAGAGCCAGTGGTTTAAATGTAAATCATGGTTTTAGACGGAGACATCAAATAGACAGTAATACAAGTGCAAATGCAACACATTCAATTCGCACAAATTCTTACAAGTGGCCCAAAGATGACAAAAAGTGTTATTTTGTCAAATATGTGGATGCACTAAGCATTGAAACAGAGTAGACTCTCCACTTTCCCCTACCAGCCTCCAGCATTCATTTCAAAACCAATCCACAAGCAATCAATCAATGTCAAAACATGAAAGTGCAGACTTGTGTAAGCTGTGGTCTGCTGCCACGTGTAGGCGTTTGGTGTCTCTTGTCTGTGCTTTAGCGCTATCATTTCCACAGATTAACAGCAGGCCTGAGGTCATTGGCCTGTGTTAACAAACACTCTAGTGCTTTGTACTCATGAACGGGAATTCATATTAAGAGGATTCTGAATGGGTCCTCTTCTTGGTTCATTCACGAGCTTTACTGGCATTAAAAGAACGACTATGCGTAGGCGGGACAGGGGACCTTTTAACATTTTATTTTGTCATTATTCTGCTTTGCAAAGGTCATCTTTAATATTTTTCTTGCAGGATGTGCATTATGAGTGTGTGTAAGGTACAGTGAAGACCTTTAGGTGTGTTTGTTACCGTGAACGAGTAGTTATTTATGCCGAGGTTGATTTATTCAGGCGTTTAGAGCAGGGTGCACAAGAAGTCCATTCATCATTAGTGCATTAGTTTTAATGCGCCCCTCCTCTCACGGGCATTTGGTCAGTGCTTTCCAGGTTCTTGATGGTTCAGATCAGGTGGCACAGACAGATGTGTCGTCCTCCACCTGCCGTCCCTGCCCCTAACCTCTCATCTGTAACGCGCTCTTCTCCGGCGGCCATGTTGTGCAGTGTTTTATCACAGATCACTTGTGTTTTTCCTCCCGTGTGAGTTTATGAAGCGGGAAGGAGGAGGGGCGTTCGGTCCTGTGGCACATTAATGGCTGGAAAGGCTCTTGCACCTGCCTGTGATTGGCATTTCTGAAGCATCATCAATAAGCTTTTATTGCATCCGCATACCATTATCTTCTTCCTGGCAAGGGCTCAAATGAAATCGAAACTGAATTAAAAGAGGGTTATCATGAACACTTCACAGTCTGGTGCTCGGGTTTATTTCACAGGATTTTGGCCTTGTAGAGGATTGAGAGAAAGTATTGTGCCCCACATTGTGAGAGGGCAGGAAATGCTCTGCTATTTGATGCTATTCGGATTGAATAGTGAAATGACACCGGTAAGCTTGAATGATTACATGCTCACTATAATACAAGGGAATATAGTAAAAGGATCATTTCGAGACACTGAAAGTGTTGACTGTCAAAGTTTCTTTGACAAAAGATTCACAGAAAGGACACAACTGAGGTTTAGCCTCAAAATGTATTCCAAAATAGCAATTGAAATGACAATTTATTTGCTTTAAATGTATGGTAAAATATATATTTGTCTTATTTTTGCTTATTGTGTCATAAATTTTATCAATACATAGATGAGTACATGTTAGATAGAATAGGGGTCATTTATTTTATTTTTTATTTTTAAGTTTAAGACTGATGTGATTTCTACCCCCCGTCCAACCCTACTAGCTCTAGTTGTAATACACTAATATAATACGATATAAAGTGTGAGTTTTTGCTCAATGCAAATCTGTTTTTCTTCTCTTTTCTCATAAAGGTTGTGTACAAGAACAATGATGTAAGGCTCGAGCTATCTCGACTGGCCAAGCTAGGTGACCCCAAAATGAAGGTTAGCGGTGTGGTGGCCTTCAAATGTGAAAACGTGGCTACCCTAGATCCTGTCACCTTCGAGACACCAGAGTCATTCATTACCCTTGACAAATGGTCCGCCAAAAAAGCCGGTTCCATCTCCTTCGACTTCCGCACCACTGAGCCCAACGGCCTGCTGCTCTTCAGCCACGGAAAACCCAAACCGCAGCAGCAGAAAGACCCCAAGAGCCCCAAAACCTTGAAGGTGGATTTCTTTGCCATAGAGATGCTGGATGGTCACCTATACCTTCTGCTCGACATGGGCTCCGGCACCACCAAGACCCGTGCTGTCAACAAAAAAGTCAACGACGGAGAATGGTACCATGTGGACTTCCAGAGAGATGGAAGATCAGGTAGAATATGGATCTGTCTTAATCTTACAGCTGTTCCTTTATTCTGCTGATGTATTTTTGATGTATTCAATGTATAGTTAGATGTTGGCTGGTAGTCAAGGTCTACAAAAATATTGACATAGCCCAGACAGCAGTGTTCTCTCACGCTCGCATGAACACAGTCGTAACCATGCCTTCCCGAGCACACTGTCAGGCAGGCATTTGAATATGAACAGGACCCGCAGTCTTTCCTGTCTTCCTCCTCCTTTCAAGCTCTGTCTTCTCCACCGGAGTTGCCATGGAAACCAGATTTGGTTTCCCAAAGGAGAGAGCAAGCTCTGCCAAGCAAAGACATTCATCCCTAACTCTCCCACTATTCCCCTTTTTCTCGCATGTCAATGCTGTTTGCCTGGAGTCGAAAGAACGGCCTTTGGTACCTGTTCGTTTTCTCATTTCTCTGAAAAAATGGGAAAAGGCTCTATTGATCCGTGGTTATTGCGAATCTCTCATCTTCCCTTTCCGGATATAGAAGCGGCAGTAACCTGCATTAGTTCTGACATATACTGTGAGATTAAATGGTGAAAGTTATAAGGAGAAAATTAAATCGCTTTTGAAGCAATTATGAAATCAGATTTCTAAAGCGAGAGTGTTATTTTTGTTTCATGCCAATACAGTATGCAATTGGGATTGGATACGGTTTTTGTTAAGAGAGCAGGTCTTTTTTTTCCTCGGTTTTAAATTGTGTTTTTCATCAAATCATTGTTTTCATTCACAGGGGCTCGGTTTGATCTTATTCTCCAGGCTTTATCATCGCACAATCCACTAGCTGTCTTTGTGAGTTTAGGCACATTTTGAAAGAGAGAATAAACCTTTTCTCTTAGTGGCATTTCATGGGTATCTGAAACACCATTGACAGATGGGGCCTTGCATTTCAGGCCCGCAGAATGAGCTGTGTCACTCTCCCGCCTGCGTGAATTGGCTGCCTACGCAAGCCGTTTGATCATATATGGGCAGACGTCCTGGTTCAGGGTGCGCGCGTGTGTGGGCATGCTCGTCTTTTTGTATGCATGTATGCAAACGTAAATTTGTGCCTTTGCATATGCATCTGTTAATAAGAACGTACAAATGTACACATATATACAGTATGTGCGTCAGTGCCATTTTTGTGCCTTCACAAGAAAATTAGAATGAGTAATAATCGAATAATTGACAATACTGAAATAGGAGATCAAGTATAGTGGATGAGCCACTTATTTTTCTAAAGTGACACTGTCCAGCAGTCAGCCAAGCCACAAATGGGCCTGAATGAATGGGTCAAACTGGTGCAAATGGACAGGCTAAGTACAAAGTAAACACACCCACTCAGACATCACCACTTTCGGTCACTGCTGAATTGAAATGAACTTGAAGTGATGATCTATGTGTGAGGTTTTAGTGACCACTCAGCTCAGTTAAATGAAAGCTGCACGTCTGTGCCTACCATCGACATGAGACCTACAGTTTACAGCGGATTTGTTGACTAATGGTCCAAAAAGAAGGTGACTATTAATAATAATAGCCAAATGTCAGTTACCAGTAACAAGCTACATGATTAAAAAAAAATAATAAAGTAAAAATAAATAAATAAATGTATGTAAATAAAATCATAAACTTGATAGGATTTTAATGTGAGTTAGTTTTAAAATAGTAAGTAAATAGTTGAGTGTGCATTGAAGACATTTTCTCTATCTGTGTCTGTCATAGTGACAAATGATTGTATCTGTATTCAAATAACTGCCTTAACTAAATGAAGAGCTTAGTTTTAAACTCTATTTTGTAGTGTTTATGACAGATATTATTGTGTCTCACCAAAGGTGCATTTATTAAGGCAAAACTACAGTATATTGTAACATATTATTATGATTTAAAATTTAAAAAAATATTTATTTCTGTTAAAACAAAGCAGAATTTTTATTGGCAAAATATTTTGTCTTTATATTTGTCACATAATCTTTTAGAAATCAATCTAATATGACGATTTGCTGCTCAATTGTTATCAATCTTGAGAACAATTGTGCTGCTTTTTTTATTATAACTGTGATGCATATTTTTAGCTTCCATATAGCAGATATGCCTTGTATAGTAAATTATTTATTATTTTTTTAACAACCTTTATGAAGAATAATGCTAAAGATTATATTGCATATTTTGCCAAGAAGGTTTAAAACAATGGTAAAATGTGGAAATAATGCGATATATAATCTTAGTTTAATGTTAATCACCAATTCATTGTAATTTTAGTTCAGTCTAACAAATGTTTATTATTATTATTCAGTAGAATTTAGTATTAATTTTGAAGCTATATTTGTGCCTTTCTGTGTAGGATATTTGGATTCAAGCACATCCCTGATAAATATTATGTTAATATAATGCATACAAAAAAATATAAAATTGATTGTTGATAATGTAAGGTAAATGCTATTCCATAAACATTTCAAACAGAAACCATGTAAACATCAAATGAAACTAGAACATGAATTTACATGGCTAAATACAACAAATGGGACAAATGCCTCCTTTTTCAGAAATCCACTCTACTCCACTAGTGTGTGTGTATTTGTGCATGTGTACATAAAGTAATGCCGGGCCCAGCATTAGGCAGTGCTATGTAATCACTGAGCAGAGTGAATGGAAGTCGAGATGATGGAGAATGCTCATTACTGATGACCCGGGGGAAATGTTTGGCTGCTGTTTAGGGGTACAGTCGCCAAGTGCGCAACACAGGACAAGATAATGTGTGCGTGTGTGTGTGCGTGTTGGTGTGAGTTTGAGCAGAGGAGAAATAGTGCTGCTATGCCTCATCAAATCCATATAGACTTATTACAGGCTTAGAGGAAAATTAAATTCTTATTTACTAACACTGTTAGCATGTTACAAGTGGCATCTCTGCTGTAATGTATCAAGCGGAATAGAATGGAAAACACAGTTTTCCTGTATTCATTGAAACAATTGGCAGGGAATGAGTTACATGGAGCATAAGTATAATTTACTGTGCCACCATGTCTAGCCGTTTAATGTGTCTCCCATTTCTTTGGGTGTGCCTGTAAATAATGAGTCAGATACACGAGGCCGTAATCAGTCTATGGAATCACATTTAATCTCAAGAAGAATTTTTCTCCCTCTCGAGGTATGTGACGCAAATCTAAGCTCAGGCCCAGAGCTCTACATCACAGACCGGAAAGCATAACAGAACGATGCTGCAGCCATTCATTCAATTCCCACAATAGCCATTAATGATGAAAATAAATCACAGATCTGAGAAAAAATACATCCTTTATTAGAGCTTGGCACACATTTAAATGGACGTAGCTACTCACTAAAGCGCCTGCTTTTTTTCTGTGATCTATTCACAGATGATTTATAATGAAAATCAATGAATTTTCTGCCAATGTTTGTTTAGATTTCTTGAGGCATTTAAAGTCCAAGTTAGCATTTGCAGACTGACTTAAATGACTCTTCATCTCAAAATAAAAAGTCTGTCATCAGTTACTCACCCTCCAAAACCCGTTCCAAATCTGAATGACTGACGTTCTTCTGCACAAATCACACACACACAACTTGAAGAGTTGTTTTTGTCCATACGAAAGTCAGTTGGGTCCAAAACATACATTGGTAACATGTTCAATGCATAGTTGTGTGTGTGAGTTGGTTCTCTGGTAAACCACATTATGGGAAAGATAGCATTATCTGAAATCTTAGTTTTCTGTGATGGGTAGGCTTAGGGTTTTAGGGGATAATATGCGTGTGTGTGTGTGTGTGTGTGTGTGTGTGTGTGTGTGTGTGTGTGTGTGTGTGTGTGTGTGTGTGTGTGTGTGTGTGTGTGTGTGTGTGTGTGCGTGTGTTCCAAAAAAAAAAAAAAATACCAGTTTGGGATGACCTGAGGGTGAGGAGTTGATGACCAAATTTTTTTTCGGGTGTGAACTCTTTTACATGTCGCATGCCTACAGTACCACCTCCAGCTGACCCTTCAGTTACGGTCACACTAATTTTGCCTTTATAACAGAAGCTGCATTTTTGTCTCTAAAGAAAGAAGGTTTTGGCACTGAAAGGGCGGCATCTTTAACTCTAAGCTGCCTTTTATTGAGTTTGGACTGAGTGTTGGACACTAATAAACAGGATTCAGCAGTGGCCAGCGCTTTGCGTTAATCCCTGCCTGTTCTCTCCTATCTTGCCAGTAATGGCTTTTCTTTTGTAACTGCCTTCAAGGCGTGAATAATGGCAGTGCACAGTGGTGGAAAATGAGAAGGAAAATTCTGAATTGCCGGCTGCGTATAAATGCCTGTTTGTTGGAGTCGCCACGAAAACAATGAGGGTGATTATGGAACTTGTGAAAGTGTTTTAACATTATTAGAGTGAATGAAAGGCTCACCTCACCTGAGAGCACCGTGTTTTCGCTCTTTTATATTAACCACTGTTGTAAAAGCGGTATTTAGGCATAAACCATAAAACAGGAGGGCGGACAGAAACATGCTTTGGAAGGGTTCACAAATTATTTATGAGAACTGAGTCAGTCTCAACCAATCAATTAGATATGAAAAGGGCTGAGCGTTCATTCTGCCCTTTTGATAGTGATGACTATCCAATGAATCTGGTGCATATTGTCTGCTGTTGCTACGGAGACTGCTTTTTAAATCTTTGTCTTTGAATAAGGGTTTGCACTGTCATATTAAGACAGTGATAATATGCAAGCATGTGCAATATGGATTTAATCCCTATTTCCAACAATATGTAAAATGTAATTTATTAATATATACATCCTGTAAAAGTTCTGTACTGAGAATGTTATTACTTACCAGTTCCCTATTATATTATATTATATTATATTATATTATATTATATTATATTATATTATATTATATTATATTATATTATATTATATTATATTATATTATATTATATTATATTATGTTATATTATATTTTTATGTAAATCATCTATCTATTCCAGTAATTTGAACACATGAAATAAGTGCTTTTACCTTAACCAGAAATTATGCAAAAGACATCATCGTGGCGAGGGCCCACATTTTTTCCCAGGTTTCTTTTTTTTTTTTTTTGCTCCAATCTCGTTCATAACTCATACTTTTCCTATTGACATCTACATCAAGCTGATTTGATCATCCGCAGAGCGATTTTATACTCGACACATACCTACACATGCAAAACTGACAAATCAATGCTATAGGCGCTGTTCTGACAAATAGTGACAAAGTGTTGCTCTGGAATCATCTTTCACACTTCTAAGCTGAAGCATGAATATACAGTAGCTACATAATTTCAAATTTACTTTGAGGAGACTGAAACCAGGAGATTTTCAGCTGCATTATGTGCTCTGAAAGCAAAGGGGGTTTTATTTACGGAGAAAAGAATGAAGGATAATTTCAATAGCCTTAAAGAGTTTCATTTGCATAGTCCATAATTTGCATATATAATTTCTCATTAAAACTGACGCAAACTTTTTAGAAGTTACTGAAATAGCATTTGAACATCAAGTTAATGAAATAAAATTTGCTCCTTGTGGTTTTGTGACAGGCACCATTTCCGTCAACTCGATCCGTACTCCCTACAACGCTCCCGGTGAGAGTGAGATCCTGGACTTGGATGACATTCTCTACCTGGGAGGCCTGCCAGAGGACCGCGCTGGTTTGATCTTCCCCACGGAGGTGTGGACCGCTCTCCTTAACTATGGCTATGTGGGCTGCGTGCGAGATCTGTTCATGGACGGCCAGAGCAAGGACATTCGACGGATAGCGGAGGCCCAGAGGGCGGTCGGAGTGAAGCCATCCTGCTCTAAGGAACCTCCCAAACAGTGTCTGAGCAACCCCTGCCTTAACAGCGGGACCTGCAGAGAGGGCTGGAACCGATATGTGTGTGATTGCTCAGGGACGGGCTATCTAGGCCGCTCCTGTGAGAGAGGTGAGTACCAGTATTTTGCATGTAGAGTTTGGTCTTACATTGTTTCACTTGATAATCTTTTCCTTAATAGCCATGGCTGGCAAAGGTTTTGGTATAAGCTTGGCTTCTATTTTTGCTGTATTGTGCTAGATAATCCCGCCCTCAAACCTCATTGATCTAAAATCCAGCTTCACGGAGTCGTAGAGTAGCGCAGGGATGATCTCAGAACCCAGAATTTACCCCTGGTTCCTTCGTGATTTTGGTTTTTAATTTGGGGTTTTTCAATGTATCAAAGCCTGTGCCATATACAACTTGACAACACTTTGAGGTTTTGTTCTGTAGCATAAATTACACGCATACCAAAAATGTGTATTTTGAAGAAGGTATGTTTATTTTTGAAAAAAATCTGTTGCAAGAAGCCTTGAATCTGGCGCGTAACCAGAATTTAATTTTTGGGGGGTCCCAGTTTAAAATGAGGGGGCAACTCATTTTTTCATAATTTATATATATATATATATATATATATATATATATATATATATATATATATATATATATATATATATCTATCTGAGGGTGTCGGGCATGTCACCCACCCAGGCCCCCTCGTGGGCCACGCCCCCCAAAAATGTTTCTAAGTAATTAGATAAGAGATTTTATTGCGTGAGATTGTATAGTTTACATTGTAGAACAAAACTCATACATCGAAAACTTTCATAAAAGATCGTACTCTCAAGGGAACCAGTGACAAATTAGTCTTGACGTCATCGCTGCACCACAAAATTGGCCCCCCAAAAAATATTTGATGAAAAGCCACACTTAAAATTTATGAATTTCATTTTATTATATATTTTTAAAAAAATGGATAAAAAGTTTGATCTTTAAACAAATGCTTACATTTGTTTTGGTCATTTTTCTCACGTTTCTCGCTTTCTTTTGTAAAATCTAATATATCACTATATTTCTATCAAATGCCATTTGATTTGATATTTTGTTTTTAAATATAAGAGATTAATCCATTCTGAGTTGTGGCTTAAACATCCAAACACTTTTTGGGGCAAACATTGCATTTGTTCTCGTTAGCTGCGATTGCATAGTGCTTGGTTTCATTTTCAGCGTGGACCGAAGTGTTAAAAAGCCTCACTGCTTCTTTGAAAGATCTGTACACTCATTCTTTCTTTTATGACGTGTAAAGATGTGGCACTCATTCAGAGATATTCTGTCCATTATGTTGCGTAGGGGAGGGCGACATTCACTGCTTTGTTGCTTCGGCCTTAGTTTAGAAAAATATCTCTCTTTGTCAGCTCATCCTTGACAGTGAGTCAGAAAGTGCAGCTGAGCTGACGTTACTGTTACCGTGGTAATTGTGTTTCTCTTCGGTCCATGTCATCTTCAGAGAGAGCCGCTCAAGCATGGATTATGTTTTTGCCTTTTGTCTCCATCTCTAGCAGAATTTTAATTCTGTTGTTTTTCCAGATGAACAAAAGCGACCAGCATTCACCCCCGTCCACATCCAGCTATGCATTTCCACTCCTCCTTATATTCTAGATGCCTCCTTATATTCTGGCAGGCCTCCGTGAAGTGCTTTAAGCTAGAGCAGCTAATTCTTTAATGGAAGAGCATCTTTCTTAAGCTTGTTGCTGTTGTCTGGACACTGATATCACCCTGCAGCAAAACTGCTACTGTGGGAAAATAACAATCAATTATATGCGCATTGTTGAAGCTCTGTGCAGGAAATATGGAAATTATTTGGTCAATTAACCCATCAAAGATGGGTTGTGTTGTCATCACCCAAGCAAATTTCACCACAAGCAGCCATCAGAAAGAGAATGGTACAGTTTTATAGGGTGTTGCTGGTTTATAGGGTGATTCCAGTCTCAGAAAACTGCATTAAAAATGCTTAAATGGAAAATTAGATGAGAACGAGACAGAGGGACAAAAAGAGACAGTGTTAATCTCGTCAGCAAAATTACTCATGGAAATGTTTGTTAACAAAGGTTGTATATTTTGTGTTTTCGGAGATAATGGAGATGAGATGACAAAGATGCTTAATGACAATAATTAAACAATTTTAATTAAAGCATGCATAAAATATGATGAGGCAAAGATAACTAAGATATTAATGCAGGGAAAGGGTTTCAGAAGAAAATGAATGCAGAAAGAATTGATTGAAATTATCTAATTACAGCATTTTGGGGATTGATCTGCTTCAACTGAAAAAGCTAAAAAACAGTTTATAAATATATCCAGAATCCAAAAATATCCACAAAATGCTATAACAACTGCACAGACAGTTTAGCAAATGCACATGTGATCTTCAATGCCAGTCTTTGCCATTCAACACCATTCAATTTCTAAAATGTGGACCGGTTTCTAAAGTGCAAAGATTTCACAGTTCATCTTCTAAAAGATAGATAATACATTAGAATACTCTAGAATACTTATCCTAATGCTTTTTATAGTTTTATATGATTTGATAAATGTTTAAATAAATAATGTTAATGTTTGTAATAATTATCAAGTTCAATTTCAAGTTCGTTTTATTTCTAAAGCACATTTAAAAATGGCCAAGGCCGACCAAAGTGCTGTACAATAATAATAATAGGAGAAATACACATAAAAAAAGAAAAAGAAGAAGAAATCAGTTAAAAGACAAAAAGGTAGAAGGAAAAGATTATAATCACTAGATACACATATACATATCCACATACATGTACATCCATCCATACACACACACACATACTCTCACACATATATAGATAAATGCATGTACACATACATGTACATACGTGTGACATATATGATAAATGCATACATACACATGCATACACATACACTATATAGACATATAAGGACATACACATATGGATATACACACATATGCATAAAACCACACATTTATGTTTAATTTCAAACTAATTGGATTTAAGATAATTCATATATTATATGTTCTGTATTTAATTCGGAAAACAATGAATGTAACAATGAAAAATTAAGGAAAAAGGAATAAAATAAATGTAAAATATTATTAAGTTTATTGTGTGATCAACTAAAATAAATGTAATGTCATTTTTACATTTTGTATTAGATAAGTAGATTTATTTTAAAATGAGTATATGATAATCCTACTATGTACTATATATTTCAATCAGAGTAAAATGGACAAAATTACTGATTATGACATGACAAAAAATTGTTTAATTTGTTTTTTTAAAACGAGGTATACAAAGATATGCTGTTTGTTGTTGTTGTTTTTGTTTGTTTTTATTATATCACGTCAAGTCACCTTTATTTATTTATTTATAGTGCTATATACAATACAGGTTGTTTCAAAGCAGATTTATAGTTATATTATCAGTAATGATTCCTAACAGAATTAGATTCAGCTGAAAAGCAGCTCTAAATAGACAACAGTAAACAGTCATTATTCAGATGAGGTCAGTTCAGTGTTGATTAATTTCAGTTCAATAGCTCTGTAAAATTAATCAATTGTGAAAACGTAAAATAATTATAATAATTATGCCGAAAAAGTTCTCGGAGCTTGTGTTTATGTTCACAGTTGGCCCTGCCCACCTGTGTGAGGTGAAATAAACTCAGTGCATAAATCCATAAACATCCAGCTGTTCTCAGAGCTTGACTTACTTGAACAAAGCATCAAAGAAAAACAAATGCCCCAGAATAACATCTGCCCTAATTTCCTTTCATTTCTCCAAGGGTCCTAATGGGCACTTATAGTGACTAAACTTAGCGCATAACCTCTGCTCATCCCTTAGTACTTGATAGTCACGCCTAACAGAGTTTTCCCCAACAGCACTCGTTTTGTTTGCTGTAGAGAGGCGCTAGGATGTGCTACAAGCAGGTTCAAACAGCTGAGCCATAATAGACTTCACTTTTATTTCCCTCAGCCACACCTGCTTGATTGCACGGTTGGCAGGTCGTTCATGTTGATTCCCAAGTCAGTATTTGTTTCATTGCCCCGGCCGCTGTGCGCTTTTAGACTTCATGAGGTGTTGTGTTGCGTGCGGAAAAATTGTAACATGCATTTATGGTGAAGGTTTCATCGGCATGCGGGAACTCACCACGAGCAAACCTGAATAATGTATGATGCCTCTGAGCCAACTCATCCTGTTTATCATGATTGTTGAACATACATTTCCCTAATCCCTGTGGCAACTATAGCTCCTGTGCACTGCAGTGTTTGGGTGGGGAGGGCCTGCAGCTCCACCACGTGACTGCTGACTCTCCGGATGTCACCTAGCGAGCTAAACTCAAAGAACATCTTAATTCAGTTAGTGTGTTTTCAAATGAAGGCAGAGTAGGCCTTTTCCATCATCAAATGCACATGTTGAGCACTCATGCAGGTGACTTATGTCATTTCCCAATCATGTTCTCCCTTAAATGCACTAACCTTTGAATAAAATGACAAAAATGTATATGAAAAAGACATTTTTTAAGACTGTCAGTTTACAAACTATTGCAGAGTACAATTCAAGTATGGAAAAAATGAAATAAAATGAAGCTAAATAGCACTTATTGCACCCAAAGTCACCATTTTATTCTGAACAAAAAGATTAATGTCTTTGATTTGTCAACATTTTCTTCCTCTTTTTTTGTGTAAATTTTGCTGCTATGTGACAGGATTATTATTAACTAAAACTACCAAAACCATAAAAAAATTACACTTTAATTCAATTAATTGCTTTCTACATTATGTGATTCATTAGATTAAATTGTTAATGGATTGATAGCCCTCTTTTATTCATTCATTCATTTATTTAGTAGAACAAGTGCTTCATGTCAGATTATGTGGTAACCGGATGTAAAGGGAAGACAGAGACGGATGAGATATTTATTCCTCCACAACAGTGTCTCCATTTGCATGTGTTTGGCTGATCCTGCATATCAGAGGAGTTGGACAGCACCGAGCACTAAATGAAAGTAGCAACAGATGGAGGGGCAGATGGAGAGAGTGACCAGCCGTGTACACTCCTTTCTACCTGCGGTCCTCCAGTTCCGTCTCTCTCATTACAGACCAGGAGAGCGGCAGTTTGAGAAGCTTCGTGACCGGTCAGCGCTTGTTGTGACAAGATTGCCCTTAATTGAGAGATCTGTGTCATTTGAAAAGATAAACTAAAGCCGTTTTAAAACTATGGCTAGTCTAATACTAAGATTTTAACTTTTCCTTTTTGTCATGTGAAGGTTACATTAAATCCATTCCTTTATCACTTGTTTTTGCTACTTTAGTAATGCCTTATGTGTAGATTTTGTTATTTTTGTTACTGCCTTTCAAACATAAATATGAAAAACTATTATTAGAGAAATAGAGAAATAATTATCAACAATTATAAATTGTTAAATAATAATAAAAAAAGTATAAATTATTTTTTTATAAATTATTTTAATTAAACATTTAAGAATGCAATTATGTAACATTAACATTAAATAAATGTAAATGTAAATTTCTATTAATTTATATTATATGAATATATTAATAATAAAAATTGTAGCAAATTGTAAAAGAGATTTTGTTTTGTTACACATAATACAATTTAAAAACATAATCCAATCAATATTAATATCTATTGTGAACAGAATATTTTCATTGTGCTGATATATGTGTTTTGAATAAAAAGTTATTAACCATTTTATGAAAACAAAATTAAAAAAATTAATTTCCATGACCATTATTTCCATCAGAATGCTGTTACAAACAACATATCATTTTATATGTGGTGCGAGGAACATTACAATGGAAATATTCATGACCTTTCAGAAAATTGACAAAATTGCATACTTTTCCTTTCATGCATGAATCAACACTGTTGGGCATTGTTAGTACCGTAGATATATTAAAGTAGTCAAAGTGTGTTTAAGAATTATTTTAAGCCCACAGGGTCTAAAATTGCCTCTATTCACCTATTGTTTGGAAGAAACACCTTTTTCTAGTGTCTAAATTTGTGAACAGCTGAGCTCTGGCGATCACTCCTTCAATTCTGTCATTTTCTGTCCTCCCTCTGTTCCATCTCCATGCTGTTTCCCTAGCATGTTTCTTCATTTGAAACCTCTGCAGACCTCTGCGAGGCACAGAGGACTTCGCTTCCATCTTGTCCAGATTGAATGTGATGTGTGGGCTGTCGAGCTGTGCAGATGCCATACTGCTGCGCTCTCCCACTGTGTGACTGCATAGTGCTGTTTGAGGAGGCAATGAGGGTCTTTCTGAACCACTGGCCATACCTCTCTTTTCATTATCCTCTCCCCTGGTGTGAGACTACTGCACTGGAGATGAGAGGGGGGCTCATTTGTCAAGCTGTCATTGTTTTGAGGCCTCGGTGGGGAGGGCTAAACATTGGGGTTTAGGGTTAAAGGCTACAGTGGGAGCTCCAGCTTGCAGTTGGTGGGCACCTGCTTAATGGTTGTTAAAATATTTATTTCAGTATTTGTAACCTTTTTGTTTTTTGGATTGAATATCTAAATGTTTTGAATAATGAAAAGTGATGTTGAATACCTGAATACAGCCAAGCCACATGCAAGCTTGAAGTTTGATTGTGAAACATGGAGGTTCATGTCAGCATCACCTTTGAGAGCGTCTCGATGGACACCAATGCCACAGCTTCTTTTACATTAACCTTTATTATATCAGTGTTAGCTAACATTACATTTCTGTTAATGATTATGCTTTATCGAAAACAATACTCAAAACAAAACTTTAAGATCTATTTGGCTATATGCCTGTATTGATGCAAGATTAGAGTTTTTGTTTTTTACAACATGCACTGAAAATTGCCCAGGAAGACTTGGAATATATCATTTAAAAGACCTTTAAACGATAAGGAAAATAATTAACAACTAATTGCATTATTGATTAATTGCGTCTGTGTGCTGTACACATAAGGAATGAGCAGTACATTTCTTTAGAACTATAACTATATACTGTAGTTACTATATATATACTATATATACTATATATAACTATAGGAAAAGTGATTGATCCAAGCTGCACAAAATTCTGTCATTTCCCAATCCTGTTCTCCCTTAACTGCACTATTTCTGTTCTTTTTCTGCTTTCACTTTGAATAAAATGACAAAAATGTATTAGAAAAATAACATTTTTAAGACTGTCAGTTTACAAACTATTGTAGAGAATGCTTGAAGTATGGAAAATTTTTTATAAAATGAAGCTAAATAGCACCCAAGTCCTAGAAATGATCCTTTGAAAGTCACCATTTTATTCTAAACAAAAAGAGTAATGTCTTTGATTTGTCAACATTTCTCTTTTTCTTTTTTTAAAGCTTTAAATATTGTGTGCTTTAAACTCGTAATCATACAGTTTATAACAATTTGTCCTGTTAGATGTGCCAAATTTGTATTCTGTTTCATGCGTTTGAGACGTTTTCCTCAATGCAATGAATGTACAACTTTTAAAAAAAAAATTATTATATTCTTATCTGTGATTATGCAAAATTTCAAAGTCTTGAAAGCAAGCACATCACACACTTCACTGAAGTGTCATGTGCATAAAACAGAGCAACAGAGAAATTAATCACAATAATTAAGACAATAACAAAAATATTTGTTGTTTGATGTTAAATTTAGGTTTAAAATTCTAAATGTAATGGAAGAAATTGTATTTTAATGAGCAGAGATAATAACTAATAAGCCTTACTAACTAATAGTCAATATAAATGTAAGAAGTCTAAATTTACAGGAAAAATAAATAACAATAATAAGTTACTATACTGGTTCCCAAACTTTTTACAGTGGCTTACAATATTTGTCCCTTAAAATTTATTTAAAGGCAAAGCTTTTATAACCCTATTATGTGTAATTTAATAATTAAACTCCTTTAATTGTATAATAAAGTAATAAATTATGGTAAAAATGAAGTAATTCTTTGAAATATTAAACCTAAAAGGCCAGTAGGTGTCGGCAAGAGTGACTATTTATGAATGGGTCGCTAATCAATGGCTCTCCACAATCTTATAAAGCCGCAGATTCGTTCAAAAACGAGACACCGCTCTGTGTTGCTTTAAGACGCATAACAGTTCTGCTGTGGCTTTCGTTGAAACTATTGTTCCGTTGCAAATAGCAAGTAATATTGACAACAGTACATATTAAATATTACCTTTTTGATTGTTGAACTTTTATATAAAGTCTCATGTGGATATTCGGGAAAAATGTCTTATTTAAAAGAAAATAACTCACACAGGGTAAGTTTCTGCAAGAAGAGAGTCTTAAATCAATCTCTATGTACAGTCTGTGTCTATATTTGTTCTTAATTCTAGTAAGTGCGAAAACCCCACTTTTAAAGCTACATTCCATGATTTGTTACTCTGCAGACAACCATGCTAGTGCATCATGTGGATGCTGTCAGTTTTGATGTCACTTATTTGACCATTTATAGCACTCTACCCTTTTCCTGTTTTTATACTAGAGACAGCATTCTGCCTGTTAGAAAAACATGCTGGGTCACCTCATGTACCCCCAGAGGAACCACTGCATTACTATGATCAGAGAAGTGAATTTGTATGTTCCCACAGTACATTTGACTTAGCAGTTAGAGTCAGGTTTTGACTAGAATGGGGCTAGATAGAACTACATGCATTCACATGCACTATTACAGAGCTTCATAGCATACTAATCTCTGCTATGGCTCAAAAAAAATTGCATTACGTATTCCTTCAGGCCTCAGAAATTGAATACAGTTACAATGACAAGCTGTTGTTGTGTGGAGCTTGTTAGGTTTTTTAAGAGTTGAGATATAACACTCATGAAACATGACTATGTTACCTTTTTTTTGTGGCTACATTCTCACGTACTCGCTCTTCCTTGGGGGTTGAATGTACATCACATCACTGTTCTGATTAGTATGCATGCTGCCGTACTTGTGTTCCTGTCTTCGTCTTGTTTTCCGCTGCCTTGCTCTCTCTGTTGTGCTCTCAGCCTCGGCAATGGTGTAACAGAAACAGAGGATGCTGAGACAAGACAGGCATCAAAATTGCAGGAAGAGTGTGCGTCTGTGGGTGTGTGGGGAAGAGGGCAGCCTAATTGGTGATAGCCTGCAGCCTCATCATCTCCAGAGCTCCCTCACAAGCGAGTGATGTCTCTGTACTGGTTCCATGCCAGATGTTGTCCTCTGGCTGAGAGGCTGGTCTTTGCACAGAGGCAGATGTGTCCGGCCTCCATTATCGTGGTAAATTATCTAGGCACATACACAGTATACAAATCCTCATCAGACCTAATTTGGCTTTTCTCTGCCACCTTTCTCTCTATTTTTCAAGAAAAACTCTCATACTCAGCACTTCTGTGGCTTTAAGTGTCATGTACCTTCTTCCTCTGAAATTGAGGCTAGTGATCTAAAAACTTCTCAAAGTTACTTCACAAAGACTAAATTACTGCCTTTTCCTACACAGTACATACTAGTTACCAGCTGACACAAAATTTGTAAATAATAGCTGTCATTTCAGACATTTATAATGTTACAAAATATTTCTATATACTTTCTTGAGCATCAAATCAGCATTTTAGAATGATTTCTGAAGGATCATGTGACACTAAAGTAATGGTCTTATATTCTTATGGTATTCATTTTTGTTCCTTTTAATGTATTTACCGGGTTTTTACCATGGTGTAAAAACAACAAACAAACAAAATATTAGGAGTGAATGGAGGGAATTTTGTGAATCTATTTTTGTTTCCAATTGATTCCAGCCCGCTTTTATGCAGGAAACGTTGCAGATCAGGCAACAGCACTCTTTCGGTTGGCATGTGTGTCTCCTCTTCTCTTTCTGGACTGCATATCTCTGATTGAGCAGCTGGTGAGATTATGCCGGTCGCTCTGAGACCTCGACTATCTCCCATTGCAAATGAGACGTCTTGAGATCTGGCTCACTAAATTGAATTGCTCAATAAAATAATTGTGATACCAATAAACAGATTAAAGCGGCGGACAGCGGTAAACGGCACTTCAAAAGCCCCTCAGCGGAAATGCATTACGTAGTGTCTTCATAAACAGCACTTTGCAATAAAATGAAGAAATAAAATGTGGTGTATAATGAGTCTTTTCGTATGGCATTTATCTTCTGGTTAGAATGAGCAGTTGTGTGCTACTGTTGTGGAATTTCAGTGTCTGGCTGTAAAACATTTTAGTAAGCAGTCATTCATCTGTCGCCATCAACTCTGGGGTTTATGATCAGCCACTGAGCTACTGTCACTGCCCAGCACTTTCTTTTTTTAGTGTTTCCTAAATCCTCTCTCCTCTTCTCTCTCTCTCAGATGCCACCATCCTCAGTTATGATGGCAGTAAGTTCATGAAGATCCAGTTGCCAATAGTGATGCACACGGAGGCAGAAGACGTGTCGCTGCGCTTCCGTTCCCAGCGTGCCTATGGTGTTCTCATGGCAACCACCTCCAGGAACTCAGCTGACACTCTGAGACTGGAGCTGGACGGAGGGCGTGTCCGACTCACTGTCAATCTAGGTACATCAGCCAATTGAAGTGCTCATCAATGGTTGACACCACACATAGAAATACACACATACACAACATAGCATGGATTCATTTGTTTTCAAATGTTTTCAATTTGTTGTTTATCTGTCTATTGTCTATGCTAATTAATTTTACTATTCAGATTCCTTTTTGATTCATTTTTGCCAATATCTCCCTTTTAATGTTCAGGTAACACCCACACGATAACTTGGCTATGGGGCCATATAATTAGTTTTTTGTATCTTTTGTTTTTATATACAACTCTCTCTCTCTCTCTTTCTCTCTCTCTCTCTCTCTCTCTCTCTATATATATATATATATATATATAGACTGATTATATTATATTATATTATATTAATTATATTATATTATATTATATTATATTATATTATATTATATTATATTATATTATATTATATTATATTATATTATATTATATTATATTATATTATATTATATTATAGGGCTTGACATTATTATGACTTTTTTGCTCACCAGCCATTGTGACTTGTGGTATTCCAAAGTTACTAGCCACTCAGCATTTAATATTGATGCCATGGCGAAACTGCCTTATAGATATTTTTATATCATCTCATCTTACTTGGCAGCAGGGATATAAGGCTGCTGTCACTTTAAGACCTGATGCATAGATCCATTATACTTTTACACATGTGTGTTCACGTTCACTTCAAACATAACTGAGTGTATTTATGAATGTATTTATGTATTTACACTTTGGATGTGAGCACAAAATATGTGTGCACACTTTGGGTGTGAGTATAAAATCAGCGGCAATTAGTTAAAATGAAATTCAGTATCGATATGTATTGAAAAATCAATTTTTGACAACATTACATTGCACATGGGTTATTTCAGAAGACTACCGTTAAAAAAATATCCGGTTGGCGGGTGTTAATGTCAAGCCCTGATTGTATTATATTGTATTATATAGTTATGTATTAATATGTAATATTTATATGTTTCCCTAAATTGACATTTTGTTAGACTTTTTTTGTCAAATTTGTCCCCAGAGTATAGCCAAATATATATAGTACACACACTTTCTCTCTCACAGACATTAAACATTTTAAAATCTTTGTGTGTTGAAGAGAAGGATGTAGAACCTTCAACGGCCAGAGTCTGCGGCCAAACGCTCACTCCCAGATGAGCACGGCGTAGAATTTCCCTACCAGAGAGTGCACAGTCCCTGCCTTGTACTGATACACAATAGTTCTACACCTGCATACTATAGACTCCCCACTAGAGCGTTACACGTGTCAGGAGTACTGACAAGCCATTGTTCCGCTCAGTACATTTAATTTACATTTCCCCAGAAGCCACTACGCTTTCCTCACTCGTTGGCACAGCTTAATATTATACAGTCTTACTCCACTCGTACAGCACCAACTCTGCTGTTCGCAAGTTCAAGCTAGATCACATCAAGTAAATTTGAACATCAGTCGTTTAACTGTCCTCCTACCTCATGTCAGGTATTTCTCATGCAAAACTGAGCTAAAAAGTTCCTCTGCTGAAAAGTGCAGAACTCTCACTAAAATGAATGTCATCCATTCCCATCTGGCAACGTGACACACACTGTGCCATTTACCATATCTGCTTACATATAGCATGTCTAAAAACTCCCAGTAGTCCCAGCAGGCTTAAACCTGCACACCTCCGCATGCACAGACAGACATGCACCCACACAAACACCAATCATTTCTCCTGCCCCGGAGGGTACTGCACTCACTGTTAGGGTGGACACACGTTGCTCTCTGGCTGTTAGCGGCCACGATTTTCACTGTGGTTGACGACACGCGACGGGCTGCAGCCTCATGGGAAGAAGATAGAGCTGGATTTGTGTAATGTTCTGAATTCCTCTCGGCCCTCCACTCCATCATAGCACACACTGAAGCATGGGACAGCCCAGGCTGTGCACGAGAAATATCGATTCTCCATTCCAGAAATACGCTTTGCAAAAGATAGTAATGGGAAAGGGGGCCTCCTCACAGGATTCAAGCAGAGTTTTATATTATACAGTACCAACCAGAACAAAAGCTGTTGTATTGTGCTGTTCAGTAAAGAGTCTCAGTGGTACTGTACTTTTTAGTGTTTAAAGACCGTTCACCTTGAGTTCTTTTTTTTTCTTCTTTTTTTACCTAGGATTTAGGTTTTAGTGTTCAGGCAGATTCACATGGGAACATGGGGTTTGGAAACTAGCTGTAGCCTGAATCTTAATAAGTGATAGCAGGGCTCAACAATAAGGACCATTAGTGTTGGAGTTTTGGGCCAGTTGACAGGCCAATTTTACTAATTGTTATGTTCATTGATCTTGTACATCCATTTTTATGCCTTGAAAATGTAATCATTTGGTTTTATTTGATGTAGTTGACATTTTATATATATATATATATATATATATATATATATATATATATAGAGAGAGAGAGAGAGAGAGAGAGAGAGAGAGAGAGAGATTTCTAATTCATACAAAAATATAAATAAAAAAATGTAAAGTGATCTTTCTAATGTTGGCAGCAAAAAATTCAGCGGAAAAAAATCCTTGTTGAGACCTGAATAGAATTTATTTAAAAGCAGTATTAGCAGAATTAATAATGATCCTGTCAGTATACTGCCTTTAGGGAAATTACCGAGAGATTGTTTCGTTATTTTCGTACACACACTCAAACCTCACCCATACTAGCTTTCCTTAAAGAGAACCCTCCATACAAAGTGTTATTCCTACAGTTCTTTTCACATGCAAGCAGTTAACGTGAACCTCAAGTCAAGGGCTGTGGGTTTTTCGGAGTGTTTTTATCTACAGGAGCATTCTGAATTCAGCTCTTCTCCCAGGAGGCTAAGGCTTACCGTGGACACGCTCTGGTGCTCTGCTGCGACATGTCCATAAACACAAGTTTTTCCTCTCCCTCTTATCTTGCAGCCCTTTTCCCATTTCCAAATTCTTCAAATATGAACCATTCTTTAATGCATCTGTTCTCACTCATTAAAGGGAAATGTTTTTAAAGATGTGCATTTGAGAGCATCAGCAGCGCTATTGGCGAGGACAGACTGTTTCTCTGGCAAGATTCTCTCTCTTTTCTGCTTCCTGTACCGCTTTCTGAGCTAACCCAGAGAGCAAATTAATCAATTACCTCTGAATATTCAGCAGTCCCGAGACTCGTATGGAACTGGGTATAATCACATTTCAATACATGCCAAATTTCCCTAATTCTAAATATATTATGGCACAGTCAAGGCATGAATATTCATTAGCGCAGGCAGCGAGTCTGTATCCACTCCACCTGGGGTTCATTATCGGCACACAGGAGGTAGAAAAGAAAGAGTGCGTATCTGGTCAGCGAAACAGCACCTCTCCGCTCCACTTGGTTTGCGTGTCCGTCCCCAGTTTGTGGACGATGTGTTGTAATGGATGTCTGCAGTCATAACCTTGAAGGCTGAATTTACATCTTGTCTGTTCTCCCCCATCTAGACTGTATCAGGATAAACTGTACTACCAGTAAGTGACTCTTCCCCTCTCTTCCTCTTCCTCTTCTCTCTGCCTCTATGATACTGAACCAAAGCGCCCTCTGTATGTGTTCTGTTCATTTGTATGTGCGTGCGTGCGTGTGTGTGTATGCTATCAGAAGTGTAAAACATTGCGGTTACGAAGCCTCTGTGTTGCGGCCAGCAAGGCTTTGAGTGGTGTTTCCAAAGTGCGAGCGAGCTGTCAGGTACGGCTAGTTTTTGCCTGTGGGCTGCAGGAGCCTTCAGGCTCCCTGGCAGCCATTTTCTAGGAATGTGAGAAATGAAGCTGACTGGAATGAGAGGAGAGGCGATTAAGTTTCTCACTCACAGATCACACTCCAGCTCACGCCGTTTCCAATAACCCTTGCAAAGATCATTTCCTCAGAGAGCCTCTCCTCAAATCCCTCCTCAGCCCCAAGCTTGACAGCCAATGACTGCCTCTTAATTTCCTTCCCTCGTCTTAGTTGCTTCCTGGTCACTGCACAACGAAAGACCATCAGAAACTTGTGTTGTTCTTGTTCCAATCTCATATGAATTTTCTTTCATTTTTGGACCTTCACCAGGTCTTTCACATACAGCGACATACATTGCTGCACAGCACAGCTGTTACACTTAAATAAATACATAAATAAACAATATCAGTAGTTCAAATGGCGTGTGCGAAAGTTCAATTCTTCGTCAATTCATACAGTATTACGTTTAAATTAAATGATTCAATGTTCTAGTCACAATTATTCCTTTTGGAGCTTAAAAGGTGTGATCTGTCACATAATAAATAGTTTATTGTGTTTATTGTTTATGCTATATTTAACTATTTATGGTAGGGGTGAATTCAGGATAATTTGGATAACTTTTTGCCATTGAGATGTCTGGGGAAAAATGTGAATTAACCTTTTGCACTATATACAGTTTTGTACATACACAACTGGCTAACAGTACAGTGGTACCTCGAGATACGAAATTAATCTGTTCCGAGCCGGCCTTCGTATAATGAGTTTTTCGTATCTTGGAACACATTTTACATGTAAAATGGCTAATCCGTTCCAAGCCCTCCATAAACACCCCATTAAATTTCATAATAAAGCTAAATTGACATATAAACAATGAAATAACGTAAAATGTTGAAGCTTACCTTTCGAGTGAGGCTATCTCCGAAAGTGGCGGCAGAGGAGGAGGAGGACAAACGGCAGATAACATACGTACACTTAACTTTACGAAAACACATAAAAAATGTAAAGTTTCGGGTGCGGAGTGGCTGAGCTAAAGCACGCCAGCATGTACGTATAGAAGATGCATGATGGGAGGGATGCTGTCCAATTAGAGAGAAGGATCTCATGGCTTGGCTAGCATCAGGAACCAATGGGAGAGCAGGAGGATGGTGGCGAGTCTACTATAACTAAGATGGCGGCGTGCGGCGCGAGTTTCAAAATTGTTATTGGGCGAATCTCGGACTTTCAGAAACCTTTCGTATCTTGAAAACTTTTCGTATGTTGAGCAGTAAAAATCTTCGTCTTTGCTTTCGTAACTTGGATTTTTCATAAGTTGAGCCTTTCGTATCTTGAGGTACTACTGTACATGCTAACATAGTCACTAATATATTTTTCAAAACTGAAAGTACCGTTTGCGTGAACTATCTCTTTAACAGGAAGCAGACATTTTGTGTTTTGGAAGGTACTGGAAGAAGAAAAAAAAGGGATGCGCTGAGAAACATAGGTGTTCTCCATCTCTGCAGGCTTTGCCAATCTATTTTTTCTCCTCCGTTGTTTTTTTTTTTTTTTGAGAACTCCAGCCTTCCCTGGCATTGATTCTCCAAAAGCCTCAGGGTAATTAATAGCAGTCTCTAAAGTCTCTTTCAAAGGATTCTTTGTTTGTTTTGTGTTTTCTTGTTTCCAGTACGTATCTCTTTGAGTGACTCATCATAGAGTCTTATGTCCCCAAACTGCCATTGCTCATTCATATTCAAAGAATGAACGTAATGATCAGTTCCCTCATCGTCATACTAATATGGCTTTGCATCCAAATATGGCCTTCAGAAATATTTGCATAGTAACAACAGCAAATGTGTTACTTTAGAGTTTCTTGACCAATCAAAGCATCCAGAAATTTCAAGGATCATTTGATAAAGTGCTTTGTCTTCTGGTCTTGCTCAGTGTATTTTGCTTGTGAGTCTTAACAGACTTTTGTGAGCATATCATTGTTTTGTTCTTTCGTTGCAACCCTAAACACAGTATATTGGCTAATTTGACAATAAGGCAGTTGTCTGTGTTAAAATGAATGCCCAAGATAACAAAGCACCTGAGCTTCCTCGGGGGGCTTTGCCACATCCGTTCGTCTACTCCCTCTGCATAATGGGAGTACAACACACTCCCAGACACAGTTGTCTTGCAAACAGGCCAGTGACAAATTAGGGTGCACATTGTTAGGTTTTTTCCATTTTTTCTGCTGGCTGAGACCAATTTTAGGGATTGTGAAATATTTTTTTTCTTGTTTTTTCATCGTAGGGCAAACTCAGCGGTCTTGAATCTCTTAGTGTGACATGCTCATCCTCAAACAAGGATGTCAGACCGGACACAGACTGCCCAGTCAATGATGTATATCGTAAAATCTGTTGATGTCTCACAGTCTGTCTTGGCTTTTCTCACTTGGCTCATATCATGGAATCTGACAAGCTGCATTTGTAGCTACAAAGCATTTCCATGAACTTGAAAAAAATTCAGTTTGACTAAATCAATAATTCTTTTTTAATATCATGTTAATGCTTTAGACTAACTGAAATCATGCTGTTTTTGCCCTTTTGTGATTGTAGCTCGGCTTCATCCAGCATGTACATTACAGTTCAAATGTTTGATAAGATTATTAAAATGTTTTTAAAAGGAGACTTTTCTTCTCACCAACACTGCATTTATTTGATCAAAATACAGTGAAAATACAGTGATATTATGAAATTTTGACGATTTAAAACAACTTTTCTATTTTAATATATTTTAATATAGAATTTATTTCTTTTCTTTATTACCAAGCTGAATTGTCAGCATCATTACTCTAGTTTTCAATGTCACATGATCCTTCAGAAATCATTTTGACATGCTGATTTGCAGTGCAAGAAACTTTTCTTAAGTTGAAAACAGTTGTGCAGCTTTATAAACTATATATATATATATATATATATATATATATATATATTACTCTGATGCATTTTTTTTCATGATTTTTTGATGAATAGAAATGCATAAAAAATATTTTCCAACATTATAAATGTCTTTTTTGTCAGTTTTGATCAATTGAATGCGTCCTTGCTAAATAAAGTGGTTATTTATATTCTTTCTTTTTTTATTTATGAACCCCAAACTTTTGAAAAGTAGTTTATGCACATAAAACAGATTACAATTGGCCTCAGCATTCTGTTCTTGTTCTGAAGGACAGAGGTGACTCACAGTGTGTATTTAATCCTTCAAATATTTGATTACGCATTGTGTCATCTATGCTTAGACAGATAAAAACTGTAGCTCGATTACGCAATAACCTGCTGTAGCTAAATTATAACTGTGAATGTAAATGTTCTTACCGAGAGATGGATTGCACATAGGAGAGCTTCACACGGGATGGATTCTTGATTAAAAATGGCTAGACAGCACAGCGGAATGGAACAGAATATGTGTTTATAGGTGCATTAACTTCCATACACCATAAATACAAACTGAATACATTTGAGATGTTTATGCCAACCCCAGAATTATCTGACCTGGTCTATAATTTAAAATGGACATTGATCTGGCATCAAAAGTTGAATAATATGTTCCAAAATTAGCACAGGTGGAATGCAAGAACACATCCTGAGTGAATGAAACCTTGCACATTCGGATGTCCCCTATAACAGAAGATCTCATGAACAAACTCCAGTCTGATTATTTAATAACACCTTGTGCAGAAGCGCATTTACAGACGACAAGGGGAAGACATTTCAATGCATTCAGAGCATCCTTTACCAGAATCAAGAGATTCATGTGAATTCAAAAGGACCTCATTTCTCTGAAACAACCTCCTCTATAAATATGCAGTAGCGTTGCCATTTACTGAAGCGGCTGTGTTCATAAATATGTAGTAGCAATGCTCCTGTTTCATTTGTGATGCAGATAGAACGCCGGACAGGGTGAAAAGCGATGCTAGCCCTCCGAGCCTGATTTCACTGAATGTCTGTTGTTTGTTTGTCTGTATTTACTGATCTTTACATGGTGTGGCTGACTGTATACGTCTCACATTGTGAACCTGTCCTGTGAGAATGCTATCAAAACACCATTTACTTATTAAGTACATATTATGATTTATTATAAACTCTGGCCTAATTTCTGAGTGATAGAGCAGATGGTCACATCATGATGCCCCCCATTCCCTCACAGCCTCAGTATCCCAGTTTGCCGCAGTCGTGTTTAGATCTGGGCAGGACAGATGACTTTGTTTGAACCACTAGGCATCGGACCCAAAGGCTTTTATCCCACATGATTGGCTCTTTATCTGATTTGTTGCTTCCTGATGAAAGCCCAGTTTTGTTTCTGAAAGCGAGCCATCAGGACTCCCAGGGGTTCGAGTGGATACTCTGTCCTCTCAACTCATTTGTGTACAAAATGTATGTACTTTTACCCCAATGGGACTGCATTCTGGTGACGTTCAATAAAGCTACCAGAACATCCTCACCTGAAACTATTCCTTAGAGGGAAACGGTTGTAGGGGGAACAGTTGAAATGGGCCCAAGCCATCAAGCACTCACCTCCACGAAACTCATTGAAGAAGCAAAACGGCTCTAGCTTGACGTTGTGAGAAACACAAAGTTGCTGTGAGCTGTCAGGATCCTCCACATCTCCCTCACAGTTGGGCATCTACCAACACAGTGAGGAGCCTTGGGAGATAATTATAAACAACTACATATGAACAGAGAGGAAGTTGGAAAAGGTGTGAATGGTTCCATGAAAACCACAGGAACCAATTCCACATCGATAGTGAAGAAGGAAGCTCAGATATTTCTGACAAGTGGTTTGTCACCCGTCGACACAGTTGGGTAAGAGGTCTCATAAACAAATCAGAAATGGAAAAGTTTCACATGGTAGTCCCCCACAGAGAGTTTACCTTTTAACACAACACGCAGAAAGAGAGTCTGACTCTGCTGTGTGCTGCTTGTTTACATTCTTTTATTTCAATTTACTCGTCACTTAGGAAGATTCAGTAAGATTTTTTTCCAGAGCCATTATCACATGTGTCATTCATTTTGAGTTTATTGCATTTTTTTTCCAACGAAGAACTGAAAGGGAAAGAATGTGTGTTTGATAAATGTGTGCATCAGAAATAATGATTATATATATATATATTTATTTATTTAAAGAAATCAATACTTTTACTCAGAAAGGATGCATTAAATTGATCAAATGTGACAGTAAATATATTTTTAAGGTTACAAAAGATTCTATTTCAAATAAAAGCTTAACTTTATTCATCAAAGATTCATAAAATTTTAAGCAGCACAACTGTTTTCAACTGACAATAACAAGAAAAGTTTCTTGAGCACCAAAGCAGCATATTAAAATAATTTCTGAAGGATCATGTGACACTGATGGCAAGAGTAATGTTGTTGAAAATTCAGCTTTTATCATCACAGGAAAACTTTTTATTTAAATTTTTTTTTTTAAATAGAAAACAGTTATTTTAAACTGTAATAATAAATATTACAATATTACAGTTATACGGTATGTTTGATCAAATCAATGTAGCCATAAAAGACATTAAGCATTAAAAACAGGACATTGATGGCAGCCATTTTGTTTTGTGTTTTTTTCTAGCAAATATTCAACCTTTATATACACACCTATTCAATATCTTTTCTGTTCTTTTTCTGATATTTTTAATTTGTGTGGTTCTGTGTCCTGTTACACAGAACCACCTAGTTCCCCTCCCACTTAGGACGGAAAAAGAAAGCCTTTTTTTGTTAAATTAAAGAAACAGGCCATGGACGGTAGCCATTTTGTTTTTTTCTAGCACATGTAGGCGTTCATAGATTTTTAAGTAAATTCAACCCTCAAAGTATATTGTGTTATCTGTCTTGTTGCATCTTTCTTTTCTTTGCTCAAGGACATGGTTTCTATTTGTCTGAATCTATGATAAAAAAAGACAGAATCAGGGATTCTGAGCAAAAAGAGATGTTTTATTTAAGCTCCCGTGGAGAAACAGAAGCAGGGGCTTTACATGTTTGAACAGCCTGCTATTGTGCAGTCTCATCTCTCTGTTTTTGAATCCTCATTAATTATCTGTGTCAGCCATAGCTACCCCTGTCATTGTGTGTGTGTGTGTGTGCGTGCGTGCGTGCGCGCGTTCTGTATGTATGTGTGTGTGCATGTATGTGTACGTGTGTGTGTTTGTTTATGAGCGTTGTTCTTCTTCTGACACAAAGAACAAGCCGTTGCCAATTAGGGACTCTGCCTCCCCCAGGGTGACAGTGTGTTCAACTAAGAGAGTGCTGTCACATCAGCTCATGGGTTGTTAATATGGTCTGAGTGTCAGCGGGATGAAAGATGTATATTTAGAAACTAGTGGGGTCACTATACGCTCTTGGCTAAATCAGGCTATAGGTTGAGAGCAGCATTTTGGCTAGTTAGAGGTTTGCACTTCAGGGATCCATATTTTCACCTTAGGTCTCTGACATTTACAGTTGCACCATCGAAATGGTTCGCCTGTTCGGAGTTTGATGACCTTTAAATTATTTCCTATAAAAACTGCTTCATACGACAGAATGAAATGTGAGGCTTATTTGTTTAAGGTTGTAGTTTTATGCTGTGGTTATTTATCATGCTGTGATTTGAAATTTTATGTTTTAACCTGCTCTGTACCGTTAATAAACAGAAAAACAGTTTTCTCCTGTTTAAATTATAATTTCATCCAGCAGAACATTTCTTTTTATGATCAGTAACCATAATTCCTAATAAATTAAACCCCTCACACAAATGGGTGATCGCGGACAGTTGCATAAGACACAGTCAATACCAGTGTTAGAAATTAATTTTATTATTATAAATTTTATTATTATATATAAAGGGAAGTGTCATTTTGCCTTGTTATTAATCTTCAGAGGTATTTACCCCCCTTTATTTTTTAACTTAGCATTACACAGTAATGCCATCTATTTGTGCATAAAAAGAAACATGAATTGATCTAAATATTAATAAATATTAAGAAAAATAATTATATAAACATAAAAAATATAAGATAAATACATATATATAAAAATATAAAAGATATATACAAGTACTCATATTTTATAATACATTAATACTTTCATATTTTCTTTCTTTTTTATTATTGTATCTTTTACCCTCACATTTAAAACATCTACAGCATTTCTGTCACTCTTGATGGAATTTTTACCCTTGTTAATTTCTGACCCAGGCCAATCCATTGTGAAAAATAGAAAAATGTAGCTCTAACACATTCATATTTTAAATATACCGGTCGATCAAAGAGTTTGCAAAACGCCGTTAGCATTGCTGATTAGTCAGTCCCAGCAGAGCTAAATTACTGTGTCCTCAATATGAAGATCATACTGTCTCAAAATGGCTGCCTGCACTTGTTTCACATGGGTATCGTTCTCAGCTGGATGAGCTAGATATCAATGCATCTCATCTCTCCTGGCCTAGACGAGAGAGAGAGAGAGAGAGAGAGAGAGAGAGAGAGAGAGAGAGTGTGTGTGTGTGTGTCTGCATGTGTGTGTTTGTGTGTGCATGTCTAGTCGGTGTTCTCCTGCTAGCCCTGTCCTGTCAGAACTCTCTACCTAGCCTCTGCCCGCCTCTGTCTTATTTAACTCTGCCCTCTCTCCACCCTGGGAGATGAGAATCAAAGTGACCGGACACACGCAACCATCTGCCCCAGTTCCATGGCAACAAGCTGCCCTCCCAGGCAGAGGGAGAGGCTTTTTGTCTTTGCTGCTTGTGAGTTTGTCTGAACACGACTTCCTAATAAAGGCATAGCAGCCCTGGACCTTTCGCTGTATCTCCAGCTGTCCAATCACACGCTGTCACCTTTTCACATATATCCTTTTGCAGAGATGGTCAAAGGCCTAAAAAAAGCACATGCCATGTCTTGTATATTACCGGCGGCTTACTGGTACTGCCCCTTAGTGTTTCCTCTTAGTGGTGGCTTTTTCTTTTTGTCAGATCTGCAGAGATTCCTTTAGGGGGCATTGTTGCGCAGTCTGAAACCTTACATGCTGCTGCTTTTCTTTCCTTCAGAGCTGGCTCATGGCCGGCTGATCTGGATTCATAGTAATTGAGAGCAGGGAGGGATAGAAAATCGATTGGGAGTCTGGCAGTTCTTTAATGGCAACTCTTTTTACCTGTTATCAAGTGAGATGGGCTGCAGGGGCCCCTGACAATGACACGCTGCCCTCTTAGCGGCAGTTTGACTGATTAGGAGAGACAACGACGTGTCAAAGAGAGCCAGAGCAGCTGAAATCACAAAGCCTGCAGGCTCCTCTTCGCACGCTCTGATCATCTAGTGGAAGCTCGATTGGAGCCTGGAGGTCCGGGGGCCCCGTCAAACTCGCTGCACATGCGCACAGGATGAGAGGGAGGCTCTACAGGCGAGAAATTGCTTTCTCGAATAGAGTTTACAGTCTGTAGGTTTTTGGATGTGCTTCCTAAACCACTCAGGAATTGTAAGGACGTGAGACGCATTTGCAGCTGAACATCACTTGACTGAAATAACAGACACAGGTCGGTTTCCTCATGGAGGGCCATCATAAAAACAGTTGAATGGCTCCATCTCGTGGTGGAAGGGGGATAAATCAGTTGAGTGCGCTTTATGTATGCTGTAGATTTTTAGGACGAGACCAAATTCATTACATGGCTAGATTTGGACATTGGACATATATTAGATAGATCTAAATGTGTGAATGTGATGTGTGACAGTATCATTTCCTTCGCTGTTTCTCTATGAACCCTCTCTTTTTTCTTTTTCTCCACATGGATATCAGTCACCTCTTTACACCCCTTTTTTTGTTTATCCCTTTTCACAACCTCTTGCTTCCTCTGTCTCTCTATCACTCTCTCTCTTTCTACTCTTTGTTAACCGCTGTGTGGGACATGTTATAGGTAAAGGTCCAGAGACCATATTTGCGGGCCAGAACTTGAATGACAACGAATGGCACACAGTTCGTGTCTTCAGAAGAGGCAAAAGTCTGAAGCTAACGGTGGACGACCTGCAGCCATCTGAAGGTACATGATATTCACAAGTATTCGACAAATTTGAAAAAGAGCGTCCTATGCACTGCTCTGAAGTGGATTGTTGAAAGTGTGCACAGTGCTATTTTCTGACCCCATACGCAATGCCACAATACTTTATTTTGAATTAAGATGTTAACATAAGTTGACATAACAAAATTCAAATTTCAAGTGACCAAACAAAAAACCAAAACATTCAAATTTGATCGCTTTGTGTCTCTTCATATAAATTTGTTTTTAACTTGCATTATGAAAATATGTAACTATTTTCTATACACTTGGTATATACACTTCCATTCAAAAGTCTGGGGTTGATACGATTTATTTGATGAAAAATATCTAATTTAAAATGTAATTTATTCATGCGACGACAAAGCAGAAAACATCCTGCTCACAAAACATTTATTATTATTAATATCAATACTGAAATACTTTTTGGAAACAGTGATACTGCTTTTAAACTTTCTTGTAAGAATCATATATATATAAAAAAAAAAAAGTTTTTTGTAACAATATACAATCCTTTTTCTGTCACTTTTGAAAATTTAATAAATTAATACAAGTATTTATTTATACTTTTTTTTTATGTACCCCAAACTTTTGAAAAGTAGTGCAATTTTTTAAATATATAATAATTTTCTTTTAGATATAGCCCTTAGGTTAATGCAGTGGTTCTCAAATAGTGGAGCGATGCCAGGGGGGGCGCGCGTGACCGTGGGGAACATGCTTTTTTTTGTCAGGGAGTAGGTTTTCTTGCACTGAACAAGAGCAGCAGATATGAAGTTCAGATAACAAACCCTTCACCCGTTGATGTGTACGATCACACTGGTGTTCATGTGTCACGTGATCAATCGCTAAATTCACACGTGTTTTCACGCGATATCTGGCACTGATCCAAAAAAGACGCGCTCAGAGAACTTGATCATTATAAAGGTTTTTAAGCGACAAACATTCACTTCCACATATCTGAGAATCTGAATATCAGGTAGTTGATAACAGAGCCAACAAGTTGGTGACTATTTTGAATAAAAAAGAAATAAATGTGAAACATCTATCAAACAGCGCTCTTTGTGACTGCGGTCTATCACGTGACAAGCATGACGCGTTGCCATGGAAACAATAAAGCGAAAGTTCCAAAATAGCGGGAGGGGGGGCGCGCGAAATGTTTACTTCTTCCTAGGGGGGGCGCGACAGAAAATAATTGAGAAGCACTGGGTTAATGTAAGATAAGAGAAAACTCACGTGTGATTTCAAAATATGAAACCACAGGCATTTCATATGTGTATAAATTGTTTTATATAAATTAAGAAATCATTTCTTTGTTAATAAAGTTACTGGGTAAGAGAGAGTTTTAAAATTCCATGAAAGATGAATGGAACGTACCACCCAGTATCACATGATCATAATTATTTCTCTTGAATCATCATCGCACTTTGCTAATGGTCTTGTGGAAGAGCCATTCATGAAGGCATTGCGTGGCTCACTTTCCAATAGCATTCCCTCACTTCTCCTCAAGGGCCAAAAACACCTTTAACAATTTGCCCACTGAATGAAACGCCATATGAAAAAGCTAGTGCTTTCCCACAGTGCAGTACAATCATCTTTAGTTTCTTGCTGAACTTACTAGTGTGTATTCGACACTTTGAAATAGACTTTTTTCATTTAATGCTGATGCATTTGGAGGCCAAACCACTGAGGGAATATACTCACATAACCTCCAATTTTAGAGTGAAAGAGCTTCCTCTTGGGAAGCTTTAAAAGATGTTTTTAAAATATTTAAGGACTTTTTCGCTCCCACTGGATTGCAGAAATATGAAGTTAACCTTTTTCCTTCAAATTCTCTAAAATACTTCTGACATTCTTCAACCTCTTTATGCTTTCGTTTTTTTTCTTGTCTTCAATGTTTGTTAAAAATTAAATGTCGCTGCAGTAACTTTTGAGATGACCCACTTGACAACAGTGTGGCCCTGTCCTGAATAACCCATTTTAGATGTGCATGTGGTCTTGCGATGGCTTGAACCCACAAGACCGTATGGTGTCCCATTTGTATTCTACAGTAAATGACAGTATATACTGAATGGATCATTGCGTCACCCTTTGGGCGGTAGATGGGACAGGGCCTATGTTATGACACCCCACCCTTTCCTGCAATAAATCTGTTTTCGATTATTCGTCTTGGTAAGGTCAAATCACGGGGGACCACACGCAGCTGGAGTTTCACAATGTGGAGACGGGCATCGTTACAGAGAAGCGGTACATGCCCGCCGTGCCCTCCAACTTCATTGGACACCTGCAGGGTCTGTCCTTCAATGGCATGTCCTACATTGACCTGTGCAAGAATGGCGACATTGACTACTGCGAATTGAACGCCATGATCGGCTACAGGAGCATCGTGGCAGATCCGGTTACCTTCAAGTCTCGCTCTAGCTATGTGACCTTGCCCACCCTGCAGGCCTATTACTCCATGCACTTGTTCTTCCAGTTTAAGACCACTTCACCAGATGGGCTCATCCTGTATAACCGAGGAGATGGCAATGACTTTATAGTAGTAGAGCTGGTAAAAGGGTGAGCTCCATTCATTTTTAATGCGCCGCATTTGATTTGAATGCGTAGAACATGTGATGACTCCTCCACTGATTGGTTTCATGACTGTTTGCATGCAGATATCTCCATTATGTGTCAGACCTGGGAAACGGAGCTCATCTCATCAAAGGGAATTCCAACACACCTCTGAATGACAATCACTGGCATAATGTGATGATCTCAAGAGATACAAACAACCTTCACACAGTCAAAATAGACACCAAAATCACCACACAGACTACCATGGGAGCTAAGAACCTGGATCTGAAAGGTACTTTTGATATTCTCTTCATGAGAATGATTTCTCTGCATGATTTCAACTGATCATTTACTAGATACAAGAATTGTATTATATTCTATTATATATTGGGTACACACTACCATTCAAAATCTATCATTCAAAAAACATTCTAATATGCTGATTTGATGCTCAGCATACATGTCTTTTTTATGTTGTGTTTATGTTAGGTCTTTTATGTTCTTGTACTGGAACATTAAAAAAAACAGAATTTTTTGATATATATAATTTGTAATGTTTTAAATGTCCTTACTTTCATGTTTAATCAATTGAATGCATCCTTGCTGAATGAAAGTACGAATCTTTAAAGGTGTTCTTTACCTTAGTGCCAAGTTATATTCACATGTTGTTTATTGCAATAAACAAATGGACCAGCAGGGGGAAGTGGTGTACCATTTCTATGGGTATTTACATAACATGCTCCCCTGATAGTTGAAATGAAAAGACATTGTCAGTCAGAGCATAATATTTTCATGTCTCTACAGGTGATTTGTATGTGGGAGGTGTGGCCAAAGAGATGTATAAGGACTTGCCAAAGCTGGTGCATTCTAAAGAGGGCTTCCAGGGATGCTTGGCATCTGTGGACCTGAACGGTCGCTTGCCAGACCTGCTGTCAGACGCACTGTCCAACGCCGGCCAGGTGGAGAGAGGATGCGAAGGTGAGGAAAACGGTATGAATGGCACATACACAAGATCGGCTTAGTGCGGTCCTTTGCTTGATGACTACAATCTCCAAACCTTGTCTCATCTCATGCACTCCTGTTCATCCTCTCTGCTTCTTGTTCTCTCCACTATCTGTTTTTGATTTGTCTTCATGCTGGGCCAGTTTCAGTGGGTTCCAGGCTTTTGTGTTCTTTGTTGGAAACAGGAGTGTAGATTAGGGGTGAACGATACGGACATGTAGATGTTAAGAGATTTTGTGTTTTATCACTTGTGTTTAATCAGCTATTACAGATTAAGCCAGGCAAGCTTTATGAGAGAAAAGAGACTGGTTATGGTCAGTTTGTTAGTAGCATTTTAATTAGGGCTAGCAGAGTTAACAGTGATCCTTTTTTCAAAGCTCAGAAAGATACGGTACTAACATAACTGAATATCAAATTGAATATCAACTGTTTTCAACATTGATAATAATAATAAATTATACTTGAGCAACAAATCAACATATTAGCATTATATTCTGAAGTATCATGTGACACTTTAGACTGGAGCAATAATGGCTGCTGAAATTTCAGCTTTGACATCACAGAAATAAAATTAAAATATTCAAATTGAAAATAGTTAATTTACAAGTGTTTTTACGGCATTTTTTATCAAATACATAAAAGACTGCTTTGAAAACATGAATTAAAAGAGTGCATCAAATCAAAGCCCAGTGTAAAACTACATACTCTATAATATAACAATAGGAAAATAAGCACATGTTTGTCTGGCTATCTAAATATTGGTTTACCATAGACTGCTATTATTATTTTTTTAATACCTCATAACTACAGACTAACTGTAACCCTATTGCTAAAAGAAAATCACTTTTAGTAAAAAAAATATTTTGTGATCTCATTTAGGGAATGATCATGGTGGAAAAATGTCCTTCTGTTCAAACCAAACCTACGCTTACTGCCTTTTATCATGTCTGTTCCAGATTTTTTTGTCATCTCTAATTCCACCTCTCTTTTTCCCTAAGTCTCTGTCTTCTTTCATCTACTTTCTTTACGTCCTCTCTCTGTTCCCTTACATTTTAACAACTTAATTTGTAATAGTCACAGACATTCCAGTGCCTCTACTAACATCTTATATATTTTGTTTTGTTTTTCTTTTTCGTTTGGCTGACAAAAGTTGCATTGCTGAAAGCTGACTTGCAAGGTAGATAGCCATATGTGTGTCTTAACCGATGCCCCCTCCTCCCCTCCTCCAGTGTGACCGTCTGATGTCGTAGATCACGTTTGCCCAGCAGCCGGTCTAGTAACTCCATCACCGTAAATACAAGCACCGTCCGCACACCTTGTATTTACAGCCCCCCCGGTCTTAAAATGTCTCAGAGTGTCCTGTGTCATAGTTTCCCTCACTTACCCGTCACTTCTCTTTTCATTGGAGCGTACATCTGTTCTGTTGTTTACTGGAGGCATGCGTCCCCCCTTCCCTCTTCCGACAGTGCCTCCCCCACCCACTGCATGCAGTCTCAACTCCTTTCACACAGAAATGCGACGGAAATAGTCTGTAGCCTTTGCCCCTGATAAGGGCCTCAAAACTAGTTGGAATTTCCCAAGCGGTTAGGGAATCTCTCCCGTGAATTTGAAGCCAGATTACTCCGCTCGGATATATAACACTTGGTTTGAGGGAATCTCGTCAGGGGAACAAGCCAACCCTCTGTTTCTTTGCCTGAGACTTTAAATGAGCTTCGCTCAGACAGATCAGGTGAGACAGGAGGAGCGGTGCTCATCTGAATCGCATCGGCGGCTGTCGCAGCGTTTCTCTCTCTCCTCCTCCTTCTCCCTGCCAGACTCGCTTCACTTCCGAGTCAAGTGGCCAAGCTGCAAATGTGCGACTGATTGGCCAAATGGCTGAGTGATGGAGAGGAGGGAGCGTCTGAGGGCCAGGGGCCTGTTTTACATGCCGGCTGAAGTAATGAGAGAAATGAGAACAGAAGTGTTTCCGCAGGCTGTAATATGCCTGGCCCGTCGCCCCGTCGCTTCGCTTCTGTAGACCGAACACAAAATGAGCTGTTCCAGACGGCCTCCATTTATCTTACAGACCCGAGTCCTCGGGGAGTGCTGCTGCTTTAAACTCACCTCAGCAATACTAAGAGCAGATGTTATTATCACACAGGGGCCTGTATTATTACTGCAGCCAATACACTGCGCATTACTGCCAATGCTGCTCTGTCACAGCCTCTGGTGCAATGCTTGGATTGCACTTTAAAATCAAGTCACTTGTCCACTTTTAATGTCTTCTTGAGTAATAAGACCTATTAAAGGCACACTCAGTGATTTCTTTCTTCACCTTTATTAAAAAAAGTTTTACACCAAGAAATCTCGCACAAAAACTCGCTCAAGACAAAGACTATTCATGTCAGTCTAATACAAGCTGATTTATTTTCCATGGTGCAGGTTGTTGAGATCGATTTATCTTGTAACCTCCCTGTTGTTATATACTTTTACTTGGGGAATAAGTTAATCATGACTATTTGCAAATGACATTTACTACAGATATTTGCGTTCTGTGTACTAATAAAGTACTATTCAAAAGTTTGGGATCAGTAATAATACAATACATTTTTTAAATTGAATTCATATTAAATTGATATTAAATATATATAGATATATTAAATTTTAGCAAGAATAGGTTAAATTGAATCAAGTGACAGTAAAGTGTCTATTTCAAATAAATGCTGTACTTAACTTTCTATTCCTTTCTATTCCTCAAAGAATCCTGTATGAGAGTTATAGTTTCCTCCAAAATTTTATTTTTTACACTGAGAATTGAGCTTTGCCATCATAGAATAAATTGCCTTTTGAAATGTATTAAAACATAATTATTAATTGTAATATTACATTTTAAATTGTAATATTTCAGTTTTTATTCATATAAATCTATATATGTTTATTCATATATATTGTATTTTCCTGTAGCACAAACAGTAGAGTGTCATGCATTGCCAAGGTCATGGGTTCGATTCTCAAAGAATGTCAATGTGTTCCTTGAATGCAATGTAAGTTGCTTTGAATAAAAGCGTGTGCCAAATGTAAATGTAGATATTTCTACTTCCCCATTAATATATAAAAAAATATAGTATGTCAAATGAGGAGATTGTCCAAATAGCGTTTATGAAACTGCCCAGTGTACATCTACTGGACACCTTACTATTGTACCATTTTCATAAATGGCGGAAAACGGCGAGACAGCTAACATCATATGTAATTGTCAACATACCAGATTGTATTAATCTTAAACATATGCATAATCTTAGAATGTACTTTTTCATGAAAGAGGTTAATCTAATGCTGTACATACTCAGACAGTATGTGATTTTGTTGCAATCTTATTAGCCGGTGCAACATAAACAAAATATAAAAGAGTGTACCTTATAAGATCTTTTCTAAAGGAATTTACCATGCTTCATAAATCTAAGATAATCTAAGATAATCACATAAAGTAAGCTAAAATAAGCAAACTCATTAAGCTGTATGCAATCTCACAGAAATGGAAAAAATATATATTTTACAGAAGTAATATTTGAATGTACACACTTTTGTGCATTTTGAAGCTATTTATATTATATTTTCTTTACCCAATTCAGATCCTTAAAGAGTGTTAAAATAAGAGAGTTTTTTCCTCTCTTTTTTCATCTATTGGGGAGTGAGCAGATGGGACGGTTCTGTGTGGTTGTTTCTGCTGCAATATAAATCCTTTCTCTAGTCTAGATTTTATGTTCTAAGGGGCCTGTTAATTTATATACCCTTCTCTTTTTCTTTCTGTCTGTTTGTTTTTCTCTGTCATCTGTCTTTTCAGGCCCCAGCACTACCTGTCAAGAGGATTCCTGCTCCAATCAGGGCGTGTGTCTACAGCAGTGGGAGGGCTTCAGTTGCGACTGCAGCATGACATCATTTGGAGGGCCGCTCTGCAATGACCGTGAGTCTGTCACCTCTCCTGCTTTTCAACTACTGTAGAAAAACCAAATGCACTGATCCAGAACCACCCAAATTGGTTTGTCAGTGGATGCGAGCACTTGTGTATTTATGCTATTCTTTAAACGTCCAACAGTTTGATGGCCATTATATTTTTGGAAAATGATATTGAATATGTAAACTGAAAAATAAACACAGGACAATTTATATTTAAACCTCGTGCACTATTCATAATACAAAAACTGAGATAAAAAGATATGAGATTCCACTAATGCATCAGATGTGACGTCACATGGAATTGAAATAGAATCGCAGTGACTCTTAGAAAATGTCTACTTTCAGAACAGAATACTACACAGAATACACTAGAATGCTCCTGTGCCAGTATACAAAGTATACTACTGTGCAATTAGTATGTTTTTGCATTTTGAACAATACACATTTCCAATAAATAGTGTGCTACATTGTTGTCAAATAGCCTGTTTTATACCGAGAGTAAGTCCAGTTATTATCCCAGAAGTATAAAGGGTTATTTTGCATTTATAAAATATTTGTGTTGTATAAAGATGGTTATTTGTTTTACTTTTAAGATAAAATCATGGCTGATATTAACTGCAGCTCTCAAAGAAAAAATAAATTTTTATACATGACTCAACTAAATATTTTTTATTCGAAGGCGATAACCTTTTCAAGATGCAATGGATGAGATTGTGACGAAAGACTATTGTTTAATTTACTCTTTTTTTTATAATGTAGATATTTTACAGTGTATACTGTGTAGTATTCAGTAAATACGTTGGTATTCCTTTCTGAACTTCATATATTATATGCTTACTGCATGCATAATAGTGCAGTCTTCTGCTACACCACTAGAGGGGTTTAGTGGACAGTGCATAGCTAGGATTTTGTTACATATCGTAATATACTACAATGATAAAAAAAGCCTTAATAGACTGTTTTCATGGATATAAATTATAGCTAGAGGAAACAAGTGTTCTTGGATTTGTGTGTGGGCATTTATGAATGGGTTTCTAATATTGAGCTGTATCCCAAGAAGAGACTGAATTTGGTGTGAAAAGACCTAGTGATTGTTGCCTGTGAAAGTGCTGAGTGCCAGGAATCTGAAGCAGAGTGAAAGTCCTTGAGATGGTTTATGGAGAAGATCTATTACAGGCTCAAGCCATGCACAGCTAATCCATTCTGCGGGTTTGCCAAACTGATAAGAGCCCGCCTTTGTTCAGGAGGAAGAAACCACATAGACGGCTTGCATTACATCATCCGCATCCCCACACCTCACTGGAATCTTTTCAGCGTGTGTTTTTTAAATGAGAAAGGGAGAAGAAGATGGGATCACCTAATTAGAATTATAAAGAGAAACAATTTTTTTCTGTTTACATACAACCCCCCACATATGTACAGTGAAATTCAGATTGTTAAATTAAATAAATGGGAGGATTTTCACATCTCTGCACACTAATGTGCACTTATTTGTGCAAGTAACAGACAGTATATGTGCACACAATATTAATGTCTTTTCACGGTCATATGCCCATGTACACACACATACACAGACTCATTTAGATGTGTAGAAGCCCAACCCCAGTGATCATCAGGCCGTGAAGGCAGTGCAAAGAGAAAGAGGCTTTGTCTGAGCATAGTGGCTGAGAGTAAAGCCTGGGTTTGAAGCTCACAAGCTGTGGACATCCATGAACACATCATTCCACCTTAAGACCTGCACTACACATACTAGTACAGACCCAGCTCTAATGAAAGCTCTCCCTCGCTCACACACACACACGCACACAAACACACACACACACACAGACACATACGTGTGCAAGTGGGGTGGGGGAGTGGGTACATGTTCCACAATTAACACTTGCTACATGCCAAATGCAACTGAAAATGGAGAGTTACTCACCAGTGACTTTTTATAAAATAATTAAAATATGATATATGGTGAGATTAAATATTTTTATAAGAAAATATTGAAGAAAAGTGTGCCAGGACAAAATTATGCTCTTAATTTTTTGGTTTAGTTCCACTGAGAGTTTAATAATATTAGTTGTTTATTAATAACGTTAATATCTTTTTGAAATATTATTTAATTATGAATAATTTCATAAGAATAATTTCACAATTAGAATTATATAATTTCATAAGTATTTTTTAGGCTGCTAAATGTTCTTAATTTCTGTATTTATGCAAGGAAAACATTATTAATCTAATTTTCTTGGTGACAAATGTATGCAAATTCAAATTATTAATTATTCATACTCATTTTCTTTTTATAAAAGTACAGAAAATATTGTTTAATGGCCTGTAGGAAGTGTTAGGGCTGGTACATTTGAAAGGGAATTAAAAACAAAATAATGACAAATGTAGGAATATTTCTTTGTGAATATTATTATTTTTTATTTTAAAAATATTTTCATGGGCTGTAATATCAGGCTTATATATTTTCTACATTTCTTCATCACTGGCATTTGTGGCAAAGATTAATTTTGAAGACTGGGTTGGAGCATTTGTCCATTAGTCTCATCAAGCATGGACGTGGATTTTCAGATTTGTACGTCTAGTATTAGCATGAGCAGTTTGGTATGAGCTGTTATCAAAGAGCACTTTAGAAAACTGTAAGTAAAGAAATGGCAGAAAGAAGAAAGAAATGGTTCTTCACTGAAAGCAAAACTGATTTACTCGGTGTATATACTATTAATGACAAAGAGTGCAGATAATAGATTGAAGAATTACATGATTAAAAAATGACCACAGCTATAGAGAAAAACGTGAAGAGATAACGTGATTCTGAAGTGAGAAATGTGATATTAAATCTGATGAATCGCACTATTTATGATGGCAATGCACTCGCCTGTTCGCTAACCGAACAATATGTGTTTAAAGACGTGCTTCATTTTTAATTAGTTTTTTGCTTATCGAAGATCTTATTTCTTAATAAACAACATCCAATCGGTTACTGGAGCATCATGGGTGGGGGTTGATTCATTCTTCCTGTAGTCAATGGATAGATAGAGAGAGGGAAAAATGAGAGGAATATGATTGTGGGATTATTTATTTGTTCTCTTTTCATATTGTGAATCCTTCCTCCTTTCTTCATATAAAAAAGCAGGGCAGAACAACAGAGCATAATAAAATTCAGCACAAAAGATGGAGCGAAACGAGGGGAAAGATGGAAAAACAGACCTTTCCACTTATGTCTCCCCTACTGTTTAAAATACTTGAAACCTTTTTTCCCCCCACAGAATGGAAGCACCAGTATTAAAACATGCTCTACTTCCTTTGAATCTGCTTTTGAGGTCAGCTGAAAAAAGAAATGGATTGGCTCAAACATGTGACTGCTGGAGAATGGCAAGGGTCCTCTGCTCAAAGCGACACCCAGCCTTCACCATTAGGTGGCAGCCTTGTAAACAGAAAATAAACACGTGCTCTTTTTTTGTCTTTTAATATCACAGGGAACAATTAGCTCACTATGAATGCAGCAGACTGGTTTCCAAATTGTTTCATAAACCTCTAGAGCTGTGATGTAATGTTTCATTATGTACAACACTGGGTATTGCTAAAGTCAGAGTGATAAAATTGTCTTCCAAATAGAGCAGATTCGGTTCCTGCTGGAGTCTGTCTTTGAGCCCCTAGCGAGGCGGCTCTGATCACCCAGCTTTGTCAACTTTAATTATACAGTGCTAACGATGCTCAAAGCTGAGAGAAGGGCGAAGCAACGAGCAATCTCCTTGTGCTAGAGGAGATGACACCAGTGTCACTTTTAGCGTCTTTCTTCACACTCCAACTGCAGTCTCTATGGAGCACACCTGCAGACTTCCTCCTATAACCCACACATGCCCAACAGGGGATGCACCTTATGGAGAGGGGAAAGCTGAAAAAGTCACCATAGATATTAATTTAGTGTTTTTTTCTTTTTCTTCGTTTGTGAGTAAAAACAAAAACTCGCTCTAACGAAACAGAGATTTATGGGGTTTGGCTGAAGACAATTTACACTTTCCAGTAGACTAGATTGGGTCTTCAAATAGACCACCGGTTCTAAACTAGTGGATTGTGATCGGTCGTGCACAGCAGGCTAATGCTAATGCTAATGATCGTCCAAACCTGTGTGATTTTGGAATGTGTTTTTTATCCATACAATGAAAGTCAGTCAGGTTCAGCATTGTTTTGTGCTTCACTGACTTTAATTTGACAAAAAGAGATGAAATATCTTATCTTGCATTCCACAGAAGAAATAATGTCATATAGGTTTGGAATTATGTTAGAGTGAAAAAAGGATGACAGAAATAGTATATGTTTGTGTTAACTGTACCTTTAAGAAAAAGTGACCAGTGTATTTTTGTTGTTGACATCAAAGTCTGTGTTTCCATCTAACCAGTATTTTGACAAGTATCTTATCACACATGCCACTTGGTACCAACTAGACAAATTAGGCAGATAGCAACATGATCAGATTGCCTGACTTACCCTCATTTTTAATAACTGTGAATTATTTTGACCACTAAATTTGGGTTTTGAAGCAAAATCAGTTATGCTTGTTTAATTAAAAACAAAATGCCAAACTATAAAACTCTTAGAATTAAGTAAAAACAATATTACAACTGCATTGCGTTACTTGCTTGAAGCATTGAAGCTATTGTTGTATCTTGCAAGTAAGGAAAGACTGCTATCGAATCAAGACAGGCGCTGTCTGTGGTGCTGAAATGCATCCAATGACTGTCCTTCCAGCGAGAGAACTCATTCAGCTACACAATGGCCGAAGAGGGAGGAGTATATCAAGGTTTGACTAGTTTGTGAAGGGAGAGAGAGCCCACACTCTCTGAATTCTAGCTGGACTCTTTTCTTGCCATCCCTCTGTCAAGGAGAAACGAAGACAAGAAGAGAGAAAGAACGATTAGGAGGACGAGACACGAGACCCCCCCTTCCACAGCTGCACGCGCCTCCCTGATGATCGAGGGGGAAGGAGAGAGAAAAAGAGGGGGAGGAAAACTCCGCCGTTCTCTGTTTCCCCTTCTCCACATTCAGAGGGTCTTTTCCTCTAAGCATGCTGCTTAGGAACTCTTCCCCTACAGAGGCACTGTGAGAAGTAAGAGAAGAGGAAGGACTTTCTTCGTTCTGACATTTTCAGAAACTCTGACCACCCTTTTCACATGAGGACCACTTGACCACTCTTGCCCTTTCTTGGTTCTCGCTTCCTGTTCTCCTTTGGTGTGTGCTAATGTTTCCTCAGAGGCAGTGCGGTCTCAGCCAGCCAGCAGCAGCAGCAGCAGCAGCTCTTGTGGTGTGTGTGAGAGAGTGTGTTTGTCGTTTGGGGAGGGGGAGAGGCACTCTGTATTGAGTTAAATGCTGCAGCGGCGATCTCGTCTTGTGTGTGCCATCGCTTCTGGTAGTCTTCCTGCTCCTCTCCTATTCTCTCCACGGGGATAACGAGGGATGCAGCCTTGTCTTCATGGGATACAGCTGGGATTCAGACGATAGAGTGCACTGGAAAAGTCCTGGACTGCTAGGAGGTCTATAACAAAGGCTGATCGCTCTGTTCTCCCTCTTTTCCAACACACCACTACACCTACCTTACTGGAGTACTGGATCGGATTCTGTGGTTTCTTTTCTTTTTCTCCCGCAGGATTTTGTGTTTTTGAACATAATGAAGAGAGGAATTTAATTCAGGATCATTATCTGAAGTTTGCCTCTTCAGCGCTGATCTTTTTTGAATCCATACCTCGGAGAACTCTGTGGAAGTTCCCTCTCCATGTGGATCCAGCACATGCTGTTGTTCTGCCTCTCCATCAGTGATTGTGCTGTTGCATGGTCAGGATCCAAGGCTTGAGCGGGACATGGGTTGCCAGGCGGTTTGAGGACACCCCCTCTTTAAAGTCCCTGCACTCCAGTAGCATGCTGCGTCTGTGGCCCGGCGGGGCTCCTTGTGGTCTTGTTTCCATCCTGCTCCGCATCAACCTGCGCCTGGCTCTCTGGCTGCCACCGCTGACTTTGGGGTCAGCTCTGGCTCTGGCAGAGGGGCCTGGGGAGCTGTACGTCCCTCAACATATGCCTCATCACCTCGTGCCTGCCGCCAGATCCCACGCCCCCCTGCGGGCAGGACATGGTGCGTAGCTTATTCGACTGCCACATTCACCCTCTCACTGCTGTACCATTCGGTAACCTTTCATTCCTAAAGCTTCTGTTTTCTGTGTGTTGAGATTTCTGCATAAGACACAATATCATGCTCTTGTAATCTCATGGTAATTGGCGTGAAGGTCTATGAGTGTATTTGCGCAATTATGTGGTCAGGATGCAAATGCAATCTTTAAGAGGTGTTTGTGAATATTATGCAGATGCATTATGCAGAGTACAAATGTTGAGAGCATAATGTTGGCTGCACCACAATCACTTAGCGACCAGCAATTCAGCCTGCAGTTACGCTGACTATGCTTGAATACATGTACCTCTGTAATAATTTCTAGGGGCCATCTAGGGGGTTGTGTTTATACAAGCACGGGGGCCACATCCTTAACCTCTCCTATTTCGAAAGGCCACATTTGTTCAAGCAGACTCAAGCTGACCTTTGACATGATGAAGTTATATTCAAATTACACCATGGTCACTGTATCATGTTGTTTGTGTGTGTGTGGATTTAATTCAGCTAACCACCCAAATTGAATATACAAGGTCTAGAAGGGACAATGGACAGGCATTTATGTGACTGTTTGACCCCAGGGCCATCCAGCAATTTCTACACTGGTGCGCCCCCCACACTTCCTCAGAAACTATTACTTCTACATTGCCGTTAAACCCCACTGGCCACTACTCCTGAGACCGGTATACAGTGTAAATTGAACACCTTCTGCTTTATTGCAGCAGATTCTTTCCCCCCAGTTTGTGTTGTAATGTCTCGTTGCGGCTGGCTGTTTAAAACTATCAGAGCGATTTCCACGCTCTGTGTGCAGAGGGGCTTGAGCTGTCAGTATGTGATCCACTGCACTTATATAACGAGACCTGGCTGCCTCTCAGCATTATCCTCACAGATTATGCTTTGATAAAAAATAAAAAAAACACACTATTGAATAGAGGCAGGAGGAAGTGAGCGGAAGCTTGTAAAGTGAGACGAGTCATTTATCATCCTTTCTGAAAGGCTCTTAGTTTTTCTTCTCTACCTCCTTGCCTCTCTCTCTATCACTCTTTCCTTCTGTCTTTGTCATATTCTTCTTTACTGTGTGTGTGTGTGTCTTTGTGACACAGCTGGCAACTCTAATGGCAGGGTGTGCTGAGATCACAGAGCCCCGCTGCTCGTATGCGTCCCCCCAGGCAGCGAGGCAGCGCATCAGGGTCCATTGCTTCTGCCTCCGCCCCCCTCCCAGGCCAAGCTAATCTAAACCTCTCAAACCTCCGGACCTCTTTTGCCCGAGAATATTCGGTGACATTGTTCACAGCTGAGCATAATTCACGAGCTCTGATAATAATAAACTAAAACCGAAGCCGCTTCCAGCTATGTGTCTGCTACGCTATTTACAGCACCAGCGGACACCTTCTCTGCCGAGCTGCAAATCTGTTCAGCCCTACCTGCTTCCAGCCCTATTTTAGTATGCCGCGACGAGGAGTTTGAGAACAGCACGAGTTCTGTTGTTGCAGCAAAATTACCATTTAAAAACCATTAACAGTAGGTTATGTGGAGTGCAGAAAAGTGTATGCGTGTGCTCTTGTCTGTGTGCACCAGTAAATGTGCGCTCTCTCCCACCGAAATGATTGGATGGGAACTAAAAATGAAAGCAAAAAGCAAGGCAAATTATCAGAAGTTACCCTGGGTGTTTTTTAGAGTCAACCCCATCCCCTTTTTTCATTTTGCTGCAGTCTTGCACTTTTATCTCCCCTTCCCTCCACACTTACTCTTACAAATATACCAGAAGCTACATTTAGATGCCGTTATACAGTAGAGGATCGCTGTGTTCTCTCACACCTACAGAAAAATGGATCGTATGCAACTTGCAGTGTAAAATCGAACAGTGTAGGTTAAACATCACTCCCCCTCATTCTTTAAAAAAACATGTTTGTGTGAGTGTATACATGCCTGCATATGTTTCCAAAGGCTATTAATGAGTTTGTGAGCTGTGTTAGCATGCTTCCTCTCTCTTTCTCTCTTCTCCATCACTGCAATTCTGAGTAGGGTTAGAGTAAGCGAGCTGATGGGGCCGAGTAATCTCCCTCTATCTATCGCTCTGTCTTTTTTGCACTCTTTTCTGTCAGCTCTATAGTTTGAGAGGCCGAATTGCTGTAATGAAAGGATGGTGTGGATTTGCGGGTGAATGGTGATTTGCTTAGTTAAATATGATACTCTGAGAGGCTGAGAATTCAAAGCGTAGGCTATCCTGACTAAGAGGAAGATAGAGGGAATTAAAAGAGGCAAAGAGATGAGCAGAGTGGTCAAAGATTACATGCACTTGACAGTGATATTCCACCGGGAACAATACTGGGTCTCCAAACAGTGAGACAGTGAGTGACTGCACTCTATAGTGGGTGCATTGTGTATGTGTGTGCGGGTTTATATGAGAAAGACATATCATCCCCTTGATACTATAGAGGTGATTGATTCTTTAAATGCTATATACTCTCCTAAGAGAATCTGGAGAAATAGGAGAGATAGAAGGAACAATAGCTGGGGTGTGTAATCTAAACCCAGTCAAGCCAAACCTCCAGAGAGATTTCTCATTATGTCACTGTAGCTCACACATGGGGCTCAGGGAGGCTTAGACTGGACGTGCTGACACACACACACACACACACACACACACACACACACACACACACCTGCAAATATTATTACACATGCTTCGGTCTAATAAAAGAGTTATTTGTGAATTCATCCCTCAATGTCTACACAACACTTTCTTTCTTCCTTCATTTTTTTCCCCTTTCTTTAATTTCCTTCCTTCTTCCTCCTTCTGCCTCCCTCTATTTCTCCAGTTTTTCCTCCTCCCTTGCTTCTTTCTTTTTTCCTCTTTTTCCTCTCCTCTTTCCCCTTTGTTGTAATTCTTCTTTACCTCCCTCTCCCTTTTTCTTCCTTCATTCTTTTCTGTCCTTCTCTTCCTTAATTTCTTCCCCAGAAATCCTTTGTTTTCTTTCTTTCTTTCTTTCTCTCTTTCTTTCTTTCTCTGCTTACACTCCTTCATTTCATTTGTCCATCTCTTCCTTCCCTCTTCCTATTTTGCCGCCTCCTGTTTCTCGTTTTTTCTCCTCCCTTCTTTTCTTTTTCCCTCTTCATTTTTTCTTCTTTCCTTCCCTCTCCCCTTTCCTCTCTTCATTCCTTAATTTCCTCTTTTCCTCCTTTCTTTCTTCATTTCTTCCCTTAATACCGTTCGTTCTTTCTCTTTCCCTTTTTCACATTTTTTTCACATTCCTTCATTTCATTTTTCTCTTTCTATAGTTTATCTCATTCTCTCCTTTTTACATATTTTTCTTTCTTCTGCCCATTCTCATTCCTAAATACTCCTTCTTTTTAATTGAATGACTTTTTACTTACTGTTATTTCTCACTTTTTTCTCATTATATTATATTTTTCTCATTTTTCTTATTTCTCACTTCTCACCTTTGTTTGGTGTTTGTGTGTTTGTTGTTGGGGGGGATCTCTGTTTTTCTTCATGCAAACACAAAATGCAAATCATACACACAAATTAACACATACATATACTCTCATAGGAAAATAGACACGCTCACACGCCCTCAGCTTAAGCCTCATCGTCTCCTAAAGCCCTGGAGGTGCTCAAAAGCTGAAAGCTCATTATAAAAACACAAAGCAAATCAAAACAACATCCACTAAAGTGCCACAGCAGACAGGCTTTCAGCCAGCACAGCACTGACCGCTCATTCTCAGCTCTACCCTAATTGGCCCTAGAAAGGTCAGCAGGAGAAATACCAGAACTCTACCACGACCACAAACCCCAGTGCTCCCTGCCTCTTTCACTCTTCAGTGGTCTCTATTCACGTATGAACTTCACAATATGCTGTATAACGCGAAAACTGCCAGCCTATTGTTCTTGAATTGCGTTGCACTAAACATGAAATAATTCAGAAGACTTTACATTTTACAATGGGTTTTATTGTTTTATTAGATCTGAATCATTCAGCTCCCTCAGGTCTCACAATAAAAACTGAAGAGAGTATTAAAGAAAGGAAAGCAAAATGTTTTGACAGTGCCAATGATGCATGTAAAAATCAAACCCATGAGGCGTGCAGGAACTGAACAGTATTAGAGATGGCCGTGTAGACTCTCAACAGCGTCCCGAGGCAGCCACCCACCCACCATGGAGCCTAAACTCTCGCAACTAGAGTCTCTGTCAGTCACCCGGAGGACTCCTTCACGGGCAGACAATAAAACCATGCGCCACGCTAGACCCGTCATAAATATGACGTCTCGTCATGAAACCAGTGCCTTCAGTTTATTTCTGGTAAGGGAGGGAGAAACCACAGTCAAATTTATGAACGTTTCTTTCTTGCTGTTTCTGCTGATGATAACGACTAGTTTAACGGCATCAAACACACACATATCAACGATACACACATTCATCTACACATCCGTACGCTCTTAGGTTGGCCAGTGTTCCGCTCGAGCTGTTGCCTGTAATTACCCAGTTGGTGTGGAGCTCTGTGGTGTCAGTCTGGTAATTGGAGCTGCAGTAATTCACTTTTTAATTGCCTGTTTATTATTGCAGAAGCCTCGGTTTTGTAGTTGCAGCACAGCTCGCACTGAATGTTTAATAAACAAATACAATGTCACAGACTCATATTTCACGTAAACATTATAATTGCTTCACATAAAAAACCATCAACACACTCACTCTGGCCCACACACACACACACACACACACCTATTCTTTTCAGCATAATGGAACAACAACAAAAAACATATTATGTCCATAGCTTGCCAGGTGTAAACACACAGTAAACAACACGTCACATACCTGTAAAAAAAAAAAAACAGAGGCATCCAAAAATCCACATTGAATATCTGAGATTTTTTTCAGACTGAGCTAAATTTAAAAATTATACATTGTATATACACACATACTTACATACTATATATTTTTTTATTATTATTAAAATGTTATATATATGGACTAGTAGACAATGTGCATCTATTACCAGAGGATTATAGGTTTGAATAACCTAAGTCACTTCCAATGCTCTTGAAACTCATGAAGGTTACAGTACTGCATGTCATTTCATTTTTGGTGGTTTGAAGTGTTACTTTTAGATTTTTGTATACTTCTCTCTGTGGGGTCTTCACTTTGCCTCCTGTTTATTTTGACAGTATTTTCATACCAGTGGGGTGCATGTGTGTTTGCGTGTGTGTTTGTATATTTGTGTGTAAACACTATATGTGCAGAACTGCATGCTTGTGTGAGTGTGTGTGTGTGTGTGTTTGCCCACCGGGTGAATGACTCCAACCCTGCAGAGTTTGACTGATGTTCCTCATTCTAGCACGCAAGTAGGAGGTGGGCAACCCAACACAATGCACTGTAATTTTAGACCAAACTGCCAGGGCCCTCACAATACGTCTGTTCTCAGGAAAGAGGCATCTAGGGACATGAAGCAGAATAGAGTGGGAGCTCAATTCATTCCCCATTCCGAGACACGAGCACAATGTTTTGTGTTTCTGAATTGTTTATTGATGGAAAGTCAGCTCAGCGCAGCTTATAAATATTGTGTTTTCAGCAGTATGATTTGTTGCTTATAAGCCCCCAAGACAATGACGGTATTGAATGTCATTGATTTTACATTTAAAACATGGATCCGAGAAATCGGATGATGAAATATGAATTGTTCCATCCTCAACTTTTTTACGCATGAATTTATTGTTTGAAGAGGGGGTCCGAAATGACGAGGGGGTCTGAAAATTACACAAAGTTGATTCCAACTCACTATTTCTCAATGTGTCAGAGCACATTTGATAGTCATTAATGGGAACTTTTGCAGTCTTATCTAAATAGAGAGTCTGAAAGGCATAGTTCATTCAAAAATGAACATCACCCTCATGCTGTTTCAGACATGTATGCTCACAACATGAGCATTAATAAATGATGAAACATTCATGGGAACTTCTGCAGACTTATAGGGATAATTCATAGAAAAATTTAACTTCTGTCATTATTTAATCGCATTATGCTAATAGCACGAGGACTAATAATTTATTTCAGAACTTCAGTTTCTGGCTAAACTACCCTTTAAGAAAAAATATTATTTTTGCTTGTGCATAAAAGTAGAGAGTGATCCATATAGAGACTGCAAGACTATGGCAGAAGAAGTAGCTGGTACGTAATTTAATTTCTCCAGCACATAAAGGAGATTACGGCTATGATGGGATTCCAGAGAGCCAGGTAATATCTATCTCATTAGAACAGCTCTCCCAAGCATTCACACAGCTCTTCTATGGGGTGGTAGCAGGCCCTCTCTCCTTTGCTTGTTCTTCTAGATTGACCTTAGTTGGGCGGTGGAGTGGAAAGTCCCGCACGGTCGTTAGGTAGTGAGGGTCTTCTTTAAAACCTAGACCCAGCTGCCCACCCAGCCGAGATGATGGAACATATTTAAGGGGCTAATGGTCTGGCTTGCACAAAGAGCCTGCCTCATTTAACAGCATCAGAAAATAGACAGAGAAGAGGTTTAACCCCGTTAGAGGGAGGGCAGCAAGCTCCTTAACCACATCAGGGATGGGAGTGAAAAGTCAGGCTGAGGGAGATAAGAAAAGAAAGAACGAAAGAAAAGAGGGTGTCTTGGAGAAGCGCCCAAGTAGTTGGGATAAGAGCCGACTGCACGAACACAGAATCCCGCAGAATGAGGGCAGATGACAGAAAATTATCGAGAGAAAAAGGGAAAACAGGATCAAGGCTTGATGCAGGCCAGATTCAACCTCATATTTCCCACTTGTACACCATATCGTGTGTCTAAAGCCTGTGTTGCTATACGACGTCTCCAAGAATCCAGTGGGTATTTAAACAGAATTGTTTCACAGCTCTCTGCAATACTTGAGCTTTTATAAGTCTCTTAGTTCTAACAAAATCAAATCTTTTCCAATAAATAATTTTCACTTCATTTACATTTTTCAAAATTAGCATTTACTTGTATAATTATTACAACAAGGACACCCTAAATCAAGTGTAACTGAAGAAATGTTGAATTACCGTACATCTTTGTTTGTCTATAAAATGAAAGTCTCATGGAGTTGTTTTAGACCCCACCGACTTCCACTATATTATAAGGTGAAAAAAATAAGGTGAAACATTCTTCAAAATATCATTTGCGTCACTGAGGTTGAGTAAATTGTGACAATTTTATGGTTGAACTGTCCCTTCGAATATATTTATGAGTCAGATGTCAACTTGTATTTTTAAAAGTTGATTGCACTGATTTTAACTTTCAGTGCAGTGTGCATTGCCCATTTGTGCCGTAAATCTCTGCACAGCTTTATGCTTCTCTTCTCGGCAAATCCATTCACTCACCCACAGCTGCGAATTGCCGTCATACTGAGCGACAGATATGAGGCAGGCAGCCGTAGCGGTTCACACGAAACAGATTTCAACAGAGCCTAAATCTCATCCGTTTGCTCTCCCTATCCACTTCACATCTATGATGGCCTTTGCGCATATGTGTGTGAAGTTCAACCATCTGAGCCCCGCTAATGAGCAGAGCTCATTTCCCTGTGTCTCGAACAAGCCCATCAAGGGAGTCGTCACTAACCGGGCGGCAGTTCGCGCGTAAATCTGTGCACGCTTTTGAACATTTGTGTACCCGTGTCCGTGAATGTGCCTGCCCCAAGGGTGTTGTTTTTGGAGGGGGGTGAGGCCAATCGCTGACATGGTGTGAAACAGTCTCATTGAGATGCGGTCAAGGGGGCTGACGAGACCCCTCTGCTGAATGAGCTAATGAGCACAGCTCTGCAAATAGAAAAACGTGCCAGGAAATAACCCAGCCCTTCAGAAACTGCTCTCAGCACTTTAACTTGGTGCCTCTCGCTCTTGAGAGCTCCGGCCTCCTCTGGGTTTTTTCCTCGCGCTGCTTCGCCGCCCGTCTTATCTGCATCTGGAGCTCAGAAGCGCAGCAGTCACGCTCCTCTGAGAAGAGAGTGTTGAAGTGCGTCTCGCATCTCCCGAGGCTGTTATCTTGAGGTTGATGAGCTCTTTGCTCTGTGAACATTACCCTGACTGCACCTGCCACAATCGAAGCGATCACGCCCATTTTTCTATTGAAGTCATGCATGATCAAAAGAGCTGGCCCAGTCTGCCAGTTAATGAGATCAACTCCATTAGTACCAATTCTGTCTATGTCTCCCAGCAAAAAGCATCACCGATTTACCCGAGAAACCTTCCTGCGGGCGTTGAATCACAGTGACCCCGCTCACAGTAAGCTACCTGCTTCTGACACTGTAATTAGCTCCATCAGGCATTAGCATGCGTCTCGCTGAGCAGGAATAGCTGTCTAGTCCGTGTCGCGTTTGCCCACCTTTCGCAGAATAAATGCATGCAGAAGTAGGCGCTGGGCTGGGGGCCGTGAGGCTGGATTGATTGTCCGGTGTGTTGGCGGGTGTGGAGAGTGGCTGTAATCAGCTCAATCAGCCCAGGGCTCGGATGGGGGGCTGCGTGCATTGAGTGGTTGTAGCAAGTGCGACTCTGTTTAGCTCATGCTTTGACAGACACAGGTGCTGCTGGTGACATCAGCATACTGAGGGTCACATAAGGGCTATAATTTAGCCAATCAGGGAGCAGCAGGGGCTGTCTGGCACTCTGATGGGTTCATCAAGATACTCCCTCGCTTTGTGTAATGGAGCAGAGACGCGCTTGTGCACGCACACACATGCAAAATGGAAATAGTTTTCTCACTTACTTTGATGTTCTTACACTTAATATTCTGTTCCTCTCTCTTTCTCATTCTGCAGCGGGAACCACATACATATTCGGACGTGATGGAGGGCTCATTGTGTACACATGGCCGCCCAATGACAGACCGAGTACACGGGCTGACCGACTGGCTGTCGGCTTTAGCACCCAGCAGAAGGATGCAGTGCTGGTTAGGGTGGACAGCTCTTCCGGCCTGGGAGACTACCTGCAGCTTCAGATTGTGAGTCTTACACAAACAAACAATCAGTTACAGTTCAGTACACAAAGTGTATTTCATTTACAAATTGAATACAGTTTCATTATATACATAGTATTCTTTATAAATGATATGATCAGCATAGCAATTTAAGTGGAACTCTTTTCACGTTTGACCTGCAATTGACCTGCATGAATTCCACATGTTTGTGTCAAACCTGATGATCATGTTATCCAGCATGATTTGAGAAGTATCCAGTGGGCCAGTAAAAAAACATCTGACTGTCTGGACAAAGAGTCAATGCCACAAATGTACTGTTTTAGATCAAGAAACATTGCAGAATCTTGAGAGACAAGATAAGTTAGCTTTTTTTTTTTAAGTCACATTTTTCAGGTTTACATTTCCAGATTTTCAATACGGTCTCAGACTTTTGGACCCCACTGTTTGAACTTGCTTAAACCTACACAGACTCTCCTGAGAATGCCCTCTGTTCATTCATTCTCCAGAGTAGAAATCAAATTCACCAAGTATCGTGCTCCCGAAGAGCCCTGTGAATGATCATTAGGGTAATCATAGTGTTCTATGCCTCCTCCAACACTCGAAATGCTGGTCTGTTTTAGAAAGTTCCAGCGCCTCAGACCGCCCTCATGAATAAAATCTGTATAATCTTCAGAATAGAAGGCTCTACCGACGCTTGCTCAGAGGATGCTATTTGATAGAACCCGCATTTCCTATGACATGCTGTGCTGGAGGAGTGGGAGGTGGAGGAGGTGGAGGCAAGGGGGACAGGAAAGTGTTTGGCACTGAGCTTCGAAGAGTTATGTATGTTTTTTTATTTTTTTATTTATTTTTTGTTCGTTCTATTTTTTTTTTTTTACGCCCACTCCTGGTGTAATCACAAACTTGATTCCCAGAAGAATCACCGAGCTCTCTCAGGGGTGGCATCATGGCGTGACTGTTGCACGACTGTCTCAGCAAATGCATTGCGAGCGAGGTGAGGTAATGATTTCTCCAGCTGAGCCCTGGAGTTTACGATGCATGCTGCTGTCTATATATGACTTCAGCTATAGTGCTGCAACGCCCTGACATACTTCACAAAATTTCCTTTAAAGGGATAGTTCAGCTAAAAATGAATCTCTGTCATTATTTACTCTCCCTAATGCCGTTCCAAATTGACTTGATTTTCCTTTTTTTCTAAAAAATGCAAGAATATATCCTGGCGGATATATTAAATGTAATAAGTAAAGTAGAGACTGGTGCTTTCAAGCTCCAAAATAACTCTCAAAAGAACTATTTATTTAATAAAATGACATTTAAACACCAAATCTAAAGTATCAACAGTAAGTTTAGTTTATCGGCTCATGCGTACATATGAATACCGTGCCCTATGTACGTAAATATGCAGCGCTGATTTCAGTATGTGTTATCAATCAGTGTTGTATCGTGCAAGCATGATATTAGATGCCCAGTAGACTGTGGTTATGATATACCTTCTTATGCACTTATGCCTTTTTATGCACCTTTTTTACCTTCTTATGCACCTTCTTATACCTTCTTATGCATTTCGGAAAATGCGTCTTAAAATGAGCTTGCCCGAGTTGCGTAAGACCAAGATATGTAACATTTTACATAATGCCTGTAATTAAGATTATCACAGTTTATATATTTCCATATATTGGCATGACAATTAATCAGGCATCCATGACTGATATATGGATTTTTGGCATAGGGATGGCAGGGAATGTTTATGAGCAAATTAAAGGTCCTTAATGTCTTGATGCGATTAGCGGTGGATATCTAGGCTAATTCTAATGTGTGACTGGTGGAGTCTCTGCTGTGCTACGTCTGCCATTTTTGATGCTTGTTGGACTGATGACTGCTAAGCCAGCATAAAAGGTATTTACTAAATGAATCAGTGTTGTGTAGGAGGGTAAATTAGCTGTACCTACAAGCAGTTGAAATCATTAAAGATATCCAGTACCATTTTTACCCCATAATTAATGGAGGGGGGAGATTTTCCCTTCCATTTCCGTTAATTATATTTAGGCACTGACAAGATTAAGCATGTCAGTATTGACATTAATGGTGAGACTGTTCGGTGATGTAACGGAATGTTTTGATAAACCTGTCTGTACACTGGGAGGATATCATTATCCAGAGACTGCCTTTCTGAAAGTGAATTAACTTAGGATCATTGACCATGTTAACGAGCGGCCCTTGATGTCCTGATTTTTCAAACAGACAGTGGCATCCCCCCCCCCCCCACGCCCCATTTCTGCTTATGACCCTAAACACTTGCGACAGAGTTCATTTAAATCTCATCATATCACCATCACTGGGGATTATCATTAGTCATTGTTCACCCCAAATCATTGAGCCACTTGCTCATGCAGGGAGAGAGAAAGAGAGAGAAATAACAAGACGGAGAGCGAGAACTAGCAATGGTGAGACAGAAAAAGAAACATTCATATGCATTCTTTCACTCACCATAACATTGCACTTTAAGGGGTAATTGCCTATTAAATACATTTCTTCTGCTCAGGATGAGCATGCCAGCTGCTCAAACCCATGGCCAAATTCCCTGCGGACATCTTGACCATATGTGGCAGCCATGCAAGCCGCCAAGCAGTACAGAAGTGAAGGAGAAATGGATGATGACTGTAAATGAGTCAAAGCCAAGTGATTAAACCCCCAGGGTTTGACCAAATCATTAGCACTTTCTAACCTCTGACACTTTCGATGCCAAAAGAGTGTGTGAGCGTGTGGGTAGTCTTAATGAGCACATCAGTCCAATTGAAGAATGGTGATGATCACAGCCAACTCAGCAGTGAGAGGTACAGAGGTGTGAACAGTAGTACTGACAAGGGGATAGAGAATGTGTGTGAGAGCAGAAGAGAAATGAGGTGAATATAAACAGCCTTCAGAGAGCACCTGTGCTGAGATGTCAATGATGGCAGAACAGGTAGAGAGTTTTCTTTCAAACCTGTGAGACTTTCCTGCTTTCGTGGTTCACGAAGTGTGAATTTTTCACATTTAAAAACAAGAAGTCACTACACTAAATGAACATGATGACTTCTGCACTGTTTTTGGGCCATATAATATCACTATCTCTGTTGTAGTGGTGTCATTATGTCTATAGACGTCTGGTCATGTGATGAGAACTGTGCTAAAGTCTCTGAGATTTTTTAAGAAACTTAACGGGAAAACTACCTGCAAAACTGTGGTCAAGTGTCCCTGGACAAAAGTAGTTTGCAATGCAAAGGTGATCACACAAAGCATTCGTTTGATGTAGTTAATAGAAATTAATTGATCAATAAAATCTATTTTACTTTATTTCTGAACGCATCCACACTTTACAGCATTTTTTCACAAGTGCCTAAAACTTTTCACAGTACTGTAGCTTTGCAGGAAGGTTTCTTAAAATGTTTTGGAGACACTGCCTCAGTTCTTCTGGATTTAGTTTGTCTCAGTTTTTCATCGAGACAGACTCGATGATGGTGAGATCAGATCTCCATGTGGAGCACCAGCTATTGTCAGACTCCTTGTAGATATCAATTGATTATTACAAAAAATAGCAAAATGAATGTTTAAAAATGTAAACTGATTTCCAAACTGACTTTACATTTCCTATTGACTCACTAGAGCAAAATATATAAATATCTGCCTTAAAACTCATATTGGGGTAAAAAATACTAATGTCTTCTGCACTGTACTGTGTGTGTGTAGGTATGTGTGTGTGTGTGTGTGTGTGTGTGTGTGTGTGTGTGTGTGTGTGTGTGTGTGTGTGTGTGTGTGTGTGTGTGTGTGTGTGTGTGTGTGTGTGTGTGTGTGTGTGTGTGTGTGTGTGTGTGTGTGTGTGTGTGTGTGTATACATGTGTGCGTGTCTGGATTATGTTATTTTCATCAAGACATGCACACATTTCTTTTGAAAATTGTAATTATTTTGTAGAAAAAAAAAAGATTATTGACAATGTTAAGCATTCTTAAAGTTTACTCCAGCACATCCCAAAGACATTCAATGAATTTAAGGTCCAAAGGTGCCAATTCATGTATGAAAATTATTCTTCGTGCTCCCTCCCAACCATATTTTCCACAATCTGAGCCTGATGAATCTTGACACTGTCATCCTGGAATATGGTCATGATGCGTTTTCCTACATGGTTGTTTAACAAATGAAAAGCTACACACTTCATCAATTAGGATTAGAAGAACTGTTGCCAAGCATATAACATACTACAAACATAACAATCACAGCAGTAATGATCCATAATATACATAATATAGCATTTGCCTATTTAAATCCAAACAGAGACTTTTTGTTGGCCGAGCAGTGTGTGTGTGTGTGTGTGTGTGTATTGGACATCTCCAATCTGAGCAGCCAAAGAGACTCAAATGCTCACACATGCACGCACACACACTCACATTTGGATGAAGGTGAAAGTGAAAGAGAGTGACAGATGCTGATTTTCTGCTTCAATTGTGTCTGAGTGGGCAGGACATACCTGGTCAGACATGAGTGACATATGACATGGCTCTGAGTGACAGCAAAGTGTCTGCTGACCTCATACCGTCAGTGCAGACTAAGCCTGTCTCCACCCAGCAGCTTAGATGGAAACTGCCAGTGCTTTGGAAAAATGCCATTTTGCTTCTCCCAGTCCTCCATCCAGTTACCCGCATAATTTGAGTACAAGTCATTCATGCACGCTGTCATTTTTACATACCGTCAAACTGTATGCCAGGTCATTATGCAATTTACGAGTGGCGTGGAGAACAGTTTGACTGGCCACAGACGATTTAATGTTTGGTCTTCGTCAGCCATTTTTTCTTGAATAAGTGCGCCATATGGCAAACTGTGCCTTTGCTATCTTTAGTATCTGAAAGGATAAGCAGACAGATGGCAGCAGAAGTAAAAGCCGAATATTTAAATTTATTCATCAAAATAAAAGAGACAGGTGTTCTTTTAAACGCTCTCTTTGTGACAAACTCAGCCCACTCGTTCCTTTTGCGTTTAAAAAAAAAGTTTACCATGCTTTTATCTTCAGATTAGAGTCAATGCATGAAAGAACGTGTTACTATTGAAGACCAGTGACGGGTTGACAAGGATCACTACAAAAATAGCAGCACTTCAGTACGCCTTGGATTTGTTGATTGTAATATGAAATGATATTGTCTGCGAGAGATATTGCATTCAGGCCACCGTTTGTATTTGTTTTTGTTTCGTTTTTTTCCTCTGGAACTCGTAGCTCGGCACTGCAGTAGGGAGACAATATGCGTGACTTTTTGGATGGCTTGTGTAGACAACGCCCATAGAGTGCATGTGGTTTTCAGGTTTGAGAGGAACTAGGACAGAGTGCTATTTTCAGTTTTTAGAGAACTTGGAAAAGAATTCTCTGCTGCCAAAAAGATTCATGATCTCACCAGATCCAGCCCTTACCAGAAGATAAAGAGAGATTGTGAGAGCGAGCGAGCGAACGCTAGAGCGAGAGAGAGACACAAAGAAAGAGAGGAGGAGGAGGGGGTGAAATAACAAGAACTGCTTGCCAAAGTGGAATTATTCTGCGGACACAACAAATTTATCTGTTTCACCAAACCTGCAGTACTCAAACAATACTCACACACATGCACTCCGGTGCACGGTGTGATATTTTGATCTAATATCAAACGCAAGTTATTTATGAGAGCGTATATTGCATGTCTGGGTGTTCTATCCAATTAAGCGCATTCCCTTGGTATTAGCTTGAGCATTTCTGAGAGGCTCTTTATGTAAAGTGGCTGAGGTTTCCTGGATGCACCAGCTCATTTAAGCTGAATGCCATGGCAGATCAGCATCCCTGCTGTGGCACACACACTCCGTCATACTCCATAAGCTTTTCTGCCTGCACCTTTTCCTAAATAAGACACATCATTAGTGTGTCTTCTGTCCCCCAGGTTTCCGGAGCAACCGCCCCGGCCCTTTGTGTGTGTGTGTGTGTGTGTTTGGCTCCTCTTGATGGAACATTCTGCCTTTATCACAATTATTTCATTGGTTTATTTAGAGCCTAAAGGGATAGTTCAGCCAAAACGTTCATTTTTTGTCATTATGTACTCATTCCAAACCTGTACCTGCATCTGCACCTGCACTTTCTTTGTGAAACACAAAATAAGGCATTTTGAAGTCAGTGGGGTGGATTTGGAAACAGTTCATTCTCAAAAATATATTTTTCAAGTAGAATTACACGAGGGTGAGTGGAGAGAAAACATCCAAAACACTATACACATTTATGTTTATTTTATTACACTTTATTTGCATTTGTTGATTTCAGTTTGCATGTCTATTCACATTTTATGATTAATAGAGTGAGTAAAAATAGACATCCAAAACCCACTATGTCAATAAGTTTAATATATCAACAGAAGCGTTATCAAATGTATGCAAATTAGTGAATTTTTAACTAGATAATAGATCATTTTGATATTTAAACATAAAATATGTCTGTGTAATGCACCGTGATTAAGCAACTTGGGATATATAAGTATTCAATGTTTTACCTTATTCACCTTCATTGTCTTGTCTTGAGTAATAAAAAGTATAATTAGCATAAACCTACACCCCTAAACTACTTCTAAGTTATTTATTTTACCCTATTCACTTGTGGTGTCTTGCCTTAAGTAATGAAACAAATTTTGGTAAGTATATATATTTATTTATATAAAATATATTTAGCAGCACGAGGAACCTGCTCCTCTAAACTACTTCTAACTTATTTTTTACATCCATATTCTCAAGTTCAGAACAAAATCGTCACAGTTCCAGTGTAGATGAAATGCTCTGTCAGTCAGGATGGCACCATGGTTGTCACCTAATTGCCTACAAGAAACGAGAAAACTCTAGAGAACAGTGTTGCTATAACAACCCCCATTGAGTCTAATGAGAATCCAGTTGTATTAATTCATTATATTTAGAGCAGCACTGCAGGCCTCAGCGGAGAGGTGACACGAAGCTGGAGACGGACAGGGACAACCGAGATGTAGTGATGTGGAACTGGGCCTTACTTTTAAATGACACCCCATCCTTCGCCCGCTTTAGGGATCATTTAGAGAACACACAATCCTCAGCACATCACCCAAAACATTTGTTATTCTGTGGTAATCTGGGATTTGGTGTCACGGCTCAATTTTGCTTTCCCCTCCCGTATGTTTAGCCCCTGAGGCATTCATAATAGAGCCGCCGCCTTTCTTTTTTTCTTTTTTTTTTTACAGAAAATTCAGCGAAACTGGGACATTATTACACCCGAGACTCAATGTAGGACGTAGGGCGTCTCTTTTAAACCATGCCCACTTTAAGATTGCAGGAAAAAGCCCTCTGCAACGGTTCGAGCCCCTTTGTCCAAGTCAGAATTAACTTAAAGAATGCTTATAGACAGGGCGTAATACTAACTTTCAGAAAACCGGACATAAATATATTTTACTTTTAGAAAAGATTTTTGACACCAGTGAAAATTCAAAATTCTCTATTCCAATTTCAATATCACAGCTAAAACTACTAGCCTAATATAAATTGTAAATAAAGTGCAACCAGTTATTCAGTCTGTCTTTTTGTTGTTTGATTAACAATGAAATTAAAAATACAGAATATTGTTGGTTATGGCATAAGTGAATGTAAACTGTCAAGAAAGACAACGCATGTGTACAGTATATTGGATCCACAGATTATGTCTTAAAGTGACAGCAGCCTAATATTCCTGCTGCTGTCACTTTAAGACATAATCTATGGATCCAATATACTGTACATATGCGTTGTCTTTCTTGACAGTTTACATTCACTTATGCCATAACCAACAATATTTACTATGATGCCTGCCAATATGGAATGTGTTCTTTCAAGTGCAAGAAAGACATAATTTCACATTGCCTAAAACATGGCTTTTTGGTGCATGCTTTGGATGTTTGAGTAATGAAAACATCCCAGATTGAGTGGAAGTAACGAATTGAGTTCCCTTTTGTGTCTTCTTATGCTTGAATATTTAAATTGGCAAGGCTCAAACTTTTGTGCCCATCAACTGTCCTGAGTGTTCAAGTTCTCAGAACATTGCATTGTTAAAAATGTTACCGACCTACTGACATCATTTCATTTACTTGCCAATGCCAATTTTTACCCGCATCTTGTGCTTGGCGAATGTTAATTTTAGGCTCTTCTTACGAACTTTATTAGCATGTATATGTTGCTCCTCGCCACAATGTGGTTGATTCAACTCTGTCATTTCCAAGGGTTCAAAAGGCTTGCCACCCTCTGTGTTGGTCCTGGCCACCGAACTTCGAATGAAGGATGAGGCCAGCAACTGAAAGGGTGAAAGAGAGGTCGTTCTCCAATTAGAAGGGGGCGTGGAGTGTCACAGCCCATTGGAGTTCTTCACAAAAGCTGAAAAGATGTGCAGGGAGGGAGAGATTGGCCCTGGACAAACACTTTTAGTAAGCGCAGAGGAGGGTGAAGGAGACGCTGTCCCATTGTTCTCAGTGATGGGAAGAGGATAGGGCTAACGGGCAGAGTCTATCTTCATTATGGGGTGTGAGAGGTGGAAGGAACATCCAGCTTCTGCACAGCTGGAGATGACAACATGAGGTGTGTGTGTGTGTGTGTCAGAGAGACGGAAAAAGAAAGCTCCAGACAAAAACACACATCTCCTGGGAGAGTATAATGAAGTCTGGTGTTGCGATTTGTCCTCTGCTAGCTCTCTTCCTGCAGATAGGTGTGAATTAGGGGAATTCACAGAGGGATCTTCTCATACACACCTCATTTCATTATTTTCAAATGCCACATGTAGCTTTTGCAACCTGCAACAAATCAATTGGAAGGACCGCACATTCCCACAGCAGACTATTTCAGTGTTTTTAAGTTAATTGCCTCCATCTGTCGTAAATTTGTCAAATATCCATTTTCATGATTGCTTGTGCTCATGTGAAGGCTTGTAATAGCTTTCATAAGTTTGCAACAAGTTTTTAGTTAACTAAGTAGTGCACGTAGGCACGTAGGTCATCAAGCAGAACACAGAGTGGGCATAGTTACTGTTTTATATAAGACGAGCACTGTGGATCGAGTTAGTATTATTAGCAAGTGCTTTCACGAGAAGAGATTGTTTGCACATAAATACATTTTATTGTAATTAGCAACAGTGAATCCCACCCACTGAGCTGCATCAAATTGGAAACCATTAAGGATTGAGGCCATCTAGTGGTGTGGATGTGAAATGCACAGAGTGATTTCACTCTCACTGCTCTCATTAATAAGACAGCAACATACATTGATGAGAATTTACACTGAAAATGACAAGTGCTGCATCAGAATACAGATTAGATTCCGTTTCACTGAGACTGTCACACATTATTCTGTATGACCAGCATATTGCCTTGAGGCGCTGATTTCAAGGGGAAAAAATCTTATAAGGTTATTTTTTTTCCTGTGATTTCCAGTGATTCGATTATGTTATCTGCCTGCAGGCTTGTTGAGAAACTTTTGAACATGAACGGGAATGAAAAAGTAGTATTATTTAGTTTACAAGGCTTAATGTGTGACATAGTAAATTTTATTTTGACATCTGCAGCAGTCATGCCACCCCCTTTAAAATTATGGATTGCTCCTGGTAATATTCCTTTGCCTTAAATCTAACATGTGAGTTGATGTCTTTCCGTCTGCAATGTTTTTTTTATATATCTACACATATATTAGAAATCAAAACCCCACACAAAGCTGAGAGGTTTTCTATCATCCTGAAAGACTGATTCCAAATAAATTGAGTTGAAGTATTTTACCATGTGAAAAAAGGACAAAAGGTGATACAAGGGACATGACACTTGCACAGCTTCATAACAGGAAGTTATACAGTTTAGTGGTCATTTATTAAACCACTCATTTACTCATACTGAGGTCATTTATTTTTGACCTCAGTATTCTACAAAAAATCCATATATGTTTTTGTATAATGAGTATTGAATATTTTTTAACATTGTACCATGCATCAGCTACAGTCTGTCTCTCATACCACTCAGTGTTACCTTTCTTCTCATGTGATTAAATAATTTCGGCTGAAATCAATATTTGATGTCCATTTATTTCTCTAATTGGTAAGTAATCATGTAACGAGCAGGATAGTGTACAGTCAGCCGGTCATTAATACAAAATAAACTACTTCAGGATGAAACAATATCTGCCTCTGCGCAATGGTGTCCTAATCAAACTGTCAGGATTTATTTTGTCATAATGAGTCGCTGACTGTACAATTTCACTTACATATCGCATAGCTGATGCAATAAAACATACAAATTGGATTTCATATCATATTTACTAAATGAGCCAAAACCGTAGCATTCTCTTAATGTACATAGGCATAACAAATATATGCTCACTAATTATTAGCAGTTTCTATTTTACTATTCATTTCCTTCATGTAATAGCCTCATTAAAACATAAATTATAGATATATTTGTTATTAAATATGAATGCCGCCTTTTGCTGGCAAATTTAAGTGGCGGTAAATCTTTCTGATGCATTGTGCTGTCAGAAGAAATTGTGCACAGGCTGATAAACTATCACCTTGTTTGGTCCTCAATAAATTTGCTACATCTTTTATTCTGTCAGTTAAGATGGAGTATAGCTGCCTCTTCATGAGACCCTTTATTAATAATTAAAAAGTGTCTTCTGAAAGGTTGCAAAACAGAATGATGTCCATTAAGAGTGATGTTCACGTGCTAAAATAAGCTTGAGAATATAACTTTCAGAGCAGAATTACTGTGATAACATGTTAAATTACTCTTTTTTTATCTCCCTCTTTCTTTCTCTCTCTATCTTTACAGGAAAAGGGCAATATCAGAGTGGTGTTCAATGTGGGCACTGATGACATAAACATTGAAGAAACCTCAAAGTTTGTAAATGATGGAAAGTACCACATAGTTCGCTTTACAAGAAGTGGTGGTAACGCCACCTTGCAGGTGGATGATCTGCCAGTCATTGAGCGCTACCCAACAGGTAAGAGCCCTAAGCCTTTATACGCATGTTCTCACACAGACACACACATTCACACACAGTCTAAGCCATGCAGCTATGTACAATGGGAACAATAAAAGGCTGGCAGAGCTCAGGAAAAAGAGTCTGAATCACAGGGTTAAGGACAAAATGCTTTTGTCTGTGATTGTGGTTTCTCACAGTTAAAAAAAAAAAGGTAACCCTGGTATCCTTTCCAAATGTCAGCAGAGATGATTGCTCTTGGGGCTTTAGAAGGCTGAAAATGTCAGAGCCAGGGTTATCAAATTCACCAGCCTCTCAGTCGCCTGAAAAGCCCTGACAAAAGCTTGACAAGAGATCAGAGATGAGAAATAATCCCATTGCTCTCGTTTGTCAATCATGATGAAAAGGAGGCGGTTGTATTAGTCTTTTAATTTGTATTTTACTTCAAGCTCTTCATAAACCATCTCTTCTATTACAGAGATTATTTGCTCTTGCAAACTTCTTTTCTTCTTGAGAGCAGACGTGAGAGATCGTTGATGGTAAATGTTGAGTGTTCGATGACTGAAGTGGTAATGAAGCTCGGAAAATCTTGCTTCCCATAAGTGCTACGTTGTCATCCGTTGCTCATCATTGCGTTCAATATGTCTCGTCATTAAATTCAAAATGTGCTGGAAAATGCAAATGTATACTCGTGAGACACACTAGGTTCAGCTGTAGATACATTTGTTGCACAGAATTGCATTTTGTGTTATTTAATTTGGAGAACATTATGCATCTTAACAGGATTATCCAAATCCAAGAGTTGACATTTTGTTACAATACCTAAAACTAGGACATACAATGGGTGTAATTCATGGAAACGCATCTATAAAGAATGTAGATGGATAGAAATAGAAACAGAGACAAAGAGAGGAACTGTTTTACCTTAGTTGAGACCCTCTCGATGTTTTAGTGTAAACAAACAACCCAAATACCGGCAGTGTATTTCATTTAGAGTGGAAGACAATTGCTTGTTAAAATGGAGCCACTGTAATGTACCATTTTCTCTCAGCTCTCTCTTTCCATTGTGTCGGTGGATTTAGTGAGCAGTGTGCATGTGATTGCCTGAATACTAATGCATCTTATGTCCGTGGCAGAGTGGAAGAAACTTTTCCACTGAAGTATAAAAAAAAAAAGAAAATTAGTCATGACCGCTTCATTTTAATCAGTGCTTGATTGACTCAGCTCCGCATTAGACTAGATAATAAATGCATAGAATTTAAATTGACAACCAGTTCGAGGGAGAACAAAAAGAGCAGCTTGTTTATCTTGAATAATTAGTTCTGTAACTAGTATAGCATTAGTGTACAAATACATTTTTAATCTTCATTTTTATAATCAGTATGTATGTCAATATATGTATATTTATGTATCTTAACCTGTGCTGTCATTCTTTCAGTGTATTTATATGGAGTAATTATATATAGTAGCTTAATAATGCAAGTATTAAACTAAGAGATGGGGTTTTCAAAATGGAACTCCAATCTCCTTTTTTTTCAATTAAATTACATTTAAATGTAATTATTTGACAAATTTTAAATTAAATCTAAATAGCATTTAAATGTAACTGGATGCATATTAGGAGCCTTTTGCAATGCATTTAATATCTTGATTATAATGGCGAGCGCATTGGTCTGGTACTGACTGGTTGGTAACACTTAAAGCAATAGCTCACCAAAAAAAAAAAATTACACAATCAAGATTTCTTATGCAGAGCACAAGAGATTGTCTAAAATATTTTCTGTTTTTGAAGTAAGTGGAGCCTAAAATAACACAGGAACCCACTGAGACAAATAACATCTTTTGTGCTCACCAAAGAAAGTTTGAGATATGAGAGTATGCGATGGCAGAATATTCATTTTTGGAACTATTCCTTTAATGTAATGTTTCTTAAAGTCTGTTAAGGAATGGATTGAATAAACTAAAATAGCTTTACAACAGTCATTGTTTTCAGCAAAAGTGATGAAGAATTATAAGAGGTCTGCTATCGCGAGCTAGCTTTGGAAGCCGTTTAGAGCATCTCCAAAGCCAATTCAAAACACATGAACATGTACAGCAGGGAGCAAAAAGTTTCACAAGATACGCCGTTAAACTACCTAATGTCTCAAAGCACGTAACATTACAATAATAATGAACATTAACAACTTAAAGAGCTCTGACCTGTATCACCTGACTGCTGCAGATTCCCTTCGACATTGATAATGTCGCGTCACAAACCGCTCAGACTATAACATTACGGGTTTCCATCTCTTACGAATTCAGCATAAGCTCGTTGCTTTGGATCAGGAGGAACTGTAAAAGAGGGGTGCTGTTTTGGTGCAGTGCTCGTTTACTAATGTCTGTCTAACTCTGGATAGCCTGCCTGTAAACGTACGTATCCATATATCTTCGCACCCTGCTTGCACAGACATCACAGGTCATCAGCGCGTTTCATGTAGGACATCGTATTGTTAGGTTCTACATCTTCCACAGACAATATATGTACATATGAATATGTATTCAGACCACTTAATGCTATCAGGATGTGAAGAGACTTTCACTCAGCGTAACTAAATTGATTCTGGACCAAATCACCTACCCTACCTTTAAGTGGACCTTTTCCATATTTAGTAAAAAATAAATAAAATAAAAAGTGGAATGGTCTTGACAGAATTACTGCTATACAGTTGCCGCTGGGCACAAAATGGCCACAGCATGAGGTTTAGACTGGCAGGGGGGGATAAATTGAGGTGATGATGCTGTCTTTAAAAATCACACATGTATTTCCTAATATTAGAAATGGATGCAGATATTAGAGTGCAGAAATATTTTATTGGATTATTTAGTAGTAGGAGAGTGTCCTAAAATTTACCAAGGCAGAATATTCAGACTGTTAGCATGCTAGGCTAACTAGGCAGTCATTTTCACTTTGCAGAGGGACCCTTGGGCAACTGCCCCCTCATTTAAACAGAACATGACCACTGCGTGTGTATGTGTATGAGTGGGTGGGCGTGCATGCGTGCGTGCGTTCGTTCGTGCGTTTATGTGCATTCAAGCAATCATGCACACAACTTGCCCTTAGTCATCCAGTCCATTCTGATTCAAAAGCCCATTCTTGTTTTTTCCCCCTATTCTTGTCTTGGTTCTTTTAAGCTATGATTTGAGACAAATTACTTCTTTCACTCTTGATTACTCTAGGTAAAGTGCATAAGTAGACATAAATCACAGTTAGGCCTGACAGCACATGTTAGTGGAGAGAACATGCGAGAATTAAGGAAGGGGAAAAATACAAATGAATGAAAGTAAAAAGAAAGGGGGAACCATAGTAATGGACTGAGTTTCATGGTTCTTTTTTTGCTCTCACGGAAGAATATTGGCACTCTCAGTCTCAAGTACAGAATCAAGCGCTCCATCTGTCCTTATATGCAGCCCTGAGGAAGCCTTATTTCGCTGTCCGCGGGTGTTCTCCTTCTGCAATCACCTATCAAACACAGTATTGTACTGTGTTTGAGAAACAATTTAGTCATGCTATTTCAGTGTCGGATACAGCATAAAGAGCTTTACCTCAAATGGAGCAGCCATTCTCATGTGAGGTGCTTCACTCAACTTTGGTGCCTAAAAGGAATAATTCACCAAAATGTCTCACCTTTATGCCATTCAAAACTTGTATGACATTATTCCTTCTGTATGACACAAAAAGAGAGAGTTTGAATAATGTCTTTGCCACTGTATACATGTAATTAAAGGAAAGAGATCCAGCTATCAAGCAGATAAGAAAAAAGCACCATATTCACTTCCTCCTGTTTCAATAAAGAAGGAAAGGCATACAGGTTTGACTAAGACCAAAGTTCTGTCGGTTTAAAGTTACTGCACTATATTTGCGCACATGTATATGGGAAATGAGGACACATTAGAATGGAAATTATAATTCTCTAGTAATTCTCTCGCAGAATCTCTCGCCTTCAGGCTGACTTGCTACACTATTGTTATGTCTCGTTGAGGAAATATTTTTATACCATTCATATTTTAAGCATTCTTTCATCACGTATAGAGAGAGCGAGACTCGTTTTTGATTGACAAATAACAAATTAATGGCTCATAGGGAAACAATTGTGAATCATAATTATACTCTTTGGAAATCCGAGCAAGTCAGGTTTGTGTTGCATTTCCCAGTGAAGTCGGGAGGGCTAATTATGTGTGGGCCGTAATGGGAGAGGAGTAAATGTTTTAAAATAATCTCGATTCAACAGAGTTGGCTCAACCTGGACATGTTGCATAAATATCTACGTTTAAACACAGGTCACACGGCGCCCACCATAGGGAACCAGTACCTAAATGTGTGCATATCTCTGAGGTCAAAGCTTTTGTCAGAGGAATTTCAAATTCACATGGGGAGCATGAACATGAATAGTGACTGATCTTACATGCATTACTGATGAACTGATAATCTTCCTGTTGCTTTAATCCTTTGAGTGTTTTTTCTGCTACTTTGATGTTTTTAAATGTATTGTGATCTGATAATGTGAGATTTATCATATTAAAAATGACTGCAAATACCTTAGATTAGATAGCAAATGTGAAGCTAAAATCAAATTGGTTGCAAAACGCTGGAATGTACTGTAATGACAATCTTTAGATTAAAATGAGCTAGTTTTCATGTATAACTAGATGAAAAATCTGCTAAAAAGATTTAAAAGGATTTCTATTTTGTAAATGCATTATGTAAAGGAATGATATGTTGTATAAACGTGATTGAGTTTGGTTGGTTTCTCTTAACGCAAGAAGAGTAGGTGCATATTTAACATAGCACAGTGCTTCTTTTAAAATAGGCTTAATTTGTTTGCTTAAATTTTTAGAGTTAATTGACTGTAAAGCTTCATCATTCTTATGTATGCAACCTTGGTGTTCCAAATAAAAAAATGAAAGAAAGAAAAGAAGAGGAAAAAGAAAAAAAACAGACAGTTAGGGCATATGTTTCACTGTAGGTTTTAATCTTTGACCTTTCAGATTTTTAACAATGAAATGTCTCTTTAAACTTTAAAGGCAACATTGATAACGAACGCCTGGCGATTGCTAGACAGCGAATCCCATATCGGCTTGGTCGAGTAGTTGACGAATGGCTACTCGACAAAGGTAAAAACACTGATTAAAACTTTAAATAAAAGATAATTTGATCATAAGCAAGTGATATTTTGCACAGCAAATAAACCATCTAAAACATAAATCCCCTGTATAACCAAGTTTAAAAATTAAACAAATGTAGTTTGTAATATTTGCACTGTACAGTTCAATAATGTGTTGTTATACTGTACTTGTAAACCTGTCAGAGGTTAAAGGGACTGGTAATATACTGATAACTGAAGTTAGTTAAATGATTAACAAAATATGTTTACATCATTAAAATACTTATTTAAATAATGTTATTTATATCCAGCTGTAATAATCTAAATGACTAATTAAAGTATATGTCCATTTGAATTCATAGTGATGTACACACTATTTAATTTACATTTATATGCATATCTACTTGCCATGCTAAACATATTTCTTTTGGAAACTGCTAAAGTGGACAGTTAAAAACCCAAAGCAAATGTCTCTTAAATAGCTTCAATGATTATTGGCATCAGATATGAAGTCCCTTTAACAAGCAAGTTAAACACACAAGAAGGGAAAAGACTTGAATGCATGCTGCAATGTATGTAACAAATTGAATCGTTCAAAGTGATTTGTTTTCAAGTTTGCTTGTTTTCTTGCTTTCCCTTTTCAATGGAATTATAACCATGATGAATCATTTGTAATGTGTCATGTAGCTGTAAAGCCATTCTCACATAAACCTTATTTCAGTCTAATTAATTTTAATTGCCATTGCCCTTGCTGAAAGGCAATCTCAATAAAATTTACTAGACCTGTGCATACAGGCTTTGTAATTTGAAATAAACTACTGTATTATTAAAAGTAATTTTCTCACTTAAAAGGGGAAATTTGTTTTTACAGATACAGAATATTTTTTTCTCTCATCTTAGCATGTATTTGATTGTCCTTTTAGCAAAGTCCCATTGATTTTTATTTATTTATTTATTTTTTGGGACCCAGCTTTCTCATCCCCTTCATTTATTTACTTTGTGCCAACAGCAGCCATTAAATTATAGTCGATAAATTACCATTGTTGCTGTTAGCATTAGTGTAATTTATTGCTTCATGATCCCCAGGGAAAATAAGGTTACGGTTGTTGTGTGTTTTACCATCAGGACTTCCATCAGTTCTGTTTTCTCGTGTGCGTGCGTGCGTGTGCGCGTTTATGTTTGTAGTGTGTGCATGTGTATGTGTGCGTCTCTACGGCGTGGGGGAGCGGGCCGTTGAACACTCTTGTATTTTCTGTAACGTTGTTCTCCGGCAGGTCGGCAGCTCACCATCTTCAACAGTCAGACCACCATAAAGATTGGAGGTTGGGAGAAGGGCAGTCGACCCTTCCAGGGCCAGCTCTCAGGGCTTTACTACAATGGCCTAAAAGTGCTTAACATGGCTGCCGAGGGCGACCCTAACGTGCGTGTGGAGGGTAGTGCACGGCTGGTGGGAGATATGCCCTCCTCTTCTATTACGCCCCAGTCCAGCGCCTCCGCGACGGGCAACCGCTCAGAAACGTCGCCCTCCATCACCGACATCACCACTACAACTGCATCCAACCGCCAGGGCAAGCAGACGACAACCCCACAGGTCAGCGGGCCCTTTATTCTAGTTCAATATCCTGTGAAATGCTGAATGCTGAGTGTTTTATATATGTTATTTTCTTCCTTGTCGGAATGGGACATGGATTGGATAACACTAGGGTTCTTTTGGTCATGACAATCTTAACCATTAACTGGGAATTTTACAATTGCACAGCATGGAATAGCAAAACATCTTAAATGCAGTTAACAGTCAGACATGATTGATCAATTTCTACGAGTAAAAACATCAGAGAAGTGGGTTATGTGGATATGAAAACCATAAGTATGCCTAGAACGTTTGATTACACACTTAGAACATAGTGTTGTTCTACAGTGCTTTGTTGACACATGTGTATGTGAAAGCTTCTTTAACAGATGACACAATTTAATTGTGGTGCTTCCAAATAAGTGATAAAAAGCAGTTGCAGTTGTAAAAATATTTAGCACATGTGAGTATCTGAACTTGATGAATGATGGAATAAGCTTAGTCTGAAGCCAAAGCGGATTTAGTAGAAGGCAACTGAGCTTTGACATTTTTCCGACTTGGGACAGTCTTGTGCACTTCCTCTCACATATACACGCTCACAAGTGTGGGTATTGGAACAGGCTTGTTATTTGTTTATAATATGTTTTTAATGAGGTAAACGATGTTGAATACACCTTCAAAATGTGTGTTTTCCAGGCTTGGAAAAGTCATTGAAATGTATATTGTCATTAAACATGTTTTGCAGGTTATGTTGTGCAATTTTGAAGCAAATGCTTCTTCACTTCATAAACTGGTTTAAATGGTTTATTGACGAATAGGTCTGACTTTGAATATTTTGAAGAAGTCAAAGTGTTGGAACGGACTGGTGCGATCAGATTGAAACAGACAGGCTGTGTGTTGTCTGGGTCAGTGTGTTGTGCCGTTATTGGCTGTCTACATCATTACTCTCGGCTTCTCTCTTTATTCCTCTCTCATACACTCGCTCAGTTTCTTTTTTACCTTCCAAAACATTATAAGTGGCGTTTCAATAAGTGACCTAGACAGCAACGAGGCCGGTTTAAACTGAACTCCATGCTCTCTCAAGCGAAAGAGGCCTCGAGAATAAGACCAGGGCACTTAAAGACATGCCCGTGGCTGGATCTCACATTATCGAACCGACAAAGGATTTCGGCCCGGCACAGTTCAATTGCTTTCAGACATAAAGTGATTGGCCTGTTTCTTTTGTGGATGTGCTGTGGCTCAACCTGAGAGAGAGTGCTGGGGGATGCTGGGAGACTAGAGTCAGTCAATAAGTCTGTGTGAACAGAGAGAAGAACCCACAGGCAAATGGAACAGGGCCATAACGGGGGGATATCAGTCGGGGAGATGAGTAGCCGTGTAGGTGGGTATGCTTTTCTCCTTTACAACTTGCAGGTTTTTCGCTCTCACTCTCTCCGGCGCGAGTGCAAGGCATCATTTAGGGCTCTGACAGTGAGCTCTAATTATGGTGGCACTGTAATTACATGTCAGAGCAGGAGGCTGAGTGGGGTGATTGACAGGCTTGCCAAGGCCAGTTCAGTCTCGTCTCCTCGTGCGTGACTTTACACACTGTGATTTAGCCTCCACAACAATAAAATCGTAATTTGATATGGTTAAAACTGATTCTGGCACTGCATATTAAATTATCTTCCTGCTCAAAGGCACTCCAGGCACGTTGTGTGAAAATGATAGTTGTGCACTAACAGATATTTCGATCTATTAGCGCCCAATCGTGAGGTTGGCTTATCATGGCCTCATCTGTGGATTGCATTACAAAATGGTGGGCTTGCCGCTCTCCGCACACTGACAATGATGGTAAATGTTGCCATGGAAATATGAGACTCCTCTCTTCTCGGCACAGCGGTGTCTACGCCACTCTCCAAGTTTGCGCCATCTGCGCTCCATTATCATCCATTACAATCTCTTTCTCTCTCTCGGCACAGCTGTGCTATCCAAAATCAACTGCTTCATTTTTTTAAGATGGATTTTTAATATCTAATTAATGATAAAAGCTAGATAGAGAGGGATATGAAATCAAAGAGGAGTTTGTGGTTCTTTGATTACAGGCCTTTGTGGTGCCCATTAGACAGGAGCAGCCATTAGACCGGAGAGCTCTCTATAATAAGAGCTAATGGAACTTCGTGGGCTCTCCATCTTCTTAACACTTTTCCAGAGTGTCTGCCGAGGTCTCCCCCTTAAACATCCTCGAATTAGCCGTGATCTGGAAGAAGGGCTAAAGGAATTTAATTGTCACTTGAGAGTGTGAAAATTGCTATGCAGTGTGCTAAGTAATAGTTAGCTACATCGATACGTAATTGTTCAATCTGTATGAAAAGTTTGTGAATTGAACAAGCTGAAAAATTAGCATGATTTTTTTTCTTATTATTATATTAAATCAGAGCTGCACGATTAATCATTAAAAGATCTTGATCCAAACACCCGCGCAATCTTACTCCTAAATGACAATGATTCGCCCGTGTCTATCAAACCTTTGACATGTAAGATGCGATCTTTGGAACATTCAGGTTTGCGTTGGGTTGGCGCTGCAGCCAATGACCCAAAGAGAGCAGTTGTTGTGTCTTTTCAACCACACAGTATCATTATTTCTGCTACATATATTCATATTATCACAGAAGTACTGGGATAAAAGTTTATAGTTTGGATATAAACACTGATGTCTATAATAGTGATCAAAATAGAAAAAAACATGGGACTTTAACTATATTGTATTATTTCGCAACCAGATTGCAAACGTTAGCGAGTGTTAAAAAAATGTACGACTATTTGTCATTGAATCATTCATTCAAAAAATACTGACTCACCCAGTGATGAAACAAATCAAGTATTTATGCATGAGTCATTGAATCATTTTCACATTTTTTTAAATAATTCACTCAGCATTTTTAATAGAATGTAGTAATTAGTAATTAAATGTAGTAATTATCTTTGCAGTAATCAATTGCAGTTATAAGTTGTCTGCTCAAAATTGTGGGAGAATTGTGATATCTGTTTGAAACAAAAAGAAATTGCGATCCTCATTTCATCCAGAATAATGCAGCTGTATAATAAGTAATTTCGGTTAGTGACATACAAGTGTTCACAATAAAGAAAAATAAAGAAATCAATAAAGATTTTTATGTTTGTTTTTATATGGTTTTGTAGAATTTTGAAAGGAAAGATTACATCTAGTTTAATGATTTCATAAAATTGTAATGCAATTTATAGATGTTTTACATTTATTATTTCCAAATGTTTTAATAAATGTTTAGTAAATTTTCAATAATTCATAAATGTCTTTTATTACCAGTTTAAATATCGTTATTTCCTAAATATTATTGTTTTTGTGGAGTCACATTATATTGTACAATGTGATCTAACCCAAAAAAAACATCAAAATGAATTTTAATGCTAAACTATGTGTCTTCAGGTCATTTTATGTATGAATTGCATTGTTTATATATTTTTGAATAAACTAAAGAGATAAGACGAAATAAAGAATGTCGCTATTGACCCATGTAATTATTGTTTGATTAGTGAGCTGCACTGCAGAATCTTAAATGTTCTATTTTGTTTTTATTCCTAAATCCTAAAACTTTCAGTTTATTTCCAGCTTTAAATGAGATTTTGAGTCCCAGATTGTGAGCGTGGCTTTAGAAGATAAGGACACTGTGCATAATAGAGATGATGTTTATTGTACAAATGGTTTACAAATGAATGGATCAGAAGAAAACAATATTTCATGCAGATCAATTGATTTGCTTGAAATACAGCAAATTTGTGTGTAGTGTAAATGAGGTCTGTTGTCCTGTTTTTTTTCGTTTAATGGCTTCGGATCTGCTCTGTGAGTATGCTTACTATAAAAATGATGTGTGGAGCTTGGATTATCCTCAGATAAACTGGTTTTTGCTATTGTCTGACAGTGGCTCACAGCATATAAGCTTTTTAAAGAAGCGTTAATGATAGAAAGCCAAGCATCATGTTTTACTTGTTTCTGCTCAAACAGCAGCCACAACAAACAAACAACTGAGGTCGTCTCAAAGGAGCCCAACATGCTTAAAAAAACACATGCATGCACCGTCTGCTTGTGACTGACAGATGAGATGTTTAATATTTCTATCAGAAGTTGATTTCCTTTGTGACTACCACCCGCACGACTGATGTTCAGAAGTGACAGCTTTTTTATTATCTTCTTTATCCTATGTCCCACTCTTTCTCTTTGGTTTTTCTTTTCTAAAGTATAATTTCTCTACATTTTACCTGTTACATCACCAAGTTTATTGATATGTGGCTGTTCTGTCTTGCGCTTCTGATACCCCTTCACATCTGTGGCCGTGGTGCTTTGCTCGATGGGATTGGGCATGCCAGGAACCCGTGTGTTTATTCTGCTCTACAGGGATATCTTGCTGCGGTGGGCCATCAGGCTGTATGCTGGGCTTTAAATAATACATTAGCATTTCCTGTGTGAGCCATGCATGTCATTAAACACCCTGGGCTATCTTTTAGATCTAGAGATGGGCAGAGGGCAGTGAAGCGCCACTTCTCTGCCTAGAAAATGGTAGCGTAGGCATGTGACATGAGAGTCATGCATTTATAGATGCTCTGTGTTGATGCTGAGTGGATTTGATTCCATCAGATGCAAAATAGGTCTTTTTCTCTCTGACTGAAAATATTTACTGAGAATTACTGTAATGTGTGTACGTTGTGTGGTCCTGATGCCATTTCAAATCCATTCTTGCATAGTGGTAATTTATATCAAAATTGCATTTGAAAATTGTTTAAATTTGTTTGTTTTTTCCTTTGTGATTTGAAATTATGCACTCAACTATGTGTATGTGTGAGAGTCTTTCTAACCTAGCTGTAATTTGGAGATAAAATTGTTGAAAATGTCTCTAATATGTTGATAATATTTGAGTGGTTATATATAAACATATCATTTTTAATGTTTGAATATATATATACAGTAATACCTTGATACGAGCATAATCTGTTCTAGGGCAGAGCTTGTAACTCAAAATTGCTCGTATCTAGAATCATGTTTTCACATAAGAAATAATAGAAAACAAATTCATTCGTTCCAGATCCGTAACCGGGAAATCTGAGAAAACATGTTTTTTAATGATATAGACACACACACACTCACACACAATTATAGTACATGTATACAGTATAAGGATTCATGTGATATCAAATAAAATGTGGTTTTAATTTTAAGTTTTTGCAGACAGAAGACAGACAGTGGCGGCATATGCGGAGGGGGAAGGGGTGGTTGATACGTCGACACTTGATTCCGTATCGTTCCTTACACGAAAACTACATAACTTGCGTAAACTTAAATGAACATAACTAAAGTTAGCTTACGTATTTTTTGTAACTTTTCTATTTTATATTATTGTTTTGCTTGTTTTCTTCCCTTTTTTCGCCTGACTACCCTCACATTCACTTTAACTTGGCGCAGACCTTTTAACTAAATACCTATCGAGGGAGATTATTTTCTGTCTACCTTTAAAAATAAGTAAGGTACGCGTCGTCAAAAAGCGCTGAAGCAAGACCAGTAGACAATTTATAAGCGTTTCTTTTCAATGCTGAAGTCTTGCAACACCTGTGTATCGTCTGTAGCTCGATAAACTCCTCAGTTGACAGTTTCTCCTGATGCTCCTGATCACTCACGCGGCACCACGACCATATTTATTGACAATTTCATGCTTCATTTCCATGGTCATCATGTGCTTCTTCTTCTCACTACCATCCTTACCACTCACTTAGAAATCATCGCTAATATGAAGAATAATTAACAAAATGGAGAGAAAACGTCAGTACATGTGCTTGTATCTCGAAAATGTACTGGTATCTAGAAGAAAAAATCTGCCCAAAGGCTTGCTCGTATCTTGGAATACTCGTATGTAGAAACGCTTGTATCTCGAGGTATTACTGTATGTATGTATATATATATATATATATATATATATATATATATATATATGCGTGTGTGTGTGTGTATATATATATTCAAACATTAAAAAATCCTGTTTTTTATATAATTAAAAAAATATATATATTTGTAATATATATGTTTAATAATTGGGGCTTTACAAATCTCTCTTTTGCTGCCTTTTAATATTATTGCCATGCATAATATTGCATGTTCCAGAATATGTTATCACAATTATTAATTGTCTACTACTCTAATATCTCAGTATTTATGGATCTGTTCTAAAATGGTTAAAAAGTGTTCTTTTTTTTTCTTTTTTTTTGTCAGAGCCATCATTTTCACCAAACAGTAATTGCTGCCAACTAGATCCAGAGTTTTCAGTAAATGAACACAGGAAATATTCACATTTTAATCATTTTCATGTTTATGTGCCAGTGTGTGAATACATAATAATGAACAGCAATTTTAATTTTTTGCTAAACCATTTTAAGAGATGAAAAATTACATACTACAAACTTACTGTACATTATCTTTTTTGTTGTTAATGAATTGAAACTGATATTTTGAACTGATAAAATTTTTTATATTACAATGATAACATTTTTTTATATTACCATAAATACCGCCAGTGCTAGTAGTATTTATAAATAGCTTTATTATTTAAATGACCTCAATTAATGCATATATTTGTGATCTATGTGTGTCACTTCCCAAAATACAACAGTCCAGCATCAAGATTCACATGTACTCTAATGAGGTACCAACTCGTTTCATTCTGTTGCATCATGAGGGCAGCACAATGTTCAGCTTGGATAGATTTAAACTGGTCCAGATTCCTGTGCTTTTTTTCCCCCACTTCTGTCCAATTAATGGATCCTGTGACTTGCCCTGCATGCACTGTTGTCCCAGTGCTCATTTACACTGACCGCTTAAATCACTCAATCAATACAATTGTTTCAGCTAGCACAAAAGCGACTGATAAAATGGACTGCTGCTCAGCTACTTTTCTTGGGTCTCTTTTTTTCACTCTCTCTCGCTGTGGAAGTGGTAGATATTGCTAACATTTATTAATCTGTGAGCTTTTGGGTAATGATGTTTTTTGTTAATTCACAAAGGACACTTGAATAGTCTTCATGATAAAACATGATTTGTGTTCTGACCTATCATGTGTAATCTCCAATGTGCATAGCTATCATGGTCCTAGCTCATTTTTGTTGCTTTTTTAATAAATTCTGTCACATCCATAACGTATAGCTGCGTTTGGAGGCCGTGCACAGATTCTGCAGACGCAGGGGACAATAAAGTCCTCTGAGACTGACCACGATGCGAAAACAGACACCTACCGCATATCTTTCTTTATCTGTTTCGCCCCTCCTTTCTCAGTGGGTGTCTGTGTGCCCAAAGCACGCATTTGAATGCGAGTGAAATGAGTGTTCATGCTGGTTAGTTTAGCTGGCGGAGGCATTTAGATGGAGTTGAATAACCCAAGGTCCCAGAGGATCAGGAGGGCCAGTGAAGATGAAAACGCGGAGCTTTTGCCATCCGTTGTGTAACATTTGCTCTCTCGCTGTGGAGAGATGTATTTTGAGAGTGTGCATATGTGTTTGATGTTAGATTGTGGGTTGTGTCTCTGTGGAGTTTCATGGCAGGGCAGAAGGTGTGCAACCCCCCTCCTTTCCACATACACACATCAATCTCTTTCTAAAAAATGCTATAATAAAATATCTCCAACTGAGCAAACCCTTAGCAACCTCAAGCTGGGCAGCGATGTCGATTGGCTGAAACGAGTCAGGTGATCGGCTTGCAGTCGTACCGTATTTTCCCTCTCTCACTCCCGCCTCTCTCCGTGTGTATCTTTCTCGTTTTCTCTTCTCCCTCGCTTACGCCTTCCCTCCCTCTCTCTCTCTCTCTCTCCTCTAGTCTGTAGAAGGCACTCATAGTCTCTCCTGATGCACAGACAATTTATCATCCCTATCTGCTTACCAAAGTAGGACTTCTCCAGTCATCACTTTTGATCTGGCAGAGCGGACTTTATTTTACTGGTGTGGGGCTTTTTTGTTGCTCTAGGAGCAGGGACGGGGAGATCAGAGAGGGGGAGAGGACAACCTCTCACCTTAACAGAAAAGCAAAGCTGTATAGAGGAAGCAGACAGTGTAGCCAGGCTGCCATCATGGATGCGAGGTGGCATTGTTCCTCATCCCAGGTAGTCTCTCTTTCTCACGGTCCTTCTCCATCCAGCCATCATCGCATGCAGAGTCTTTGATGTTATCATATCCATGCAGCGAAAGAGGCATGCACCATTTGTCTGCAGCGCTCTGCACATAGAGCGAGTGAGAGAGAGAGAGAGGCAGAGAGAAAAGAGAATTGGGGCAGCGGTGAGGGAGTTACGGGAAAAGAACAAAAAGTTGCAGTGCTTTTGTGAGCGTGCATGAGCTTGGCGTCATTCATCGCCGATCTCCACATCTGTTGCAGCGAGTTCGCATTTCCAGACTCATTCATGGCATGCCGGGTTTCTTCTCATCCTTAATTAGATGCTTCCTACGGTTGTCTCGATTGCCCAATGATGTTATTTGCACTGTCATTTTTTATGGATCTCGTTTTTTCTCCCCCTCATTTAGTGTGAAGATCAAGTGCTGTCCTCCAGTAAAGTTTAACCAAATGTGTGTTTAAAAAGTGTGTATTGTGTTGCGTGAAGTCGGCAAGCAGCCCCCTCACGCTTACTCTTTGTTTAAGATCTACATCTTCAGTCTGTAACAGCGTGTTCTGTCTTTTGGCAGAGTGTATGATCAGATTTATTTATTCCCACTTGAATGACCCTTGAGAGTTGCTTGTAATGGCTACTTGTGACTCACATGTCTTCTCAGACTCAATCGTACTTTGAGAACTTCTCAGTCAGTCTTGATACAAATCAAAATTCTTTGCAGATAAAAGATAATTATACTTAACTAAAAATAAATTATGATTTGAACAATTTATTAAAAGCCTTAATAATTATTACTTTTTAAGTTAATGTGAATTTCCATTTTACTTAATTTCATACATATGGAATTGTATGAATTGGACCACGAAAACATATAAACCAAAATTGAAAACAGACCAAACAAGTTGTCAAAATAGTGTCTAAATAAACTATTTTACCATTGGTTAACGCTATCGAAGCCATTTTGTCCCCCTTTGTATTAACATTCACCAATGTGTCATTCACAATACAACCAGAAAAGTAAGTAATAAAGCAGGTTCATTTTGATGTTACAATTAACCAAGATACTGCAAACCTTTTGAATGTGCTGAAATAATCTAATACCTAAATGAGATTCATTCTTGATCCATTCATGAATAATTGCACATGGAGCCATCTTGATTTCCATTTTCTATGAAAGGTCTGGGTTCTCCATTATTCACCTTATGATGGGAAATTGAGAGATTCAACCTGCACTTCTGGTTGTTGTTTTAGCTCTTCTGAATCTTTAACAAGTTAAATCCCTGAATACAGGATGTCAGTGAGTGCATATGGAGGCCCTGTGGGCCAGTTTTATAAATTCCTGTGCATGCTAGTTGTATACTAGCAGGCGTATCGCCATTGTGTTTCCTGTGATTTCTTTTTTCAATTGTTAGAGAATACTGCAGTGCATCAGTGGCCATTTTTTATTCATTGTATGAGGTGAGCTCTCTGTATTTTAAACACTGAGCTCTCAGTAAAATGAAGATGCATTTAGCACCAGGACCACTTTATGAATATTCACACTTCATTAGTAGGCTGCTAAGTTAGCTGGCAGACTTTGATGTTCTTGCGCTTTCCCTTGCCCTTTCTTTCTCTCACTCTGGCTTGAGGAAAGAAATCTGGAGAAAAAGAATAAAAACAGATAGCGAGAAATCAGTGGTTTGCTTAGCAGGTCCCAGCTGAGCCACCGAGGCAATTCGGTTTTTATATTCTATCATTTTGAACAGGCTGAATCTTCATGTCACCATGGCAACAACAACAGACGGTGCACTGTTCTGAGATATTCCTATTCTTGATGGAATACGAGCATCTTCATGCCTGAAAGAAATATAGGTGAATGTGAGTGTCTGAGCCTGGCCATCTTATACTGGTGGTACAATTTATATTGTTTTTTGAGTGTAAGTTGTTACAAGAACAAGGACTCAATACAATCCTGACTTTCTTTCTCACAATTCCGAAGTGAACATTTGCAAATTTATTTTTTCTCAGAATTGTGTGATTGCAATTGTGGGTTTATGAGTTATATAAACTTGGAATTCAGTTTTTTTTCTCAGAATTAGACTTTTTAACACGCAATTGCAAGAAAAATTTAAGCATTGCCAGTTTATATTTTGCAATTCTGACCATATTTGTCGATACTGGAAGTTTAAATCCCACCATTTTGTCAGAAGTGTGAGATAAAAAGTAGCAAATATCTTTTATTTTTATATTCCATGGAAGAAACAAGCTTAGATGGAAATTGAGGGCATGGTTTTACACAACAGGCCTATTAGAGAGTCTTGAAAGTCAGTACTTACATACAGGGTCCAAAATTAAGAGCAAGAGCCCAATGTGAACACAAAAATGTGTCATTGGAACTCTAAGATAATATATAGTGGTACTTATCAGCAACGTTTTGCTCACTAACCACTCATCATTTAAATTGGCCAACATTTTAAATCAATACTATGGGGAAAACTACCATATAGATATTTTTAATCTTATCTTTATATTAGGGTTCTGTCACATTAAGATCTGACTGATGCCCAGATCCATTATATTATTACACAAGCATTTTCTTTCTTAACTGTCACTTTAACTTAACGATCACTTAAAACAGCTTACATGAACAGTTGCCAAGATTAACATCTTAACATTATGTTGTTTATTTGACTGCTGTAGCGCAATAAGCCGCTAAAAAGAACTCAATTTAGTACTGAAAGGCAACTTTGTGTGTGCACTTTAAGTGTGAGCACTTAATCTGGGGGAATGAGTAAAATTATGTACAATACATTAAATCCCACGCTGAAACTGAAGCCCTGTAACACCAATATTCATCTGGAGAAAATGAAATGAGTGAGGGGAGGCAGGTTAGTGTCAAGAATGACGGAGATGAGAGAGCAAGTAAACGCAGCTGGTATCACGTATCTATTCTGCGGAAAATAAATATTGGAAACGTTTCAGATATTTTAGTATCAATATGTATGAAAAAATCTATATTTTTGACTACATTACATTTTTAAAAGACTACAATTGAAAAATATATGCTATATAAACAACCCATTAAAGTGGCTAGTAGGAGTGACTGTGTTGTATGCCACCGCTGGAATATATATGCATACAAATTTCATAGCCATTATAAAGAATTAATGGATCCTACTTACTCAAGGTAATAAGGGTAGGGTTGGAAAAGACAGTAGATCAGATCCACCCACTTCCTGTGCCTCTCTCATCCAGGGCATGTACAGCTGGCTCAGTCAGGTCCTACTTTTAGTCTGTGTCTCAGTAGATCAGTCTGGCATCTGAGAGATAATTGGAGAGGGATGAAAGGAGGTGGAGCTAGAAAAGTGTGTGTTTTGTCAGGGCGTTTGCGTTGAGGTAACTCCTTTCTCATTAGGGCACAGCTGGTTCCCCCTCTGTGTTCGCAGGTGAACGGAGCGTCGTTGTCTCTCTCTCCCTCAACTCCCCCACCCATTTTGGCACTGTCTCACTTATTGTGCCTGTTGGCAGTTCAGTAATTAAGAGCAAGCAAAACAGGGAGTCTAATACTGTGCATGTGGTGTATATATGTGTGTGCGCAAATGATGCTCTGATAGCACACCCACCATCTCGAACATCCTGCACTGTAGTTATTCAGCAGGAGGAAAATGGACAGTCATAATGTAGGCCGCTTCTGTCCCCTTCATCCGCCTCAGCACAGCTGCTGAGTGGGCAGTGGATGGAGGAGAGCGGCAAGCTCAGGCAGATGGATGCTGAAGGCTCGGTCTTAGTCATATATGACTTTTCTGCAGAAACAGCCTCACACACAAGTGCTTGTGTAACACCACATCTGAGGACTTAGATTTGAATTTTAACACTTTGCTGAGGGGCAATGTTTCCAAAAGAGGAAAGAGAGTGAAAGAGAAGGACGTTTTCTGGTGCTCAGCTGTGCGAGAGGAATTCAAATAGAGATCCTAACAAAGGTTTGGGTGGAGCATGTTCATGTAATGTTCATCATTTAGCAGATTATTTTCCCTGACATACAGTTAGGGCTGGATGATATATACACTTTTTCGTTTTAATCATACATATATACGACTCTGACAGTGTTTTTTTCTATTGACATTTGCATTAGAAATGCGATTAAAACAGATACATTTTAACAAGACAAGGAAGGATTTTAAAACCAGTCTAATGACATGCTATGTAGGAAGCTTAATAATAGCATTTCAATTATTATTGCTAACAGAATGATTGGGAACACACAGCTATTCAAAAGTTTGTTGGCAGTAGGATTTTGATAGAAATTAATATTTTCTTCATCAATAATCATCAATGTGTCAATTGACAGTTCATCAGTAATTTACTGTCACTTACAAAGACATTTATAATGTTACAAAAGATTTCTATTACAAACAAACTGTTTTCAAAGTTGATAATTATAAGAACTATTTCTAGAGCAAGCATATTAGAGTGATAGACCAAAGTCTTCAATGAAACATATATATATAAATGTATATAAATAAAAGAGACTTTCTAGACCCAAACCTTTGAATGCATACTGTGAATATTCAATATATACCGTAAAGCTTTACTTACAACTTGGGATGATCGTTAAGGCACAACGGTGAAAACTCCTATGCGATTCATCTCTAATTCATCTCCTGAACTATTATTCAGTTACCTCTACATCTTTAACTGCTACACCACATCTTCATCCCTCTATAATGCATTCCTTTCTCTCTGTGGTTATGTCAAGGAGAAGAACGCTCAAGCCTATGCATTATTAAGCCCTTTTATCAGAGACATAACCACATTTTGGTTGACTTATAATCTCAATGTCCATCATAGTTGCAGTCTTTTATACGTTACATGTCAGCTCACAGAATGAGAGACAGCACAGCATGGATGACTTCACCAAGCGTAGGCTCTCAGGATCTCTCCGTTATTAATCTTTCTCTCTCGAGTCGGGCAGACAGATGACGCTGCCGGCCTTTAGCAAAGGCTCTGTTGTGCACTCCTGCTGCAACACATTACCTCCATGTATCTCAGCCTTCCAGCAGCAGCAGAAGCACACAAACCAGCACTGTAACGTCAGGGATCTAAATTATTCACCCGCACTGACCTACTTGCAGGGTGTTTTAGAACTGGGAGTTGAGCAGATATCGCTGCAAGGAAAATGGCAACCATGTGGTTATGGCAACCACTTTGAAACAACTGCAGGGTGCCCTCCCACTCCCACTTTCCTCTCCCTTTCTTCTCCCGCTCTCTCTCTTTCCGTGTTGTTTCGTGTGGTCCACATGGCTATGATGGTGAAAGGTCCTGATTGGCGTGGGCATTGCCCCGCAGCCTGTAGGCAGACTGTGTGAGCGCAGAGAGACAAATCGATGTCTTTCCTCCCCATGCGCGCGCACACACTCAGCCAGCCCTGTATTTCTATTGGGACAAGCACACATGCATGTACACGTTTGGCCAGCTGGCAAATGTATACACACTCTGGCTAATTGCAGAGAGAGAAAGAGAGAGAGAGAGAGAAGTGTGAAGACTGGCACTAAATGGATGCCACCAAAGCGACATCGTCAGATGGAATTTTCTGCCGTAGTGCTGAGAGGAACATCAAGCTGGCTGCCTTTTTGCATAGTTGATGGAGAATTCCTGCACAGAGAGACGTTCTGAGCGATTAAACCGCAGCCGGATACCATCTTTGGAATTCAAACCGTGAAATCTCAACATGGCTTTCTTTCCCTTCGGAACCATCACTGGAGCAGAGGCAAGATTTCCTATAGTATTTGTTGTTGTGCGCGTCTCAGCACCATGCATTGTCGTTGATAGGCTTGTCTGTAGATGTGTTTCCTATGGTTTTATTTCAGATTAAAAAGGCACGTTTGATGAGATTGTTTTCCAATGGGACGGATGAGAGTGGAATTGATGCTCCTCGCACCACGTTTCAGCGTGACAGTCTTTATGAAGTAACTCCCGGCAAAACCGTATTCGTCAGGGGTTTAAGAAATCTTTGTGTGTTTGTGCTGTTCTGATCAATATTTCCAGCTGCCTTGATGTAGAAGACTGTATAAGACGATTTGACATGTTATAATCCACAGAAAGGGTCTTTTTTGTGGAAAAGTTGTGACCTTTTATGGTTAGTGCATCTTTGATCACACCAAAGCTCAGAGGACCTCAGAGATGTCAGAGTTGCTATAGAAAGGACATATCCTCTTCGTTCCTCTCTCTCTCTCTCTCTCTCTCTCTCGCATCATGAGGCCTTAGATGACACAGCAGCCCTATAAAACTGTAATGATGTAAGGTGTTTTTGACTAACCCTCTATCTCTTTTGTGTCTCTCTGGTACAGGATGATCTTCTGGTAGCGTCAGCAGAATGTCCCAGTGACGATGAGGACATTGACCCTTGCGACCCAAGTTCAGGTGGGTTAGGTTAGTCATCTTTCTTTTATATTATTACTGTCCACATCATCTTTTCCTCTCAATTCTTTTTCATTGTTCTGTTTGAAATCACGCCATGCAAGATGATTTGACTAAAGTACAAGTTCAACAATTTTTCAGTAGTGGCCAATCACTATAATTTGGTGTGAAACTATTCAGAAATGGTGTTTAAAATACCATATGGCATCATTTCACACATATTCAGCCAAGCAGGTACGTTGTACATCAGAAAAATGAAATAGTCTGGAAAAAAGGTGTCTGCCATATAATGCATGTTGAGATTGTCTGAAAAACCACAGCCAATCACAACAATGAGAGTGAGCTAAAGAGCATAAAACCTAGAACACACCATGTTATTTTAGCACTTCCATGATGCTTCTTCGGGTGGCATCCATTTTATAGTGTTCCTTGTAGATCTTGAGGGATTTGTCATATCTGATGTTTCTCAGCTTCCAAAAACAACCTCTCCTAGGCTCATCCATGTTTGATGTTTAATAATCCAGAGCTATGGTGCAGAAATAGAAGCAAGCCGAGCGAATGACAAAATGTAGCGGCGCTCTCCAGTTGTCGCAGTTGGTTTGAACGGGAGCTCAGATTAACTTGAAAGGGCTTTTATGGCGTTGTTGCCAGTTAGGACGCACTGTTACCTGAGCTCCATTGTTGCTTATGTGCTCATTTATCAAAGTGTTCGCACTGTGTGCTGAAATATATATTTGTATAATCTTCCTTTGCCTCTTTAAACAGACATTAATACCTCATTAAAGCACATTAAATCTTATGTGCTGTAAATATAGTATTTTAATTTGCTTTCTGGCACAGAGGGAGATCATTGCTTAGATGAGTTTATAAATAGGTTATTATATTAAATAAACTTAAACTTCTTGTGTCATCAAATTTCTTTGTGCTTCTGTAGAATTTCAGCCAGGGCTTAAAAACGGCTTGATTGGTTCACTCTGAGCAGAGATTAGAAAAAATACCGGTAAATAACTTAAATAAATGTGTTCTTTGAAGAAATATACTGTTTTCTTTATTCAAAATACAATGTGTAAAGGCTATGTCTTATCTACTTAAAGAGTGGCAAAGAGTGTCTTAGTCTGGTATTTGCCAGCCATTCATAGCAAATATAGCGTATGCATAACACTTTATCTTTACAAGCTTTGCCAAATATATTAAACAACAATAAAAACTGAGTGTCCATATAGCTACAATAACCTTTGTAACCTGTAAGTTAATAACTTAACTAGTTAATAAGAAATGCACTTACTGCCTTAGATGCAATTCTAATTCGCTGACATTCGCTGGTGAAAAACCTTGTAACGCTATTCAAGCGTTATTTGTAAAAATGTAAATATAACGACATATTCAAGCATCTGACTATACATAAAGCCACAATTCTAACTTTGACAAAATGTTTTAAATGTTTAATCATTTAAAAAAAAAGTTTTTTCATGAATAATAGCTTTTCTATAGTAGCCGTTTCAAAACACTGGATATAACCTGTCTTGGAAACATCCTTGGATAAACTCCTGCGATCCAACAGCTAATGCCAGTACATTATATCACACTCACGTTGGATCTTACAATGTCACATTCGCATAGGTTGTATTATTTTAATTCATGAATTTAAACTCAATTTTAAACAGTAAAAATAACACTATTAACTGATTAATAGTTATTTTAAATATGCATTTCTGTTCGTTTCAAAAAATGCGTTTCATTTTACTCATGATCCCTCTTTCTCACTGACTGTTGTGTCCTGTGTTCCAAAAGACCTGGTAAATTTTGTTGAGGTATAATTTCAGAAAAGGCCAACGAGCATGCTAGCGTATCACATACTGCTTTTCCTATTTCTCCACGCAGCGGGTGAATCCTGGCTACTCAGTCGACTGCGCAAACCACTTTCGACATGAAAAATGAAGCACAAAGGTTAAACCAATCTGGATTCCTTCAGCTGGCTTAGTTACAGCAGCTAGTAGCCTATGTAGCAGTCATATTATACATAGGGCAATGAAAGCATGTCCATGACATAATGGAAAAATATGCTGACAAATCATGCAACAATCTTTGCTAATAAGTACAGGAAAAAAGCAGAAAGAAAAATTTGCCCAAAGCTGAAATGTCTCCGATAAATTATGTTACGGCTCCTCAAAGTGCCCTCATTCCACGCGACATTTCTAAAAACAGATGTTTGAGCAGAGGTCGCCATCCGTAATTCCCTGCTGTACTTTGTCATCATCTCATTTCCTGCACCTGCGAGTTGCAGTGGATCGGACCTAAGCTGTAAACGGCTTTGTCACAGGTGTTGTTTTGCCGATCGTTTACGCTCAGCCTGTACTGTCTCGCAGTTACTGTCCCTTCTCCAAGAACATAAATCAGAACAAACTATACCACACTATTCCACCCACCACGTCGTTCTCCCTGCCAGGAATAAATAAGCAAGGTTCACTCACTGGTCACGGCTCATGGAAAATGTGCGACATATCCATTCTGATCGCTCTATCTGTGTCAGCCAGATGTGTTTTGTGACGGTTTGATAAGCAAAGTGTGTTAGCACAAGCTTACAGTACAAGTTTGTCCGTTCAGCAGCAGTACGTACATATATTGCAAGGTTGAGTGACATTATTGTGGTTTATATTCTGTTTACTGAAGTGACTGTATGGTGCTGTGAAGCAGTTTCTCAGTGGGATATCTCATCTCATCAGGAGAGGAATCAATTTGGAAAGAAATATTGATTTTTGGGTTTCTTTCAAGTTCTTTCTAGTTTCATTCCTCTGGTATTTCTCGTCAGCTTAAAACTGAATAATACCATTACTGTTGAGAAGGCAGCTCCAGTGTTGACATTACGGTAGTGAAAATTTGTACATTTACTTTCATAATCAATCGAAGCAATTACTAATAACAGTTTTTTAAGAAAGGGGTAATGCGCACTAAGCTGTAATGTACGTTACTGCAAAATAATCCCAGACCAGTTAAAAAATGATCTCAACACTGTGAGTCGTGAGTTGAAACCGTGTTATAATTTAACCTGCATATTATCTTAAAGGAAAATGAAAATGTATATTACAACAATATTAAAGTTGCGACAAAATGTATTTTCTTCTGTTTAGTGACATACATATATGGAAGCTTGTTTGTCAATTACTATGGAAGTTAATTGACAGTTTATATCACCTTGCAATTCTGAATTTATAACTCAATTCTTTAAAAAAACAAACAATGAATTGCAAGATCTAAACTCACAATTGTGAGATAAAAAGTCGCAATTACATTTTAAGATGTTTTATTCTGTGGAGCAAAAACAAGCTTCAATATACATCAGAGTGAAACGTAGAAGAAAAATGTTCCTTTGTTTGTTGATTGAATGAATGAATATTTGAATGCAAGCCTGCAGGCAATTGTAATAAAAAAATAAAATAAAAACCCGACTAAATTAAATAAAATGATTGCCGAGGTCTTGCATTTGTCGCCAAAGACTGCATTGTGACATTTTGATTAAATTAGGAGTCTTTAAAAAAAACATGATAAAAGATATAATATTAGAACCCAATATTAGAACATCTGACCGCTGAATTCTGTGATTGACCAATCAGAATAAAGCGTTCTAGAGTGTAATAATAGAGTTAAATGTATATCCCTGTTGCTTTAATGAACGGCCTCTCCCTCTTTCTTCCACTTTGTGTGTCCACAGCTCACCCTCCGCTGCCCGAGGCCAAGGGTTACCCCAGCCCGGAGGTGATTCGGGAGTCCAGCAGCACCACTGGCATGGTCGTAGGCATCGTCGCAGCCGCCGCCCTCTGCATTCTAATCCTGCTCTACGCCATGTACAAATATCGAAACCGTGACGAGGGCTCATACCATGTGGATGAGAGCCGTAACTACATTAGTAATTCTGCCACGCAGCCCAATGGAGCCGCTGTCAAAGAAAAGCCCATTGGCGTGCCCAAAAATAAAAAAGATAAAAAGAACAAGGACAAGGAGTACTACGTCTGATCTCACAGACTTTCTCCCCCCCTTATAACCCACCCACAGATCCTGTGCTCCGAACTCACTTGCAAAAGGGGAGGGGAGATCCACCTGTGTATAGTAATTGAGAAAAAAAATTGAAAAAGACAAACCTGTCTTAGTTTGACCTAAGACACCATATACTGTTACTAACAATGACAAAACAATACTTTATAACCAAGCACACCAGAACTTTACTAAGCTGAGAAGTGTGTACAAAACGAAATGGTACTGTGCAAGAAGACTCCACATAGTCACTTCAGCTGTGGATCGCTGAGACACAAGGCCGCTGTTTAGAATTAAGTGTATTTCATAATATGTTGCCTGTAAATGTGTTGCCGGAACATTTTCCCTCTAAAAGCCAGAAAAACCATCTGCAACAATCCAAACAGACATTCACCGATGGGACGGAACGGATGGAAAAGGAATGAAGGACTTACAAATGAGATGCTACCTATGATTGTTAAATCAGCCAAAGTACTTGACTCCCTTTTCTGACGGCAGTATTGCACGTTTGGATGAGAAAGGACCGCTCCTTAGTGGGATCTGAACTGATTTCCATTCGGTGGACAGAACCCTTGGTGTCAGTGAGAATTGTGGAGGCCTTAAATATCAATCCACGTCTAAAGGTTGGATTTTCTTCTGTTTGTATGTTTGTCAAAACGATGACGCTGATTATGATGAGGAATACCGGGGCCATTCGGGATAGATTGAGGAAAAACTCCATGCACGTAAAGTATCTTATTACATGTTTATATACGGTGCAAAGACTATCTGTGTGCTCTCTGGACTGTGGCTGAAGTGGTGTTTTATAGCCTGTTATATAGATGATGCCAACTACAGTATACCTGCTCTTCAAAAAAATATTTTTTTTTTTGTTTTTTTGTTTGTTTTTTTAGAAAAAACCAAGGCGAAAACAAATGAAAAACTTACAATTAAATGTTAATGTGTTGCTATAGCGATAGAACCGTTTCTGCCATTAGCTATAGATTTTATTTTCCCTCCTTTATGTGCATCTCCAACATCTGTTCTTTCTGACATCCTCCTTTCTTTTTTGTTTCATTTTTTATTTAGTTTATTATTTTTTTGCTGTTGTGTCAACATTAAAAGAAAAGAGTATGAGTATAGGTTTTGGAAAGCAAACAGACATATGGAAAATAAGATTTTGGACTGTTTAAGCAATATCCTCTTGCTTGTCTTAGTGACCAAACAAATTATGCATGGTATTTAGGACTCAACGTCTACAGAGAGACAATATCATAATCTCAAAAAGTAACAAATGAATTCAGCCCCCACCCCCCCAAAACTGAGTATTGGATCATAGCTTAATAAAGCACAACGACAAAGAAAACAACCCTTCAAAAGTGTTTGCAAACATTCACCTCTATGCTATCTTGTACTGTGTGGAATGTACAAGAGGTATAAACTATATGACATTCTGAATAAAATGTTGCTTTTTGTTTTTGTGTGTTTTTTTTTATTTGTGTACAATTTTCTATAATACCTTCTTTTGTTTTTATTGTGACAATTCTTTGATGACCTCAAAGTGAAGATTTATTATGAAAAAATAGTTTTGAAAAATCAAATGAATAAATAAAATATTAAGACCTATGAAAGCATTTGTTCTTTGTTCTTTATATTTAAATCACATTACAAGGCTTTAGAGAATTCCATGGTGTTTTTATTTATTTTTTTAACTGAAATAAATTTTCGAAAATTAACTTGGTCATGTTCAGTTAAATGGTTAGTTCACTACAAAATGAAAATGCTGTCATTAAACCTTGTTAGGAAGCAATGGGAATACTTGTGCGGAAAAAAAAAAACTTTATTCGGAAAATTTATGAATTTATGAATTTATTCAGCCAATATTGAGCTGCTGGTCTGACAGAAAACTCAGAAGCTCTGCAAGGTTTATAACGTGAACAGCAGAGACTGGCAACGAAGAAAATAAATTGTTAACTAAAGACTACTTTTTGTGCACAAAAAAAAAAATCTTCTCGTCGCTTCATGACATTAAGTTAACACTGAAGTCACATGGACTATTTTAACGATGTTTTTACCAGGGATATGCAAGACTAGCCGACTAGTCGATTAAACAATAGTGCTGCTGCTAGTCGACTTATTTGTATTAATTTCTTTACTTTTTTTGCACATAAAATCGGATTAAAGGAGAAACATTATGAATGAACCACACATTTGCTCTATCAACATCCTAACAAGAAAATACAGTTAAATAATGTATAGTGGTCAAAACACATCAGGCTTTTCTTAAGATTTTGCCATCCGTGTTGTGTAAGTCCTATTGATACTTTAATACATAAGAAGAGCGTTCAAACCTGGACAACCAAGTGGTTGCAGTGGTAACGAACACCAATATCTTAACCTGCTGATTAACACGAGGACTAACATTTATTATTTGTCTGTGCTGTTTTTTGACTCATGTGTCTGACCAATTTTTAAATCTACGGACATTTGAGCATTCGTAGATTTAGTGTTCTTTCAAATGGATCGCATATACAGACTGTACATTGAGGGAGGGGTTAGTTGCAAAATTAAATCACCACTTGCATCTGAATTATAGCTTTCTCAGCATCGGCTCTTTGTTTCATTTAGTTGTTTCTTTCATTATAATGTCCTATTAATAAACAAAAACTCTTTATGTTTCTTTATGGTTCACAAAAAACAAAAAAAATTCCAGGGAGCCTTAAGGGGCCAGTCATTCTGAATTCAGATACTGCATGAAGCCATCGATCCGCTGTAACAAAGAAAACACAGTGCTGTTCCTTTTGTATCACAGAACAAGATGTCATGATAAAAGCTCTGGCAGAGGTGGACTGTGCCGAGACGCAGTCAGGGTGGTGGACAGTTCAGAATACTGCCTCTCTTTAATTTTCTGCACAGGAGGAGGCTACGGAACAGCTGGTGTGAAATAACTACCCCTACAGGGAGGCATGTGCTGTAATTTATGACTCATGAATTATTCACACCCGCCATAGACTTTTCATCAGGCCTCATTTCAACACACTTTGCAGAGGGAGTGTGGAAGGGAGGTGCAGCGGGGCTGGAGGTTTGTCACGGCCAACCTTGTGAAAACCTCTGTGATGGTTTATTTAATTGTTATAATCAAAAGTAAGGGGGGAAAAGCAGAATTGTGGAAGAATATATATTCTGTCATCAGAAGAATTGCTACTAGTCACATGTTGCATTGGATTTTTTTTATAATTCACATGTGGTTTTAAGATTGAATGAAATATAAAATGACTTCATTTATTATGAGGCTTCACCTTGAAGGTGCTATATGATTGATTTCGGAACATAGTATGGTGAATAACACCGTGTTCTGTTATCCTCAACGATGTTTTTCTCAGTCTAAAAATCGACCTGCCACATGAACATGAATTAAGCAGTTAGAAATTCATTACAGTTCCTTAAATGGTGCCATAAAAACTATTTTCTATGGTGGGCTTAGTTTAATGGATGGCTCTCATTACCTGGGTCTAAAAATATTTAATTAAACCAAGATATTCCTTAAAATGGAGAACCAGTTTCCCATATGTTTTCTGTTACAGAAATTGACTTAATACTTGTCAATGAAAAATTACGAATTTCATTTTCTTGGAAACATTAATTACTCGTATTTGAGTGCAAAGCCATTCCGTATAGTTATACTAAACATCTTATATTCCATTGTCATATAATTTGTAATATGGTAAATGTACTATCGTTTGGACATAGTGTTTATATATTTCCCATTTGTCAGGGAAAATGTATTTTTTACACTGTACAAACTGGTTTTATGGTTTTAAAAACAATTTAAATGTGCATATAAGATGATTTACAGAATACCCAGCTATGAGAGAATACTATTATCACTCACTAAAAATAATGACAAATGTAAATGAGTGTGAGAGAATGGCTGAAGGGCTGAGTGGATGCAAAGGCCTTTTGATGTGGTTCTCATTCTGATAAGGTCTAAAGCAAAGGCATTCTTCAGAATACACACATCAATATTTAATAAACCTGACGATGGACTTACATAACAGATGGATCTTTATTCCTCCAGATCTGTGAGCAGGCAAATTTCCAAGAGCCCTAAAAAAACAAAAACACCTTGAATTGGACTTGCTCTGTTTTTTAACACAGGTACTACTTTTCTAAAAGTATCTGCTTTTGTGAATCGAAAATAAATGGCAGACATTATTGACCAGCTCTTGTGGACTCAAAAATAGTTCTGTAACAAAAAAGGCAGTGATTAAGTGTCATCACACCTCTGTCTTTGCACTGAGCTGACGACGTTTCATCTCATAACACTGTTCGGAACACTCCCACTGCCGCCTGTGTTCAGAGCACATATTACTACATCACTGTAGTATGTCACTCACTTTCATTCTGGCTCAAATGAGAAATTATCTCAAAACAACTTCGGATCCCTAAACAATTGTTTTCTTTTTCTGACCAGATTTGAATTTATCATCAATCACATATGTTTTGGCATGTGTATGCAAAAAGAGTATAAGTCCAATTTTCTACAATTTGCACAATAACTGAAAGCACATGGCTTGTTGATCAAAACTCGACTTCATTCTCAGTGAATGTGTCAAACTCTTCACAACGTCTAAACCAATGTTTTTCAACCAATGTACCGTGGAACACTAGTGTGCCGTGAGAGATCGTCAGGTGTGCCGTGGAAAATGATTCAATTTCAACTAATTGGTCTAAAAGCTTAAAACTTTTTAAACAAATTAATCCTAAAATACTTTATATTCTTTGTCTTTATTTGATTCCCATTCAATACACTTTGATAAGAATGACTATACGTTGTTAATATAGGCTACAGAGTTTCATTTTTTAACATTTTCTGTTGTTGGTGTGCCTTGTGATTTTTTTTCAATGAAAAAAATGTACCATGGCTCAAAAAAGGTTGAAAAACCCTGGTCTAAACATTCTTTCATCGTGTGAGCCATCACGTGCACATATCTGTCATACGAATAATACCTGACATGGAATGTTTGTGATGTCTGCTAAATTGATAAACGTCCTGCTATTGCAGTGAAATAGGGACCATAATCTTAACAATTTAGTTTGGAGGCATATACACTCACCTAAAGGATTATTAGGAACACCTTACTAATACTGTGTTTGACCCCCTTTCACCTTCAGAACTGCCTTAATTCTACGTGGCATTGATTCAACAAGGTGCTGAAAACATTCTTTAGAAATGTTGGCCCATATTGATAGGATATCATCTTGCAGTTGATGGAGATTTGTGGGATGCACATCCAGGGCACGAAGATTGTGAAATACTCAGACCTGCCCGTCTGGCACCAACAACCATGCCACACTCAAAATTGCTTAAATCACCTTTCTTTCCCATTCTGACATTCAGTTTGGAGTTCAGGAGCTTGTCTTGACCAGGACCAACCCCTAAATGCATTGAAGCAACTGCCATATGGTTGGTTGATTAGACAATTGCATAATGAGAAATTGAACAGGTGTTCCTAATAATCCTTTAAGTGAGTCTATATGGAGTATGCCTAGCATATACACTACCAATTTTGAACTTGGAGGAACATCACAACCCTGAACAGCAGCAACATGCTCATAGAAGAGCAATAGGACGATATGTAAGAATGTTTAGTGGTTGTGTTAGGGGAAGAAATAATGGAGTGTGTATAATAATAATAATTTTTTTTTTAAATTAAAAGACAAGCAACTGAATTTTTTGTTTACATGTCACACAGTTATACAAAAATAAATGTACTGTACAAACACAAGTGTTAATTTTCTTATTGTGTACTAAAAGTATTGATGCTTCCGGTCATTCGTTTAATCTACTGTTGAAATCTGCATCTAAAAAGCTCAGTGTAATACACAAAAGCATTCAGCTAGGCAAAACTGACATTCTTGTAAATTAGTATGGAAAATATTAATCAACAAAAAGGTAGAATAACATTTGTATAACAAACATTTCCACTATTGGCTGCCACAATGGAAAAAAACATCTAAACAAGTCTGGCTGACTTGATGACAAAAACACTTTACTGAGACAATAACTAGGTTTTGAAACATGATTTAAATGTTTTGTGTGAGTTACATTTTTCAAAAAGGCAAGGGAGCTGTGGTGTTCCAGCAAATAGTTGCGACAAGTATTTACAGTTTAGAGAATGTTAAGACTATACCTGGCTCTAATTGGAGTCCAAACCAAATATTGCTGTTGAACTCATCCTCATGCATATATCCTCTTGCGTTTGGGGGGGGCATAAAAAACTCTGTATTAAAACAATCATTAATTTAACATTTCCATTTGGAGCCAATGGCGAGTCAGCGATTCATCATGCTGTCAGAGCAAGAGCCAAATCTAACATGGGAATCAGCCAAACACAGTTGGTCATAGCTCTCATTTAACATGCTTTTTGTTAATATGGTACAAAGCCAGCGGCAGGGTTTGACCTGAGGGACTGCTGGGAATAGTGGAGTGTTATGGGTCCATGGGAATCTACTTTTATTAGGTAATTTTTACACTTACTAGCAAACATGGATAGATGAAACCTGCCTTAGATTTTTAATATCCAAAAATTAAATGAGCTGAAAGGAAATAGCCATTTATGTACAGTTTTTCTAAATTCACTTTGGCTTAATTTATTATTCTCTAAACTGTAAATGCAGTTGTTACTTATTACGAGTCATCACAATTCTATTGCATGTCTGCAAAATATAACTTAGCCAAAACATTAGTTACTGTCAATAAATTGGATAATACCATTAAAATGGTAGCCAGACTTGGAAATGTTTAGGTCTGGGCAAAAAAAAAATCTTTCTCAGAATGATTGACCAATTCAAGATTTCAATTAGTCAACTTAAACACTTAAATACAATATGATTCAATTAACAATCTCTTTATTAACTATCTGTTTAAAGCAAAACGTTCTACACCAAGTGCACCACACCTGAAGTGTAAATGTAAAACAAATTACATACTTAAAAAAATCTTAAACATAGCCTTTATGTACAGAAATAAAATAAAGACAAATGCTAAATATTTATTAGCCAAAAAGTTGACTGAGTTTTAGAGGTCAGTCCAGAAAGTCAAGGCAATTCAAAATTCAGATTTTTGCATTCCACTGAGTGGTTTTCCCATAGTTTTTTATGTAAACAGACATACCTGACAAACATTTTTGCAGTGTCTTGCTCATGACACAGCATTCTAAAAACACAGTGCTCAAGTTAAAAAAAAAGTTAAACTCTAACTTTGCCTTTTTTCAAATGTCTAATTGTAACCTTTGCTAACATTGTTATTCAAAACTGTGATTTATCCATTTAAAAATAATCAAACCATGTTAAAGCATTACATTTGAATTAGTAAAAAAAAATACTACTTCATACAAATGTACAATACATTTAATTTTGTAGTAAATGTGTTACATATACACAAAAAACATTGAATGTCATAGACATTTGTGGAATTTGTATGTCAAAGATAAAAGAATAGATCATTTTGCGTGTGACGGAAATAATAGTGCTGAGAAGTATGATTCATTTCCACAAACTAGTTATTTTTTTCGACCTATTATGCGCCTTGGGGAATATTGGGCTTGTTTTAGTTTTTAATTATTGGACCAAAAACCTCTGCATGTAAGTAACCAAGACTATTGTCTAAAACTGCTCAGTCAAGTCTTCGTCATCAGTTAGGAACCTTGGCTCTTTGATGCCAATCTTTTATTTGAATGCCACGTTTCTAGCATCTGTAAAACTACATTCAACCATCTTAAAAATATATCTACATACAGTGTGGTGCAAACATGTGATGCTATATATATATATATATATATATATATATATACACATACACACACACCTGAAAGCAGATAAAAAGGAGAGAAGTTGACTTAGTCTTTGGATTGTGTGTCTGTGTGTGCCACACTAAGCATGAACAGAAAGAGGAGAAGAGAACTTGAGAAGCAAAATTGTGAAGGTTACAAATCCATCTCCAGAGATCTAGATGTTCCTTTATCCACAGTGCCCAACATTATCAAGAAGTTTGCAACCCATGGCCCTATAGCTAATCTTCCTGGATGTGGACGAAAGAGAAATAAATTATAAAAGGTTGCAACGCAGGATAGTTTGGGTGGTGGATAAGCAGCCCTAAACAAGTTCCAAAGAAATTCAAGCTATCCTACAGGTTCAGGGTGCATCATTGTCAGCTCAAACTATCCATCGACATTTGAATGAAATGAAACGCTATGGCAGGAGACCCAGGAGGACCCACTGCTGACACAGAGACATAAAAAAAGACTACAGTTTTCCAAAATGTACTTCAGTAAGCCAAAATCCTTCTGAGAAAATATCTTGTTGACAGATGAGACCAAGATAGTGCTTTTTGGTAAAGCACATCATTCTACTGTTTCCCGAAAATAAAGAACACAGTACCTACAAATATGGTGGAGGTTCAAAGATGTTTTGGGGTTGTTTTGCTGCCTCTGGCACTGTGTGCCTTGACTGTGTGCAAGGAATCATGAAATATGAGGATTACAAAAGGATTTTGGGTCGCAATGTAGGGCCCAGTGTTTGCGTCTGAAATCTTGGATCTTCCAGCAGGACAATGGGCCCAAACATACTTCAAAAAGCACCTAAAAATAGATGGCAACAAAGCGCAGGAGACGCCCAAAATTCCGGATGCGAGGAGTAAGAAGTGTATTGATGGTTATAGGAAGTGATTGATTTCAGTTATTTATTCCAAAGGGTGTGCAACCAAATATTAAGGTATGGGTGCCAATAACTTTGTCCAGTCCACTTTTGGAGTTTTGTGTGAAATTATATTAAATTTGTTTCTTTTTTTTCTCCTTTTTAATTTTTATGTTCCAATACAGACAAAGGGAATGAACATGTGTTAATGCAATACTTTTCTGTGAGCAATACTTTTGAAAATAAAATTGGCTAAATCTAAATTTAATCTAAACTTCAAAACACATCTCTTCATGCTGGCACATCAGGGTTCGAATTACACCACGGCAATCACGGCACGTGCCGTGGTTGCCCTCCTTATTTGCCGTAATGCCCTCAGAATAATGCCAATATCCACGGCAACATTGCCCTCCCTCTTTGCATCAGTGCCCTCATTTATTATAAAATAAAATTGCATGTTAACAACGAACACAAGTACCTATTGTTGAATTTTCCCCTTTGTTCATTAATTTAAAGCAAAACTCGGATCATCTCGTCATTTTCTACGAGTATAATTATGTGACAATGTCGCCGCAATATTGACGAACTATCTTCCGAAACTTGCCGGAGGTTGTCGAGTAAGTACGAATGACAAAGCAAGTGACGAATACCGACACTGCCGCGAAAATTTACCTTGTCACTGGCCACTTGCGCAGTAGAGAAGGGCGCAGTTCTCACTTCGTAAGTTTTACGAGACACGAGGTTCAAAAACGCATCCCATAATAATGTTATTAGCCCCTCCTTCTTCATGCGTTTATTTACCCGCCAACGAATTTATCGGCTATTGTTTCTAACGTGTCCACTCCCTCGTCAACACTTTCAACTGCAGTGTAATGACGGGGGGTTCATTTTATGATTGGAACTGCCTTCCGATGTGTACCGATTAATAAGCAGATGAGCAGCCCAATGTTCAACCATATGGACCGAGAAAACCCAATCCTGTGACCACTAGTTCTCAGAGCATGGAACTAGTTGAGCTTGAGGTGTCAGATTCTGAGACTGACTGAACTTAATATGAATTGTTTGTAGTGACACTTGTTGCTTCTTTTGAAATCAGGGACAGTGCTCAGGTTGTTATAAAAATTACTTATTACTTTCTGTTAGTCTTTGCACCATCCATTGAAGATGACTTTTTTACTTCAGTTATTTCATTGATGATACCATATTAGTTGAGTTCATGTAGTTTTTTTTAGAAAGTTTTATTTCAACTAGAAGTATGACACATTTTTTGGAAACAGTTACTGTTCAATAAAATCAGTCATTCTACTAGTTAAAATACTTCACTACACCATCCACTGAGGATGTTTTTTTTTTAATTACAAATGTATTTATGCAATTATGATAATTACACTAGTCTGGTCCACTTGAAACATTTTCTGAATGAACAACTTTACGGGACAGACAGTTACTTGTTATAATTTATGTTTTGTCATTCTTCTAGTCAAAATAGCTATTTCTGTTAGCCCAGCCCCTGCAGTGTACATTCTATTGAAGATTACTTTGTTCATGCAATCATAAATTTAAACCATGCTATGTTAATGTTAAGTTTTCTGCCTAAAATACATTAGTTCTAAATAAATATAATTTCTGTTATATATGTTGACATTTTTGTTTTATGCCTTTATGATCTTTAAAGAAAATTTACTGAAATGGGTTGTGGTGCTGCAAGAACAGATTAAGATTACTTTCCACTGTATAAATGCATAATAAATGAAGAGGACATGAAATTACATTAAAACTCGACGATAAACTGAAGTAGCCTTGGTGCCCCTTTTCATAGGGCAATACTTGCCTTGGTGCCCCTCCAACTTGCCTTAATGCCCCCAAAATATTAGCTCTGTCCAAGGCAACACTTGCCTTGCCCTAAAAAAATTGTAATTCTAGCCCTGGCACATACATAACACATTATACATTATTTTATTAAAATCATGTAAAATGATTGTTAGGCTGCATAATTTACGTCAGCGTGAACCGGGAACACTTCCCATAACACCTGATGAACTCGTTACATCATAAGAAGAATGGCATCTACGCTGATATTAGTCTATGTTTATCCCGATGTTGACAGCAGGGGGTAACCAGATCAGATGAAGGACCTGCACCTCAACACGAGCACAACACAGCCCTGAAGTGATAGCAGAGACCGTGACTCTACTAAACCTTCCCCTGTGAAGGCCTCATGAATCCCATCTTCAACCAGACAGAACTGAATTAAATATTTTGTGTTGGCCAGAGGAGAACTGGTCCTCCGATTGAGCCTGGTTTTCGGGTTTCTTGCCACTTGAATTGCTTAGTTGGGGACATTTAAGACTCAATATTCATCAATATTATTGATTGTCGTGCTCTTTTAGAGCAGCTTTAAAAAATATATATATTTTACTGCTGTCGCTGTAGCTTTGAAACAATCTCTATTGTAAAAAACGCTATATAAATAAAGGTGACTTGACTTAAAGCTGTGGTCTTGTGAGAGTTGCCAACAGTGCTCATGCTTCGGACACTACAGCAACATCTAAACTGGAGAACCATACACAGAAAATGTCAAAAACTGGCATTAACGATTTACTGGCATTAATTGGCATTAATTATATGATTTATTTAAGCTGTGACAGTGGCGTTTTTTTTTTTTTTGTTTACCAAATTTTGTGTGTGTGGCCAATAAAATTTGTTTGAATGAATGATTCAATTACTCGCTCATAAATTGGCTACTTTCCTTGTTATTACTGAATAATTCAATGACGAATAAATTTTTAACAGTCACTTGTCACCACCTGGTCGCGTAGCGATGTAATTGATGCAATCGTTACAGTACGTGCATTATGATTATAAAAGTTGCTAATCTGGTCATATCACATCAAGCACATTTTAGCAAATTACAAACCACATCAGGCTTAATAGCTATTATTAATTTTGTTTTCATTTATTACAATCATTTATAAAGTGAAGTATAATTAAGGAAGGCTGGATGTGAAAAATGCCTTAAATTCTAGTGTACATTTACTTTTACAAGTAAAATGGTACAAAAAAAGAGACGTAAATCACACAAAAAAAATTATGAAGTGCTCATAAGGATGCAATACTAATGCGATACTAGAAATGGCAAAAATTAAGACAATGGACAGAAAAGCAACAATTGACACAGCAGGGTCATAAAAACAGGACAAGAAGAAAAGACGTTGACTGCGGACAAAAATATACATAATTAGGAATTAAATTAGGAACATCAGGAACCCTTTAGTATCTAGTGGCACCATTTTCCAGAACTGCAACATACCTGGATTCTCTAGGAGTACAAGGTATCAGCTCCTCAGAGACTTCTTTTTGGCAAAGAATCCTAAAACATGACCCACACTTAAGAATAACAGGCTGAACTTCTGTGAAATACATGAAAAATTTACAGACAGACAGGTTGGGAGTGACTCTTAGGGGACCAGCACAACATCTTCTCGTACCACTGTTTAAAGAATTTATCTTCCAGAATCTGGAAGTACTTTTTTTTTCTGGCAGTAAGTTGACTTTGAGTCACTCTCAACCTCTCTGTTTATAAAGCCTTTAGACAGATAGGTTGTCTATAAAAAGTCTTCATGTATTTCACAGCACTTGAGCTTATGATTCTTATTAAGTGTGGGTCATATTTCGGAATTCTTTACCATAGCAAAGTATCCGAGGACCTGATACCATGTACTTCTGGAGGCTCCAGGTAGGTTGCAGTTCTAGAAAATGGATCTGAAAAAATGCTCTGAACATAAACACCTATTTAAGAATACCATTAACCAGTTAAAAACATTATCTTATTGTTCTGTTTAAAATCTCAATTTGACAGTCAACCAATCATGAAACATCATCAAATAATCTTTTCTAAATGTTTAAAACACATTCTTGTCAAAAAAGTTATTGTTGTGGCTTTATATACGGTCAGACACCGTATATAATTATTATTTTTTCTCCAAAAATCAAGCTCAAATTTAACTCACTTCAGCAACAAGTGTCGGAGATTTCAGTTGTGTCTATCATTAGAATGGTGCATGGCATTAAGTCAGTGCTTCTCAATTATTTTCTATCACGCCACCCTAGGAAGAGGTAAAAATTTAGCGCGCCCCCCCTCCCCCCATTTTGGAACTTTCGCCTCATTGTTTCCATGGTAACGCGTCATGCTTGTCACGTGACATACCGCAGCCACAAAAAGCGCTGTATAATAGATAACATTTACTTAGTTTTTTCTTTTTTATTCAAAATAGTCACCAACTTGTTGGATCAACTTGTTGAAACCCAAAGAAATCTTATGTGGTTGAAAACACTGAATTGTTGTGATAAATGACAAGCTCTGAGCGCGTCTTTTTTTGGATCAGTGCCAGATATCGCGTGAAAACACGTGTGAATTTAGTGGTTGATCACGTGACACATATGAACACCGGCGTGATCGTACACGTCAAAGGATGAGGGGACGGTTATCTGAACTTCATATCTGCTGCTCGTGTTCAGTGCAAGAAAACCTACTCCCTGGCAAAAAAAAAGCATGTACCCCAGGGTCACGCGCGCCCTCCCTGGCATCGCTCCCCACTATTTGAGAACCACTGCATTAAGTTATCATCAACTTACAGGTTACAAAGATTATTGTACTGTTGTTTAATAAATCTTTCAAAAAGCTTGTGCTAGAAAGATGAAGTGCTACGCACACACTATATTGCTTTAAATAGAGGTCAAATACCACACTAAGACACTCTTCTCCATTACTCAAATACATAAAACATCAGTCCTTAGAAATTGATTTGAGTAAAGAAAACGCTATACTTATTCAAAAGAACAAGTTTTTTGTATCTACCATTGCACTGCAAATAAACAGAGACGGTCTCCAAAATACATTCAGGACATCATTCATGATCAAGGCTACTGTATGAGGTTTTACCGACACTTTGAAGATCCACTGAAGTTACAAGGTTTAGTCACAAGCTCTTCATATAAAGTTCAATTCTGGTATAAAGTACAGGCAGAAATAACTAAATAAATGTTATTAACCAGTATTTCTTCTGATCAAACCGTCTTTAGAACGATAATATTAACAGAAGGTTAATCGCATGTACAGAAATGTTAAAATTCAGCTTGGAGTCCGGGAGACTCCTACATATTCCACGGCCCCCTGACACCCGCAAAGTATACACAATATCCCAGAAATCAAGTTAGCGAGAGACAAAGATATTAAGACACATTACTGTTACAACCGGTATTATCATGCATTTAAAATACGTTTTTTGCGACCACTTGTGTTTAGATCTTGAGGAAATCCTCGCCTCTCCTTTTCTCACCCTCAACTACTTTCAGAGTACGAACACTGTTGAATGGGATGTCTGCAGGGTGGTGGATTTGTAAAAAAAACTCTGAGTGTAAGAATGTTTTGGTGTGAAAGGTTTTGTCAAAGGTTTAATAGATATCATTGTCATTTAGGAATGAGATCATGTGGGTGTTTATTGCGATCTTTCAACAATTAATCGTGCAGCCCTGCGAAAAGGACATTTTATCATAATTTTAAGTGTATATGTCCATTCAAGCAGAAGGAATGCACATGCAGCAGTGAACACAAATAACAGTGCCCGAGTGCAGAGTATTCTTTTGCCCCTTCTTGCGCTTGAAAGGTTTAAAATCACTTTAATGTGCAAATTGGCAAGAAAAAACAAGTGCAAATGATAAACTTTCACTATATGTTGGCTAAAATTAGCAATTAATCTGTGAATCACATGATGCCAAGCCATGGGGCCTGGTCCATATGGATCAGACTTATGGATTAGCATGTTGCAATCATGATCATTTATAAAACGTTATACAGATTTTGGCAACAAACATCCCTCTCATTATTGTGTGTTTGTTTTTAGTCTTTTTTTCTGGGTTTAATCATTCTTTCCTACCAGTTTCACCAGAGACTAACTAATGGACATAAGGCAAAACACACCATACAAAATGTTTATGGTTTTTGATTATTTAGTTTTGTTGAACGTGAACGTTCTAGTTGGAGAAGCAGAGGTTCAGTTCAAACACTCATTCAGATGAAAATGGGGGAAGTGTGTTGGAGCGCTGGTTAAACTCTGCAAACGTGGTTTCGAACTGTGCTTCCAAGTAACCATCTAGCAAATCTCTGATCTCTTCCTAACACACCCGATTAACTACTTCTCACCTGCACAAACAAAGACTTTTTAAAGTTTGCTGCATCGTTCTTCACTGAAACCTGGCTGAGTGAAACCATTCCGGACAACATGTCAGGCTTCCAGCTGTTAAAAGTGGATTGCATTGTGGACTCAACGGGGAAAACATATCATGGTGGCCTATGCTTTCACATTAATTAAAGTTGGTGTACATACATAACTTTGAAGAAAATGTGCTCTCCTAATTTATAAACTGTAAACCTTTCTACTCACCACTGGAGTTTTCCTCATTCATTCTTCCCCATTCAACAAGAGCTGCAACAGCTGGTTGAACAAAGAGCTGAAATGGCATCCAGACTCTTTTAATCATTCTTGGAGGTTTTTAATAAAACAAATCTCTCCGATGAACATGTTACATGTCCCACCAGAGACAGCAAAAGACTGGACCACTGTTAAAAAATGTGTATTGCTGTCTAGTTCATCTTACACCAGCCTACAGCCAGGAACTGAAATTAGCCATACCTGTAATAAATACTGATAAAAAAATGGACTAATAAAGAAGAGAAGGATTTACAAACTTGCTTTAATTGGACTGATTGGAGTGTTTTGAAGCTGCGGTCACCGATCTGGACAAGCACACAGATACTTTAACATCATAAATCAGTTTCTGTGAGGATACATGCATTCCTACCAGGACGTTCTTATCATTAAATAAAGATAAAGCATGGTCTACAGGGAAACTCAAACAAATTTGTCATGCCAAAAAGGATGCTTACAGAAGTGGGGATAAAATCTTGCATAACCAGCCCAGAAACACATTAACGAAGGAGATCAGAGTGGCTAAAAGAAGCTACACAGGGAAAACCAGTTTTCAGAAAATGACCCGGCGTCAGTCTGGACAGACCTGAGATAGTGTACAGGAGACCGGTCTTAAGACGAGTTTTTAAAAGTCTTAGTCTTGCCTTGGTCTTGATTACATTTGTACTCAGTCTTGTCTTGGTCTCAGACTTTTAGAACAGGGGGCATCATCTCAAGACCAGTCAAAACCACAACTTCGAGGACATCATCTTCACACAGATCTTCAACTGATAACTGAAGCAGCATAAAGTTCTGTACTGCTTCATTATCAATCCAATCCCAAAAAACACCAACATCACTGTTGCTCTCAAATCAATAGTAATGAAGTAATCTTAGAGACTGATGTTGGCCTGGCTGAAGGACATCACTGGACCCTTAGTGGATCCTCTTCAATTTCCATACAGAGCAAACCGGTCTGTGGATGATGAAATCAACTTGGGACTGCATTATATCCTGAACATCTCCACAGACCTGAGATTTACACAAGGAGGCACTATTGCAGTGACTTCAATTTGGCAACCTCTTCTATCATACAAATTGACCCAGCTTTTTATAGCCACACCAATCTGTCAGTGGATCACCAGCTTTCTGACAGATGGCTGAGGAAACACACATTCAGGATTCTCACTATCAGCTTTCCCCACTGTAAACAAATGACTGCACTTCAAAAGACCCCTCAGTGCAGCGGTAGTTTGTAGATGGCACCTCGATTACCTGCCTCATTCAGGATGGTGGCGTGTCAACATACAGACAAGAAGCTGAACAACTGTCTGTCTAGTGCAGTTATGACAACTTGGAACTGAACACGCTCAAAACAGTAGAGATGATAGTGGACTATGGGAGGAAAACCATAGCACACCCCTTATTCACTATCATGAGCAACACTGTCGCATCAGTGGAGCCAGTCAGGTTATTGGGCACCACCATCTCTCAGAACCTGAAGTGGAGTAATCACATTGACTCACCAGTTGAGGAAGTTAAACCTGGCACAGGAGCTGCTGGCACAGTTCTACTTAGCTGTAACGGCCTGTGTTCATCGATATCTGTCTTGTTTGGGGTTTTTTCAGCCATCAATTCAGACATCAGGAGACTACAATGGACAGTCTAGGCTCCAGAGAGGATTATGGGTGCTCCCCTGCCCACCCTCCAGGACCTGTACTCTTCCAGAGTGAGGAAAAGGGGCAGGTCTAGCTTTTCTGTAGCTCAAACAGTAGAGTGTGGTGCTTGCAATGCCAAGTCCATGGATTCAATTCCCAGGGAAAGCAAGAACCGATTAAATGTCAACGTGTACCTTGAATGCAATGTAAGTCGCTTTGGATAAAAGTGTCTGCCAAATGCATATATGTAAATGTAAAATGTCAAGGTAAAATAATCCCAGACTCCATTCACCCTGGCCACAACCTATTTGAACTGCTGGACAGCACCTCAGATCAATAGGCACTACAACACTCCAAGCACTGTAAAACAGCTTCTTCCTACAGGCTTGAACAGCTAAATTCCTTCCAAATGCAATACCCCACTTTTTATGCAATATACTAATCAATTAATCCTATTTATTAATATAATTATTCACAATAAAGGAAACATGTATTATCTGTAAATGTTTAACTTGGCTAAACCTATCTGTTGTGGTTGTTGTTATATTTCTTATTCTTTAATGTTATTATGTGTCTTGTAATATTTATGTGTGTGTACTGGAAACTTCAATACCAAGGTAAAGTCCTTGAGTGTACAAGCATACTTGGCAATAAAATTCTTTCTGATTCCGATTACTGATATGTGCACTGGCCTTTGCAAATAAACATGGTGGACTATCACAATATTTATAGGTATTTATCCATTATCCGTGACATTGTCAGGCTTTTTTTATATTTATTTACAGCACAATAAGCTAATCCCCCCCACAAAATATAAAGACATTGTAGTATAACAATATAATATCTAATGTTTTCGTGATAAAGTTTTCAGTGGCTTCACAAATTCATTAAAAGCATTAAAGATCAAAACCTACCTGATGCACATTCTTTGCTTTCTGGAAGAAGAGAACCTTGCAGTTTTTTTGTGTAGTTACTTAAGAGAAGATACACGTCCATTTTGCTCTGATCGAAGACTCAAACACACCTTGTAAACTTCCCAGGAGGGCTTGAATGCTGTAAATACAATAAGATACTATTGTAAGACCATTGCAGCAGTACACCGTGCTAATATATTAGCCTAGGAAAGGCTATTTGCAAATATCCACAAAATATAAAGTGTGTTACTTATGAGTTCCAGATATGAAGTTTGATCAAGAACAGTTAGTATTGACCCATTTTTGAGAAGCAGCATTTGAACAGACCCTCGTTTGCAAAGGAGTCTGTTGTAATTCGCGCATATGAATTTAGCTAATTACTTGGACACATTCCCATCATAAATGAAATTAATCCTCTTCGTCCCCAGTGGCTCTGGCTCAGATGCATTATAGGACAGTAGCCCGGATATTTTATCACTAACTGCTCTAGAGGATACACATGACGGGCCGTGTGTGGCCAAAAGTCCCTTTCAAACAAGTATTTTCATTCTGCGGCCATCTTAAAACGTCTCTCCCTCTCAGACAGCTAGTTCAGTCAAGTATATGCAGCTCTCTCTTTGAAAGCTGAAATATCAAATTCTCCAAAGCTGCTCACAAAGCTTAGGACTGAATTTCCTATTTGAAATCTGACAGAAACTACATCATAAATGTAGGTTCTCATGCACCGTGTTAAAAAATAAAGAACGTTTCAGACTGGAGCCGCCGATGGGCATGCGCAGTCCCAAACACTGACTATTTCTATAGGCAACTGCAGTTACGCAACGACGGCAGATTCAAGATCAGTGTTTTGCCAACTTAGCGCCTTTGTCGCTATATTTAGCGAGTTTTCAGACCACTCTAGCGACACATTATCAAAAAAGCGACTAGCGACAAATCTAGCGAGTTTATCTGGAGTTTTGGAGACTCTCTGAAGTGAAAGCACATAATGTTCTTACTCTTCTCAATGAGCAGCGAGTGCTGCCGTGGGCCACATCCCCATCCCAAAGCACTGACAGGTGGCCCGGTCCTCGCGCAGCAGCCCCACCCAGACGCAGGCAGATCAGTAGATGTTCATTCCTCCACGTGCAAAATGAATCGCGCATGTGTGGGAAGCCGCCGCTTGCCTGCACACTCTCCTCCCAGAACAGTGCACACAACTACATATGCCGTCTTAAAGGTGTATTCCCAACATAAACAAAGTAGCAGTTACAATCTCTGCTGTTAGTTGGTGCACAAATGCCTTTTGTTGTTAGCAAACATATACAGTGTATGTAGCCTACATTTTTATAGCATGCCGATCGCTTCATCAAACAAATCGCCATATTAGCTTTTGGTTATCTCGATCATCGGTTATCTCAACGCTTTTTTGTGACCCCCGAGGATTGTATAATTAGTTTACTTGTCAGTAAAAATAATTTGCATTGGAAGGTTAGTTCAGTATTAACTACAAAAGTGCTAGTGCATTAAATCATTAATCAAATTAACAAACTGTCAATATACAATTTAAACTCACTCATACTCTAGCTCCAGTGAAATACTACGGTGACCCTTTAAATTATTACTGATAAATAATTTTCTAATGATAGAAATCACTGGATCCAGACCTGAGAATAGTTTTCTTTAACAATATTTCAACATAATTTTTTTTCCTACTATCTGATTACATTAAGAACGAGCAATGACAGATTCACGCATGAATCACTCTTTTGATCTTATTGGTCAAACATGTTTGTAAAAAGGCCTGAAAATGTTCACAATTGAGTTTGATTCATCTAGACAGTAGAATTGTTTGCTGTGATGCTCACATCAAAATAGCATAATTAACATGACAGAAAATGAAAAGAGATTCTAATCATCTAGGATGATGTGGATATTTGCCTACAATTTCTTGCAGGAAACAAAACTTGTAATTTGTGTGAAATGCAGAACCAGATTTCATCCAGTACAACATGCTTCAACATCTTTGTTGATCCTGGAACAACATTCTAATCAACCAATAAAATTTGAGGGACAAGTTTATAGTTTATGTCAAGTTTAGACTTCCAACCAGGGTTAGTTGCTTCTACTCCATTTTTAGGGATAGGTTTAGGGATAGGGACTTGGTCAGTACAAAACATATGGTGAAATATATTTATCCAGAAAGCAAAATATATTTACCCAGAACTTGGCAAATTCAGGACGTGCATCAAAAACGCCCTGGGTGTTTACTGAACAAAAAAAATCATCTAGAACAGCTTTCTTTTGAAAATGAATAGGATCATGTCTCCGGAGGTGTGAACAGGGTTTAAAACAGCAGCATCAATCCGTCACGCAACATTAAAGGTATTCAAAAAAACATTTAATATCTGAATTTAGTAAGAACTTTGTTTCATGGAAAACAGCAGTAAACACAAATCCACAAAAAAAAATTGGTACATATACAGATCTATATCACCTGGTTTGTCCAATCAAATTTGAGAACCATAACTATCTGTTGTAATTTTGCAAACTAGGTTCAAACTGTAATGGATATCCATGCACACAGGGAATTAATAGTCTTAGCTCTTTTCAAATTCTTTGCTTTGCTCCATGACCTTATGTGAGATTTAATCTATTTACTCAGAAGCTGAGGCAATGATTTCTTGAGTTCGATAAACTTTGATACTCTCAGCAGTAAGCATGATTTATCAAAAGCTGCATCTGCTATCTGACAGCACTGACAGATAATCCTACGGACAACTGTTTACATCTGTAGTGAGAAAGGGATCACTGGAGATTTTGTTGCTTGCTCACTGCATCAGTTGAGCACAGATTGTTATCACTCTGAGTGATATCAGTGGAGTAATTACAAAAAAATAAATGAATTAAGAAAAATGACAGTGTCGCTCTCAAATGTCAAGAGCAGCTATTATAGAAAGCAGTAGTAAGATTCATTGGAACAATGGGAAAGAAACAATGACATCCGTCACTCAAACCCAATTAACAAAAACAATTTCTGCACCTTTCTTGAAGAAAGTGATCCACCAAAACCCTCACTAGGGAGAGTGTGGTTGGGGTGTAGAGGACCATTTCAAAAAGGATAGAAGCCACTTACATCTGTTTCCATGATAATATCTCACCAAGTTTCACCTTTTCTTAGCTGCACCCAGCCAGATTCATCTGTCAACCTCTCTGCAAGTTTTATTTCCATATTTCCATTAGCTTGTTACAGGTGTCCCAGCCACTGAATGATTACTGTGCTTCATCTGGGGAGGATGAAGAACGGGGAGAGTTTATGCTGAGGCTATCACTCATCTTGGCCACAGAGTACTGAAACACTCACTTTTTGGGTTAATTCCTTCAGGTCCAACACATCAAATATGTCAAAGGCTGTCGAAATGATCCGAGTATGAAAGTAGCACAAAAATATTACCATCTTCCCAAATTTTAGATATGAGAGCTGTGTAATTAACTGTGAAAGTTAAGCCCATCTCTGTATAATTATGTTCTTTGACTCATCATACGCTCAGGGCCACAAAGGCAAGCTCGTCTTATCTTTCTACCACAGTTCTAAATACAAAAAATTCTGAATTCCAATGAATACAAATAACAGGTCACAATGTGATGTGGTTCTCCATTTTGCTTAAGTTTTCAACAGCCTGGCAGATTATAAAAGGGAGAGAAAAAACAATTGACTTTGCTTTGCCTTACCTGTCAAAACAACAGAAAGAATGAGAGGTTTTCTTCCTTCCTCTATCTCCTTCCCAGCTTGCTGACAGCTCTATAAATCATTATGAAATAATTGTGTGTTTTTAATTAAATATGAGGTGGTTGCTATCAGTATGCTGGGCTTTGGTGCAGACGTTTTGTGTGCTTTTAAGGCTGTGAGTGTAAGACTCATCTGTGCTCCAGTGCACAGGGTGGGGGCAATAATTCAGGCCTGGGGGGACAGCTATAGGCAGACTGGTGTAAATACTGGCCCCTGGCTCGAGGAGAAGGACCTTGGTGATGGCAGTGCTGTAATTGAATGCTCTGTGTATTGTGTTATTACAGTCTGCAGTGTCATATTTCATGCATGGCTGTGGCGGAGTGCATTGGAGTGGAGTTGACGTCCTTATCGGGGGAGAGCTGTCTCGATGGAAGAGGAGAAGCGCGAGCATGAACGGCATCACCGGCGGCGGTCAGACCGATCTGTGACTCGTTCTCCATCTTAAACTTAATCAAATCAGCTCATATATTTCAGATAATGTTCAGCAACATGGTCATCTATCAGGGAATTATTTCCAGGCATTGTATTGATGATTAAGCTTGGTACTGTACTTTTTTAAAGTGTGCAGATGAATTGTGAGACACGCATCCTACTGGATAAGTGTACTCTAGTATGACAAACAAATGTGTACTAGAGCACTGTGGGTTTTCCATTACGGACAGATTTCAATGGTTCATTTTCAATCAGAAAAGACAGGTCAAGGACTGTTTTTCTCTTTTTTGTCTATTCTTACATGCAGGTATTCCATCAAGTGTGTTACCTTGAAAGTGTTGGGTCCCCTTTGTCCCTTTTGTATATGTGATAAAATTTGAAGGAAAGAATACAGGATGTTTTTTCTCCTTTTAGTGGGTCTGGGACTAATTAGGAAGTGTTAGTGTTCAGTGAGCTGTCAGTGACTACATTTTAAATAATCCAGCCATGTTGAACCCTGCGGTTTCCCTTGTGAGAATTAATTTCTTAAAATTAAAAGCATAGAGGCTTCTGAAAAAATACAGCTCGAAAAACATTAAGGGAACACTTAAATCACACTCTGGATATCAATAAATGAAATATTAAATTTGAATTTATTTATTTATATATATTCTATAATTTGTTAACAACAAGTTAAGAACAATCAATAGAAACCAAAATCATTAACACACTGAGGGCTAGATTCAAATTCATACTAAAAATCTATGTAAAAAACTGAATTTTCAGGCTGATCCAACTTGCATGAAAATCATCCCAGCAACTCATAAATGTAAATCAGTACAGCAATCCCCCTCCACTTCACGGTTCAAGTTTCGCGGCCTCAGTGCATCTCGGATTTAAAAAAAATATTGATTGAAAAATTAAAATAAAAAAATACTGCCATATCGGCAGCCGTATTGCGGAAAGCAACGTTGTTTCATCGTGATAAACGGTTTCCCGGGATGCCAGACAAAGAGAGAAACTCTCTCAGAGGCTTTGTACACACCCACAGGCTCTCAGACAACACACGTGATTGGTTCTCGGTGCGAGATCAACGAATGAGAGCACGAGTGGATGTCTCCCATGAGCTGATTGGCTGATCCTACTTCACCGATGTTGACCTATCGTGGGGGGTTCCGGTCCACATTAACCGTGGACATCCGTGGACAACGAGGCATCACTGTAGTGTGTATAGCCCCCACATGCCTGTATGCACACATGCAATGGGGGTGGGGTCCTGTGGGATCTCTTCCCAGACCTGGAATAAGGCGTCAGTGAGCTCCTGGTCTGTGGTGCTACTTGGTGGTTTCGGATGCCCTGAGACACAATGTCCCATAATGTCTTGGATTTAGGTCTGAGGAACGTGAAGTCCAGTCAATGGCATCAATGTCTTCGTCATCTAAAAACAGCCTACACACTCTAGCCACATGAGACTTCACCTTATCATGCTCCCCCTTTATCAGCATAAGGTCTGACAATGACTCTCAGGACTTCATCATAGTACCTAACAATAGTATGGTAACCATTGGCGAACACGTAGTCTATGCAACCCTCCAAGAATGTTCCTCCTCAGGACATTACTGACCCACCGCCAAACCAGTCATGCTGGAAATGGTCATGATTCCTAATTGGACGGTCTGATATCCCTGAAGTTTAACTGACCTGTGTTCCCTTCATTTTGTGTTCCTTTTATTTTTTTAAGCAGTGCATTTAAGTGACCACTTGCTCCACAAGATTTTATTATATTTGGAGAGAATTACACAGGTATTTAGTAGAAATATTGTTCAGTCTATATAAATCAATGTATGAGACTTTGCGAAATTAATGGGATATTAAACTATGATGAGGTTTGGCTATAGAATTTTTACTCTTGTTTTTTAAAATATACATGAGAAGTATTTGTCTGATTTTATTGGTGATTTGACATGTTGAAACTTAACTTTGCCAACAGGAGATTTAAGTCTAAGTAAACAAAAGCCATACTGCATGCCTGTTGCCTAGATAGAAAATAGCTTCCTGGAGGCATTGCCAAGTTGGCTGCCAAGTAAACCTGCATTGTGAGTGTACTGAATGAATCATTTGTGTGATTTAAAGTGATATATTATCAAAAAATTAGTCATTTACTCAACCTCAAATGTTGTGAGTTGTACTGTTATTTTTGATTTCTTAAGTCTTGACACACTTTTCTAGTTCATAGTTCACAGCAGTCATTTTGGCCAAACTATTTATTTAAAATACAGTACAGGATGGAATATATATGATTAATAGAGTACATGCAGTTGGATGGTCACATTTTTATGAATTGTAACAAACAAAATTGTGAGACAAACATATCTCTGGACAATTGACTGGTTAGTGCTGCATCGTCACAAGTTTAAGGCTCAAGAAGGCACAAAGCGGAACTCAATTTGTTACTCACTTGCTGTGTGGGAAGTTTTCGACAGACACATCTTCTTTTGAACACATATTTCAAACTAAATGCCCGTCTTGGGAGGTATTCTTGTAAACACAGTCAGTTATGTCTTAACATAAACAGTCGAGAAATAAAATGCATGGTGGATCCATGCTCTTAAAGTGACAACAGCATAATATTCCTGCTACTGTCTGTGCTTTTATTATGAATCAAACAACAAATGACAAACAATCAATCATTGCTCTTGACTGAATAACTTTTGTAACTTTAATAAGGATTAATCTCATAACTGATAAATTTATAAAAAAATATTAAGTCCTTGGCAGGTGTGGCAAAAAAGTTAGTTTTAGGTCCTGGATATATCTCTTGTGTTAGCCATCAGAAATATCTTGCTCTCAAGAGCGTGATATCCAGCCAGTTATATTCTGCTAAATGTGTTACTGTTGAAGATAACCCTTATGATAGGATGGCTTTACCTTGGATAGTAAAAAGCAAAATGCAATTTAAAACTTCAAGCTAAACATGTAATCGTGAAGGAGCCATATCCTCTGACCTTGAGTATTGTGAATACTTAAACAGTGAGATTTTCCACCCGGAACCAGTTACCAATCTCATTTCAAGAAGGGCTATACTATGCCAATGGCCTTGCAATCATAAACACAGTTGGATGTCGATGACATTGCCTGTCTTCCATACGATGTCCCATCTCCAAAGCTGCTTAAGATAGACCTATTACACCACCAAAGAAAATAAAAGAATACAGTTCATGTTCACAAGATGGCCTACCGGCAGGAGCTCTATATGGTTCCGCTGTTGTCCTTTGATGAGATGTCCCTATCATTGCAGTTGGACGATTTCCAACCAGAGGACGAAATGGCAAGCTTTCAGATCAAATCACACGCTTCCAGTACTGAGGAGGAGTGTTGATGCACTAGCTGAGAAGCAACAAGAGAGTGTTTACATTGCGATTGGTTCCACATCCCAGATGGTTTAATAATTATCAGAATGTGCATGTTTAAAGCCTTGTGGAATGTAATCATCTTACACAATGCAATTAGTGTAGCGGGTTGTGTTTGTATTTTCAGTGAGTTGTTTTATGTTATGTTACTGGTGCCACTGCTGCGTAGAACACTAATCACGAAAGGCATATCTCGGGATCTCTGCAGCGTGGAAATAGACACAAAGAGCTGGCTTCTTTTCTCTGCGGGGCAAAGAAAAAGCTTATCACTCAGACAGAAGCATGAAAGGGATGGCTAAACCAGGACACCAAGTATAACACGTCATCTTCTTCTTATTGCTTGTCATTTCTTCCATCCTTTTCTTTTCATCTTTATTATTAGCACTCCTTCCCATTTGAAGTACTTCTCTTTTCATTCTCTCATCCCTCCTGCTGTACCTGAGAGGTAAATTAGGAAAGTTTGCCTGAGGCTGGACCAAATCTTATAGAAGGCATGTGTAGGTGTTCACATGAAGATAGCATGCTTTAAAGCCACTGATACTGCGCAGCTGATTAAAAGAGACACATAGTTCAAATTCATAGTTCTAAAACTAATCTGTAATACATTTTACAACAACCTGCTTTTTCAGTGCCTGCTAATGATTTCAATTTTTTAGAATGGTACAGAACTAAGGTGTAATATGTTACAATTTTACTTTTGTCAGTTTTACTACTTGTGCAGCATTTATTTTTCTGGGTCAATGTTATTTTCTACATAGTGTTACATTTTTAACATTTCAAGTTGTAAATTAACAACCTAATTTATTATGAATGAACATGAATTAATAATGAAGAATTTTGCATTTATAAATTACCATTAGATGAATAAATGTTGTACATGCTGTCATATAACTAGTGCATTGCCAAAAAGCGTTACCAGAAATTACTGCTCCCAGCTACGTTTCTGTGCTATTTTTATGCTATATATCAAGCCACCATAATTTACCCTTAGTCACCAAGAAGAAAAGTTTATTACATTTTTGGGTCTCTGTGAGTGGATTGTATTTTCAAACAGACCTAATAAAAATGGCAAAACATTGAGGGAGAGAGTTCAATTGATTTCTAAATCTTCATTCAGGTGTTTCACAGGTCAGAAAGTGACCTCTTCTATTTCCGCTGGCGATGGCACAGCTGAGCCTTTGGGCTGTCTGTCTACCCGAGCACTGACCCTAGAGGAGACTGCAGAGCCCTGACATTTCTCTGGATGGAATATGAATGGCACACTGCCAGGAAACTGTTTCAGATTTTAATACCTGCACATGTGAGGATTGACAATGAAGCCTATTGACTGAGACTTGCACTCAAAGTCCAAATCAATGTATCCATTGGCTCTACCTCAATATGTTAAAGGAATGCACACATAAATTAAAGTCCTGTCATCATTATATACCTAAGAGGAAACTAAATTGTAGGAGCAGCATGAGGTCGAGTATGGTAATTGATGATAGAATTTTTTGTGTGAACTATCCCTTTCAGAGAAAATTCAACCTTTGGAATCTTCAAGTTGCTCCGGTAAGATATTCTGTATGAATTTACTCTGCACTCGGCTGGTGCTCATAATTGTTGGGAGTTTTGCCAGTTCTGTCAAATAACTGCTTTCCCACTCATGTTATCTGTTGAGTCCACACAATGATATGCATGACTGTGTGCTACATTTGAATAAACACTCACACATTCTGTAGCACAGGGGCCAACCAGTCAAACCGATGAGAGCGGCAGTTCTCATGCACTGAGTGTACCTGGCAGACTGGCATGTGGGACACCTCTACCGTCCCGGGTGATTGACTGAGGAACTACATTGACATTTTGAAAGGAGCTTGACGGATGAGAGGCCCAGACAGTCTTAACCTACCATCACAAAATAAATTGGGCTTCCTATCAGCTGTAACCTTTAAAGTGTGTATTTACCTGTGTTTGTGTGCGTTTCCTTGAAAACATCCAATAAACACCATCCAAGGTGCATCAGGGTGTTAAACGACAGAATCAAAAGAAATGTGTGCAGGTCTCATATGCAAAACTCAAACATAATGTCTCTGTAGGCAGAATTCTTAGGCACAATAGGTGCACTCCTTCTTCTAAACAGTATGCAACTTAATTATGCTGCCTCCTAAAATAGTACATGCTTTTGGCCAAATTCGTCGCTTACTATCTGCTTACATATCCTTACTAGAGAAGACAATGACAGAAATGTTGACTATAAATATGCGAGAAACACATTTTATATGTTATGCACCAGGGGCGTAGCCAGATTTTTTTTTTTGAGGGGGCCCAGCTTAAAATGAGGGGGCCATACTGCGTGCGATTGTTGGGGGGGGTATCGCGCAGCGCGCAATTGTTGACTTTGGGGGTGCGTTGCGATCGTCTTGTGCGGCGGGCGATATGTGCTTTCACTTTCGTTTTCACAGTCGCCAATTTAACCAATTGAAAATCTGAGGGGGACCACCCAAGATACATCATCAAACGGAACGGGGAATGAGACATCATGGAGAAAAGTGAGAGACCGACTAGCTGTGTCACTCCTTTTCTAAGCGTCCTGGGTACAGTAGCAAACAAAGGTAAGACACAAATAACACATGAAACAGTTCCAAGAACACATGAGATGAAGCACAAAAGATCTACTCACAACAAGGGGCAAACACAGCAGAGATTATAAGGGAAAAGTCTAAAAGAACAAGCGACAGGTGAGTGCAATCACCCCATGATCCGCACGCATCCGCGCTGCAAAGTCAGCACTGGTCACGAGCTGCAGAAAACGACAGGACAAGCACAGACAACAGGGCAAGCCGAGGATGCACCCTGAACCATGGCAACTGCCTCAGTCCCAACCACCCTGAGCTCAAACAAACTAAACAGTTTTTTACAAGGTGACAATTTTGTATAAATTTGTGCAATGGATCCTTTTTAGAAAAAGCGTGAAGTTTCATCCCAAACCCCATCCATAAACATAACAGTTACAAAAAGACAATTAGACAGCTGCAGCTGATAGAGAACGCTGTTCCCAGGATTCTTAGCAGAACCAGAATAAATGAGCATATCATATCAGTCCTTAGGTCGTTACGCTGGCTTCCAGTTACATTTAGAATGGATTTTGAAGTATTATTACTTGTTTTCAAATAACTCAATGGCTCACTAAATACAAACCAAACAGATCATTAAGATTCTCATGATTAAGTTAGAAATACCAAGGGTTCATTCAAAGCATGGTGAGTCAGCTTTTAGCTATTATTGCCAGCCGCAGCTGGAACCAGATTCCAGAGAAAATCAGATGTCCTCCAACAGTAGCCACTTTCAAATCCAGATTCAAAACACAGCAGTCTAGCTGTGCATTTACTGAATGAGAATTGTGTACATCTAAACTGTTTTAATGTACTTTATATATTTTTTATTCTCACCATTTATTGATGATTTTATTTGTGGGAGTCAGCGTGATTGTTGAACTCTGTGGAGACTAGTGTGGAATGCATTCGTCAGTGGTCAAGGGCTTGCATTTCCTTCAGCCTGAGGCTTATTCGTTTAACTTTTGCACTTTTAGCCAAAAAAAGAACTTTCCCCAACACGACTCACATACACTTCAATTTACTGAAAAGTATTAATAACTGTCAGGGTTTTGCCACATTCTGTCTAGTCATTTCTTGGTTTTGTGGCCTGACACTACCATAATGTCGAGTTTTGTGTGTGTGCGTGCGGATTCGACGGTTCGAGCCGCGTGCACTCTTGTCTGTGTAACTTTTTGTGTGCGAGTTATGATGTCCGGTCCCGATACTTTGGTCTGGTTCAGTTTCGGTTTTGTGCCGGGATTCGGGCATTCGTGACTCGTGTGTTCATCCTTGTCGAGAGCGCATGAGACGATTGGTTGCTCGTTTTCACGCACTCTACGTTATGTGAGTGGACACGGTTTCAAGCTCGCTTGTACCATGTGCTCTCGTGTCCTTGTGCAGTGTTGTAAGCACGCGCTTCGTGTTTATTTCGGCCGCGTGTTTTCATGTTGTATTTTGATGGTTGTCACCAGCTGCGCGTCGTCTTTTGTCTAATGTGAACATGCAGCGATGCGCGTCCACATTGACTGCGTGTTCGTATCTAGTCTTTGTGTTCCCCTCCCTCCTTGTTTCCTTGTCATTAGTTTGATTTGTCCCAGCTGTTTTCCCATCAATTACCCTTCCTCCTGTGTATATTTAATTCCCTCGTGCTTGCTGTGCTGCTTCATTGTCTTCTGTCGTATGTCTAGTCGAGTCCTTGTTGAATCCTAGTTGAGTCTGTTTTCCCCCCTCGGGGTGGTTTTGTTTGTCTTTTGTTTTTTTATTTCTGTCGATAAATTATTTTCCCCCTTACGATTGGGTCCTCGCATCCTTCCCATATCTCTGACAATAACAGCTACTTTAGAACACTTTTAAAGTGAATTTACTTTTCTTTTTTTTTAACCAATAATTCTTCAATGCTAAATGTGTTGCATGCTATGCACATGACACATAGTCTTGGAGCAAAACCAATGACAACAGCATAAGCCCCAAAGCATCGTTTCAGATAAACAAATTTGTCCGTATTGACGTAGCCAACTTCTGTGCACTTGTATTCAGTGTGAAGTGAAGCTATGAAGCCAGGGGATATGGTGCATTGTTCATCACAGTAGAGAAGGCAGGCAACAGCTCAATCTCTCTGACTGCCCTCATCGCTCTGATGCGGGTAGTAGGTGATGTCAGAGTAGCTGTCATTTGTTTTGGCCCGTCATAATCATTTCCTGACTTCATGTTTCTTTTCCACTGTGTCGCTCTCACTAACCATGATCATTAGTCATAGAGCCAATCATGCATTATCCTCATGCCATCAATCAAAGCTGGTCCCACCCTCTCCGTACCAGCCGGTTGTGTGACAGCCGCTCTAATGCATCATGCAAGGGTCTCTGGGAGCAATAAGAAAGGGGGAAAAAAACAGGCGAGGTGAATAAGTGTGATTGTGTGCAGGTGCTTTTAAATGTGTGCAGGCTAGGACGTGTGGCTCAGCGGGTAGGTTTGAATGTTAATGAATACTTTGACGGTTTTGGCTTGTGTTGTGAGTGCATGTGTGTACGTGGTGTGTCTGTCACAGCATGAAATTGTATTCATTCATTTCCTTCAATAAATAATAATGCCAGTACTACTGATATGTTGGCATCCTTGAATGGAAATGAGGAGATTGGTGTTTAAAAAATAAGCTTTTTGTCCATCCCATAATTTCTTCTCAGCATTATTGAGATTTTTTTTGTTTTGTTTTGTTTTGTTAATTCAGTTTTGGAGGGTCATGGCAGATCTGAATTGTCCCTTTTCAGATCCGAATGCCTGAGTGAAATTCAGCTCCTTCTTGATTCCACAGGGAGTTTTGTGCTTGAGCAGATTAAAAAGAGAGACAGAGTAAAGAATGAATCATTTAGAAAGGAAAGGTGCGAGGTTTCTAGTGGCTGACAGGCGTGCTTTGAAGTCCGCCTCTCTGTAGAGGGTTGAGTGTGTCTTGGTGGGGATGTTCTGCAGTTGTTTGTTTGGATAAAAGAGCTGTGAGCCTCAAACGCATGAGAAACACAGGAGGAAAACATCAGTTGGTATAGAACCGTACGTTGGACGTAAAGTTCTAGAACACTGTCCTTTAGATATCAACCAGTATTCTCTGTCCTTGATACTGCCATATATTTCGAGAATAAAATAAAGTGAATAACCTCCTCTGAGAATGTAATGATGCAGTTGTATAAGAAGAATAGAAAGTATGTAAACATTCAAGAAGAGAATGAAACGTATCAGATGTGTATGCCTGAATAAATTTGTTTACTCTGTTAAAAAAAGCATTGTTAAATTCAATTTACTGCACAAGTTATCTAGATACATAAAATTTAACAATGCTATTTTTTTAACAGAGTGAACAAATTTATTCAGACATACACATCTGATCCGTTTCATTCTCTTCTTGAATGTTTACACTTTACAATGTTTACAAGTGTTGAATATTTTACTTTCCTTGAAATAGCTCTGAATGTACTAACACGCTACATATTTTAATTGACCAACAGCTCTATAATATCTCGTTTACCTACGCAACATTTTAAACTACACTATATATACAATAAAAAGTTATTGCAAAATACTTTCATGTTTAACAGGCTATTTATTTTTTTACTGATAAAGTATGTTTATGAGTTGTTTGATTGATCAAATGTAATCAAAAATAATTAAAGCAAAATTAAGGACAACTAAATCCATAAAATGTTCCAACTATAGGAACTTCTTAAAGGTTCAATATATGAAGCGTCTGACAGAACTTTTTAACGTTCTACATTGAATATTTTCTTCTAAGAGTGTATTCAGGCCTTATCAGTAACCTACCATTATAACCAAGCTAAAATAAGACACGCACACTGTTCAAAGAACTGGCATGCTAAAGATAAAGGTCTGAATCAGTATGTAGAGAAGTGAAGAGGAAGCAGGAGACTCGGACAGCCCAAGTCTCTAATCTATCTACAGTAGGAAATATTGGTTTACATTTGGATCCCTTTTGACATTAATTGTAAGAATTCAATGACAAGGAGTCTGACAACAGCCGGTGCTCCACATGGTCAACAAGTCTGTCAGTGATTACATGAAGAAACAGAACAAGTTGAGACTGCGACAGTCTCTCCAAGATGTTTGAAGAAACCATCCTGTAAAACGACCCTAAAAGCTCTTTGCAACTCTCCCTGGACAAAAGCTGGGTGGTCACACCAAAATTTTATTTAGTTAATAAAAAGTAATTGATGACATTATTTTTGAAAGCAAAGTGCCTAAAACGTTCCACAGTACTGTAGCTTTGCAGGATCGTTTCCTAAAATATCTGGGAAACACAGTTCTTCTGGATACACACTCACCTAAAAGATTATTAGGAACACCAGTTCAATTTCTCATTAATGCAATTATCTAATCAACCAATCACATGGCAGTTGCTTCAATGCATTTAGGGGTTGGTCCTGGTCAAGACAAGCTCTTGAACTCCAAACTGAATGTCAGAAGGTTGAAGAAAGGTGATTTAAGCAATTTTGAGCGTGGCATGGTTGTTGGTGCCAGACGGGCCGGTCTGAGTATTTCACAATCTGCTCAGTTACTGAGATTTTCACGCACCACCATTTCTAGGGTTTACAAAGAATGGTGTGAAAAGGGAAAAACATCCAGCATGCGGCAGTCCTGTGGGTGAAAATGCCTTGTTGATGCTAGAGGTCAGAGGAGAACGGGCCAAATGATTCAAGCTGATAGAAGAGCAACTTTGACTGAAATAACCACTCGTTACAACCGAGGTATGCAGCAAAGTATTTGTGAAGCCACAACACGCACAACCTTGAGGCGGATGGGCTACAACAGCACCCACCGGGTACCCACCGGGTACCAATCATCTCCACCACAAATAATTTGCATGAGCTCACCAAAAGTTGGACAGTTGAAGACTGGAAAAATGTTGCCTGGTCTGATGAGTCTAAATTTCTGTTGAGACATTCAGATGGTAGAGCCAGAATTTGGCGTAAACAGAATGAGAATCCATCATGCCTTGTTACCACTGTGCAGGCTGGTGGTGGTGGTGTAATGGTGTGGGGGATGTTTCCTTGGCAAACTTTAGGCCCCTTAGTGCCAATTAGGCATCGTTTAAATGCCACGGCCTACCTGAGCATTGTTTCTGACCATGTCCATCCCTTCATGACCACCATGTACCCATCCTCTGATGGCTACTTCCAGCAGGATAATGCACCATGTCACAAAGTTTGAATCATTTCAAATTGGTTTCATGAACATGACAATGAGTTCACTGTACTAAAATGGCCCCACAGTCACCAGATTTCAACCCAATAGAGCATCTTTGGGATATGGTGGAACGGGAGCTTCGTGCCCTGGATGTGCATCCCACAAATCTCCATCAACTGCAAGATGCTATCCTATCAATATGGGCCAACATTTCTAAAGAATGCTTTCAGCACCTTGTTGAATTAATGCCACGTAGAATTAAGGCAGTTCTGAAGGCGAAAGGGGGTCAAACACAGTATTAGTATGGTGTTCCTAATAATCCTCTAGGTGAGTGTAGTCTGTCTCAGTTTTTTCACGTAATCCCAGACAGTTCTCCTTGTGCACACAAGAATCTCACTGGGTTATTACAAATAATGGAAAAACAAATGTTTGGAAATGTAAACTGATATATACTACTGTGCCTAAGACATAAGCACAGTACTGAATATCTGTTTGTCTGTCTGCTTCCAATTCTGGAACTGAATGATAAATTTTAAAACTAAATATTGATTTCATGATAAACTACACATACAATAATGTTGTAAATAATCCAGTGCCCAACACATTAGGTGGCAGGATTGCAGTTTGCAGGAACTCTCTCTGCCCCAATACATTCATTGTACAATACTGTAGTATTTTGAGTATGATTTATTTTATTATTATTATTAGTGTGTGTGTGTGTGTGTGTGTGTGTGTGTGTGTGTGTGTGTGTGTGTGTGTGTGTGTGTGTGTGTGTGTGTGTGTGTGTGTGTGTGTGAACACAAATTTGACCAACAGCTCTAGAATGTCTCTTTTCACTTATCTGCATTTTAAACGATGGACTTATAGAGGCCCTATCAGTAGCATACCATTCTAAAATTAAAAGTAGATATGCATACTACATATACTCATGTTCTAAGAACAGGCTAGTATTCTAAATAGTCAGAAAAGTCGAGTATAAATACAGATACAAATAAAAATGGAGAGAAGCAATACATGCGTTACTATATGTATACTGTTTGCTATGTTGATGCCTATATATTTCTGGGTCATTTGGCCTAGCCTTGTCCTAGCCAAAATAAGACCAAACAGAGAACACTTTTTCTCCATTGAGTGGGTACACAGCCTTGAGAACACAATAGGGTGATTGAATTGTAAAGATGATGCTGTCAATGTCTTGTTTCCATAGCTTTCGCTACACAATAGTCACGAAACCCCACATTTCTATTTTTAAGTATGAGGGGTTAAAAGCATGACTCTGTACTTTCCTAAAAGAGAATTTTAGATTCTTTTCTCCAGAGAATATTCTTTGAGAGAGACTTTTTGTGTTACTTCTGTGCGAGAGGACAGATTTTGCACAGCAAACTTCAACAGAGACGGCAACTAACAACTCAGACAACGCTCTCCAGCTCTCTCTCTCCATTAGAAGTAGAGGAGAACAGAGTCTTGAGTGAAACTTCAAGGGGGCAATTCAATGTGAGACTCTGACATGGCAGACCATAAATTCAGCAAGAAACCTCACCAACTCATTGTTAAACCCCAAACACCTCAGACATAAATAGCCAACAGGGAGAGTTTATGAATGTCTAGCTTAATTTACGGCCAGGAATGTTAGTGTGAAATAATGGTGTGATTTGCGGACTCATCTCAGTAGAAAAAAAACTTAAATGCATTAGTACCCTCCTCAGGGTGAGGGGCGAAACGACATCAGTGCAAAAAGGATACAATAAAAGAGACATAAAAAAAACTTTTCACTTCATTTGAGCTGTGTAAATAAAGGGGAAAACAAAGAAACATGCACTTGAGACGTATCCCTGCAGTGTGACAGACTGGAGAGCATCCTACCGAGTTCAAAACTGAGCTGTCATATTTGTACCAAGACATTTAGCAGTTAAAATAATAACTCGCTGTTCACAAAAGCAAATTCTTGCATCACAAATTTTATCTAAGAAGAACTATGGAAGTCATGAAATATTTTACTGTTCATGTTTGCAGTTTGCCTTGACCCTACCTAATCTTTCTAATAGGTTTACACAATTTATGTATTCATTCAAGTAAGCTGCTGTGGATGCAATCTTGAGGTGCTTTTTAACCCCTCGTGTTTCACAGAGAAAGGCTGTTTCAGCATATCCCTTTCCCCGTGCCTAGTTTAAAGGATGCTGTAAAATTGACTGCTGTTCATTATTTGCAGAAGGTCACCATTTGGCCAATAAGCATTGATGAGGTAAAGTTACCGACCGTTAAAGCTGCCGGCTGTAAATTTACGCACATCTTCGGCCGGCTTCGTCAAACGCACAACCCACAATGCATGGCGTATAATCAAAACAGAAATTTACGAAGGCAGTCGTGTATGCTGATGTTTGCTCTGAATCAAGGGCAAAACCTAGTCATGTGGCTTCACTTAAAATAACTTTGTTTAACATCTAAACAAGCAGGTGCTTGAAAATCTTTTAAGTCCTTCAGTTTTATATTTAAGTCATTTACTAATGAAATCCAAACACAGAGGTGTACTGACATTGTTTTATTTTTGTGTGTTTTTTTCCCATTGAAATTCATCTCAGCGCAGTTAGTATTCATTAAATGACACAGAATAGTTATTCTCTGATCAAACAGGATTATCTGGAGTGCAGTCAAAGAGTAACACAAGCCTCCTTCAGGCAGAGGTAATGACTATGAAGGACTTGTGTAATGAAATGAAGGACATGGCAGAAACATTCATCCATGACTTGGATTCTCAAAGCCTCTTCTGAATTCATAAAGCTGTTGTCATGTCACTAATACATTACTCAAATGATGCAGAGATATGAAACTGGCTGATGAATACCATGTAGATAACAATAATATTATCTAAATATAACTAATATACTATCTATATATATATATAGAAATAGATATCTATAATAGATATATATAGATATTAATAGAAAATATAATGTGCATACAAATATTACAACTTACATTATACATGCATTATTGTATTACTTAAAAAAATGGATTGAATTGAAAAATGTAATGAAAATATTCAATAAAATGTAGTAATTTATTAAAAATTATATACATCATTTCTATTCACAAATTAGAATTTATTATTATATTGTATTATATAATATTATATTAACATTTTAATTTGAAATGTACATGTATTTCAGAATTGTGATATTTGGTATTCTGTTAGAGTACTGATTTGTTTAGGTTCATCCTGTTTCCCCATCTGTTCCTACAGTGATGAGGATACGATACTGTAACAAGCAACATCCTTTGGATGAGACGTTAAACCGAGGGTTTAACTTAAGGACTAGTTTATGCAAAACTGTTTACTGAAGGTGTAGAACCATCTCAAGGATGATCAGAAGAAATGGAGAGCACCTGAGTTAAATATATGAGTGTCACAGCAAAGGGTCTGAATACTTGGGACCATGAGATATTTCAATTTTTCTTTTTCTTCTGTGTTTTTCTGTCAATATGGGGCGCTGTGTGTACATTAATAAGGAAAACGATTAACTTAAATGATTTTAGCAAATGGCTGCAATATAACAAAGAGTGAAAAATTTAAAGGGGTCTGAATACTTTTCGTACCCACTGTATTTGGTTGAAGTTTTTATTATTAAGTGTACAGTTTCATTGTGAGGGTTAGCAAAGAGCTATTGAAACTACTTTATTTAACGTGTCTTGAACTATGTAGTAACATAACATTTAAACAATACATGTTTTTAAGGTCTACTTATATTTTTAAAACTGTTTGTAATTACAGCTGAATTTAATTTCTGTAATTACATCTATAATTTCAATGTTGTCAAATCCATAACCCACCCTTAAACCTAACCATACCACCAAAATTGGCCTAATTGTATCCCAACTCACTGCAAAAAAAGTGTTTTGCAATACAAAACGAACACAATATGTACATTGTACCTGACCTTTTTTTTTTTTTGTTAGTACATTGTAGACACCCAATATATAGTGAGACCGAGCTACAGTCATGTCTGGAAGTACTGGCGCCCATGGTATGATCATTTTCTGAAATAATTGTTTTTCTCTAAAACTCATTGGCCATGATTATTGGCACCTCTAGAATTGTGTATGTTGTTTCATCATGGATTCTAGCAAATACGAACAAATAAAAAAAATCAAAACCTGACAGCCTCTGATTGAAATCTTATAATGGGTCATGGTTAGATCTTCCATCAGGACATTGATCCAAAACAAACATCAAGATCAACACAAAAATGCATCACTGAGCACAAAATGGAGCTTCTGCCATGACCTTTCCAGTCCCCTGACATGAACCCTGTAGAAAACGAGTAGGCTGAACAGAAGAGGAGTCTGGAGAGATTCTGTACGGAGGGATGACCTCTGATCTCTTGTCATGTGTTGTCCAAAATCATCAGGCATTATAGGAGAAAAACTCTTGGCAAAGAGCTTTTATCTTGGCAAAAGGAGGTTGCAAAAATAAAAGGATGCCAATAATTATGGCCAACGTGCGTTGGAGAAAAACATTTATTTCAAAATGTCATTTACCCCCCCACTTTCAATTATTTTATTTTTGCAACAAAAATCTTTTTTAATGAAAGAATAAAAGGATAATGCAGATTTATTTTTACAGCCATCTTTGATAACAGGGTTGCCAATAATTCTGGCCATGTAGAATAAAACAGCCAACAGTGCCATGCTTACTCTACATCTCACAAGAACTGAGAATATGAGGAATCTTAAAAACTATCCAAGAGAAGAAATACTGGATGTGTAACAGGAGAAAATCTTCTCTACAGCGTAATTTTAAAATGAACCCACTTCCATGCAGAGAGCAGTACGGACACTCTGACTTGAAAAAATATCAATGTGTTTTCCTCAGGAGAGCATGCTACTTTGTCCTCTCTCCTCCAAGCTAAACGCATGGTTTGCTCCTGGATGTGAGATGTTAATGAGGTTGATGGGTTTGATTGAGGTGAGGTGGGAGAGAGAGGAAAAAGAGGAACAGAAAAAGAGCGGACTGCCAGAGCGTGAAGGAGTATGTCGCTCATAAGAATTTACCGCTCCTGCCTTTCATAATAAAATAATAGACCGGAGGAAAAAAGAACTGGCTTTGTTTGACTTCACCAGTCCAAGACATAACATGTTTTGCTGCATGTCATCTGCTGATGTCAACAACTACCGAAACAACCATTGTTAGAAAGTTTTACTCCACGGATCCAATTTTCCTGCTTCTTCGCTGCCAGCACAAGCCAATATGAACAACAGCATTGTTATGGTATGTCGTTTTTAGATATAAGGACAAGAAAACCTATTTTCAGTGAGTCACTGCCTGGTTGCGATCATAATCATTATTTTCATTTTAAAGTCAAGAAATCAAAATGGACAATTCAATAGTTTTATTTATTAAATATTCCAGTAATTAAGTCGGCTTGAGAGAGCCAACTTACTGATCTGTTTAATGACGAAAAAAAATGTATGCTTTCAATGAGGGGGTGAACACTTTTGTTACATTGACTCTAATAGAGTATTTCAGCTTCATCCACTATGTATCCATCACTGACAAACCCTAGCAACTAACTTGAGATATGCTAGCAACACGCTAGTCAAAGCTAAATCTTGATAGTGACTTGGTAATTAACAATAAGTCTTGCTTAGTGACAAGCTAATTCATACTAAATCTCACTCGCAAATTGCTAATTAATGCTAAAACTTGCTAACGACATTCTAATTTACGTTGAATCTTGCTAACGCCAAACTAATTCATACTAACTCTTGCTGGCGACTTGCTAATTAACGCTAAAACTTGCTAGTGACTGGCTAACGAACATATCTTGCTAGCGACTTGCTAATTAATGCTAAAACTTGCTAGCAACATGCTAATTAATGCTAAAACTTGCTAGTGACATGCTAATTCATGTTAAATCTTGCTAGCATCATGCTTTTTCACGCTAATTCAAACTAACCCTAACTAAAAGCTGTTAAAACTACTTCAAACTTTCTGGCCCGGCATTCTCAAGCCAACTTTAAATTTCACTGACAATCTTTACTAATCTAGTTATTATAAGTGATTTATCTGTGCACATCATTAATTTATGATTATAATATACCAATTATATTTGGCATAATATAATTTATTATTATAATATTATTATTATTATTATTATTATATACCAAATGTATTATAATAATACATTTATAATAATAATAATAAAAAAATAATTCATTTTTTCTCTGATGATGTGTGAGGGCAGGACAATCTCTCAGTCACGTGAAATCACATCAATAGCAAAAAACAACGATCCAACAATCCAATCAATTACTAATGGGAAAAATCAAGTCCCGCCCTACATGTTTTTCTTCTTTGAAAAGCTGTTTCACTCAGTTATATAGGTCACCATATAGGGAAGAAAATATTTTTCCATATTCCGTTTCATGGTGACTTTAAAAGGATTCATTATTCAGTTAATTTTACATATTTGCAACATCAAATAATATTAAATGAATTCAAAATACAGAAGACTCTGCAGTGTACCTTTACTAACAGATACCTCCTCAAAATTGAAAAGCCAACAGATACAGCTGTACATTACCATGCTGCTTTTTGGACAAGATCCACTATGTTCAGACATGCTTGAGGGGGAAAAAGTTATAAAATCCTTCATTATCCCAAAGCCCCCGTACACCTGAGCCCTTGGCGCTTTTTTGCTCCTGCCAATGAAAGAGTGTGAAGAGAATCAGGTAGCTGTCAGAGCGTATCTTATCATGTCTCCACAGAAAGACACAATATGTCTCTGCTGATGGTCTTGAAAACAGAATGAGATCTGCAAGGTTTTTCTTCCTTAAACCGCAGAAAGGTCCGAACCAGATCAGAGAATGCATGTGTGTGCAGGTGAAATAAATAACTCCCGTTTCGTTGTACTATAATCTAATTTACATTTATATTTTACGCTGATGTTCCGATCAGATGTCTTTTTCTTTTTTTTTCAACCCCATTATCAGATGCTACATCTTTTGGGGCTACGGTATCCACGGAAGCGAGAACAAAATTGAAGATCTCATCAGTAAAGGAGCACATCACTAGGAATGCAGAATGCCTTAGCCTACGCTGTGTGTAGGCAGATAGCACAAAGCTCCAGGCAGATAGGCATCAGTCTATGAACACCCAGATCACAGTTTGCAGCCGACTCAAAGCTAAGAACAACATCTTGAGGTGATTGACTGTGAGGGCAAACGTGAGATCAAAACATTTATACATATAGATGTTTTAGGGGTCATTTCCACAAACAAAACATTTATATTTTGCAACATATCGTAGTGAAAAGGGCCATGAAAATGATAAGAATAAGAAACCTTACTTTGCTACACAACACATGATATAAAGGAAGCAACAGTAAGCAACCACGAACAGATGCACAAATGTAGGTTGACATGAATAGGTTAGAACATCATTGCCATGAGCTACTACACAGAAGGTTGATGGCTAGGACCGGTTATTCTCTTTTATGGTTCTCTCCTGCCCCCTGCTGACATGTTGTTTAACAATGCAAAACAAACAATGTCAAGTTCAATCTGCAGCACTATTGATATGCAAAGTTTAGCATGCCTTATACTACTTTGTTATTATTATTATTATTATTGTTCAGTCTTTTGTCTTGCTTTTCAGTACAAATATATAATTTAAAGTTGTGTAGGATAGAGTAATAGAAAATATCTTACATTAAAAATAAACGTATTTTGTACTTTTCTATTTTCTAATTTTAACATCCTTTCACAAACTTCAATTATTTTCTAATTATTATTAAGATATATTCACTTTATATTTTATATCACATACAATTAGTATATCATATTTTTGTAAAATGCAAAAATAGTATAATGAATATATCATTTTTAAATAATATTTTATAATTCAACTTTTTAATGAGATTCATAAAAGTAAATTAAGGTAAATTCCTAAAGTAAATTCCTCTTGTTTGGAGGATTTGTAGGCTTTTTTCATTGGAATTAAATAGATTTTATATTAGTAGTAGTAGTAGTAGTAGTAGTCTTTTTGTCATTTTCCAGTAAAAAATATCTAATTTACTTAAGAAATAAAGTTGTATAATATAAGATTACTTTTATAAGTAAATAAATTTATTTTCTACAAAATTTTTAACATTAAATTTATTTCAATCAATCAAATTTATTTATATAGCGCCTTAAAACAGCCAAAAGGTGCACAAGGCGCTTTCCAAAAGAACAAAAACAAACATCAAACGACAACATAAAGAAAACAAGTTAAAGAAATTAAACCAGAATCAAGTCCAATGCTATGTGTTAAAAACTTGATTAAAAAAGTGGGTTTTCAGGTGTGCTTTGAAAACACTCAGCACCGTGATGCTTCGGAGGTGCACAGGGAGTGCATTCCACAACTTTGGTCCCTGAACACTAAACGACTGACTAAATGAATTTATTTTAAACATAAATTTAAACAATTAAAATACTATATACATTTTAGATTAAACATTTAATTAATATATCCTATTTATTTAATTTTATAATTTCAACGTTTTATAAGATTAATTTAGAATATTCAGTCTAAAAATTTAATTTATTTTGGTTAATGAATGTTTAGGTATTTTTCATCAATAGTTTATCCTTATTATCATTTTAATTATCATTACAGTGTATGCAAAGCTTACTCCTTTCTTGTCTTCATTTCTCATTACAGTAGCTCACAGGTTTCCTGTGCACTCTGTTGCTATTCACCTGGGCTTGATAAGACAGGAACAGTCTTCTGATTGCCTAACCCACCAAGCTATTTTTAGCATCTTCATCATCCTCATCATCAAGGTAAAATAAGAACATTGCTGAGAGGGCTTAATTACGTATTTCAAACAGATGCAGCGGCACAGACTCATTTCCCTCGTTCATTCACTCTCGCTTTTGGGACTCTGTAGTAATGGAACAGGAATTGACCTAAATATTCACTTTGCTTCACTATCATTTCTAATTATTGCGGCATTACAAAGCTGTAAGCGTTGAAAAGCATCTAAAGCTTCTGCCGTATTGTGGGAATTACATCTTAAATTAAAATTTCACAGTCATTATTTAACTGGTGCTCAAAGGGAACTACATTAAAAAAAATCCAACATTAATTTATAGTATGTTTTTTCTTGAAGTCACTAGTTGAATTCTATGTTCAGGCCCCAAAAAAACCTGCGAATAAAAAAAAAAAAAGCATTGAGTAAAATCTCCAGTCCCCTAATAACTGCTCCTCAAGGTTATCCATTTATTCAAACTGGTTTATAAAGATTTCTAGCATGGCTGTATTCCAATCATGGTTCTCACTGCACTTTTTAACACAGCAGCAGCAGTGCAGAGCAATTAAAACTCAACATTGATTTTCTTTTTCAATAGAATCATTTTTTTTATGCCAGACAAGAAGTGAAAAATATATTTGAACAAACAGAAATTTAGCATAAAATAAAGTACAAGTGTGTGAACTTATAGACCTATATTTATGGGTTTTGTGAGTTTTGTGAGTAGATACCAACATTTATATAGAAAATATTCACTCACCGGCCACTTTATACACTTACATTTTTACCTGCTCATCGACGCAAACATCTAATCAGCCGATCACATGGCAGCAGTCTAACGTATTTAGGTAAGTAGACATGGTCAAAACGAAAAAAGAAAGAGAAAGAGAGGTGATTTACATGATTTTGAACATGGCATAGTTGTTGGTGCCAGAGGGGCTGGAGTATTTCAAAAACTGTTTATCTACTGGGATTTTCATGGACAGCCAGAGAAAGGTCCAACAAAGAGAAAATATCCAGTGGGCGGAAATGCTTTGTTGATGCCAGAGGTCAGAGGAGAATGGCTAGACTGGTTCGAGCTGATAAAAAGGCAACAGTAATTCAAATAACCACTGAGCATCTGTGAACACAGCACGCCAAACTCTGAACCAGATGGACTGCAGCAGGGTGCCACTCCAGTCAGCTAAGACCAGCCAACTGAGGCTCACCAAAATGGGACAATAGAAGATTGGGAAAACGTTGCTTGTTTGGACGAGTCTTGATTTTTGTTGAAACATTCATATGGTAGGGTCATAATTTGGTGTAAACAACGTTGATCAAACAATCATGCACTGCTGCTGATGGTATAATGGTGTGGGGATATTTTTTTTTTGGGCACAATTTGCAACAAATATGCAGCAACTGTGTGATAATATGTCAATATGCACCAAAAGCTCAGAGGAATGTTTGCCATGGCAAATTAGCAATGTGTACCTAATAAAGTGGCCGATGAGTGTATATTACTAAGTGACTAATTTACTTTCCACTTACAAACCCTGAACCATAATTTAGATTTAATTGATACAATAATTATATAATTCCATTTAAATATTATATAATTTAATTAAAAATGTGGTTATAAACCAAAAAAATATGTATCCATGAAAATTCAGTCTGGCACCACAGAGGATCTAGGAGGGGAGCATGGTCCACCAAATCCACCGTAAGAGTCCTATGGCCCACTTTAAATCCAAAAGCAGGTGACAATCACACCAAACTAACATCCTATAATACCTAAAACACTTCACTACATTTTATAGTGAATTTCTGGCAATCCAAGTTCTACAAATTTAACAATGTTTTTCTGCTCTACTTTATTTAATGCATTTTTATAAACTTTCACTAATATCTTTATATCAAAAGAGCTGTGAACTTGCTGAGAATGCTAGTGTGTGTGTTTGTGTGCGTGTGTGTCATATGACACTGTGGTGACCAAATATCCCCACAAGGATAGTAAAACCTGAGATCACCCATATTTTGGGGACCTGCCAACAGTCCCCACAAGGGAAAGGGATTAATTAACCTACTAAAATTAGTTTTTTTGAAAATGTAAAAATGCTAAAAGCTTTCTGTGATGGGCAGGGTTAGTGTAAGGGGAGAAAATATACGGTTTGTACAGTATAAAAATCATTACGCCTATGGAGAGTCCCCACAAAGATATGGAAACCGAGTATGTATATGTGTGTGTGTGTTTGGTGTCAGTGTCTGAACACGCAGTTCACTATTATCAAACTTACACATGTCAGACTCAAACAAAGTTTCTAAGACTAAACAGCTCAAGTCATTCCCTGAGGGAGACCAGCACTCACAAGCCAACTACTGCCAAACCGGCTATAGTTTGTATAATGTTCTTCCCTTACATGTCTATCTGATTCCAGAAAGGGAATTTGTGCACAAGCAAATATGTAAAAAGGGAAAAAAAACATGTTTACAAAGAAGTTTGTATTGATATTGCCAAAAAATAACAATGGAAACTTCACAGTGAATATTGCCACAGGAAGACTGTTATGTAGCTTTTCTAGGACTTTAGGAGCTCAACATGGGGACGATGGGGAGGACAGCATTCATGTTCTGAAGAAAACGATGAGAGGAGGAGAGAATTGAGGTTCGGAGGGGAGGAATGAACAAAACATTTGTTTGTTATCAGAGGACCTCTCTCTCAAGGTCTCCTGTGGCTCTGGCTGTAGAGCTTCTGACCAACACGCCTCTTAATAAAGGATCAGCCTCCTTGCAGCTTCACAAGAACAAACCACTACCCAAGTAGACTCCTAACCAAGACCAATCTGAGCGGATCAGCCCAGCCCTCACCTGCACATCAGCGGAAACCAGGAGCTGCTTCAGGACGCTACACTAAAAGCCTCAGTTCACAAACACTGTAAAAACCCTTCCACCTGAAAGAGAAGATGACAAAGAGGATGGACTTATTGATGATGCTCTGCTTTAGTCTTGGCTGGTCCACGCCACACACAGAAGGCACGTTTGATGGATCTCATTCCTGCTCGTTTAATAGTGCAACTCGCTGTTTCTTCTGTCTGGGCAACAAGGTCAACGAGATGCCAAGAAATATACCAAAAAATACCACATTTGTGTGAGTACAATCAAACACACACACACACACACACACGAATGCACGTTAAAATGAGTGTTTAAACATCAAGATCTAGAATTTCATATATTAACTTCATAATATTAACTTTAATGCCATATAGTTGTTTGGATGTTGAAGCATGTTATGTATGTGTTGTTATTGTTAACTAAAACTATAGAAAATTGTTTTCATTGATTTGAAAAAATTGAAGAAATATTACATGGAAAAACTTTGACGAAAATGACCAATGGAAGTGAAATTAACAAGTTTAAGTATTACAATTACAAAAACTAAAACTGAAATAAAACAAAGCTTAAATATATCAGATAAAACAAAAACTAATAAGAAAAATGAGCAAAATCAATCGTCATATCAAATTCACTAAATATTTCAAATTAAAACTATAAAATACAAAAATAAAAGTAACAGAATTTACAGTAAATAATACCAAAATAAAACTGTTACAGTTGGTTACGAGTAAAAAAAGTAGTTGCATAAATCAGTATAATATTTTTTTTATGATTAAAATTGACTATAAAATAGTAGTAAATGACTAAACATTATTTTATTTAGCTTTTTTGTCATTTAAAACAAGTGATATAGTAACATTTAATCAATTGAAAATTGATTATACTGATTTATGCAAAAAATATATGTATTGCATAATATAATATTTTAGATAAATAATCTTTTTAATGACCATCGTATAGTAATTAAAGTAATATAAATAGGCAAACGTAATATCAACCTAGTAATATCAAAAGCTTGATAGCCAAAGAATCACATTAATATTATTGTTCCAGAGCTTGTCATTTTGGTTTCAGAGAGAATGTGATGGACTAAGAATACGTTTCTTGTGTCAGACCCAGAATATTTTTTGTAATCTCAAGTCTGATACGGAGGAGTGTGTTCTTTAATGCCAGATGTATCGCATGAAGTCATTTTAGACAACTCATTTCAGCCAGTCAAAGAGAAAGAGAGAGAGAGAGAGCGAGAGAGAGAGAGAGGTAGACGTGAAGGTGAAACTATCTTTGGCTTCTCAAGCAGGTTAATCATGGGTTGTATTTCTGTTTTGAGCCGACAGCCATTCATTTTGGATAATGCTTCCCAGTTGAATTTATCTCAAGATTCTCAGCTTGATCACACATTTCACACTAATCTATGTCTACATTTTGGGTTCATTACTTTAGGTTTCTTTACTCTTCCATTTTAGAAAGAGCACCAAGAGCTTTTCAGCTTGCGTGTCTCAAACTTTCTACTTGGCACCGCAGGAACGGACAGTCCTGTGCTCGATAGGAATGGTTCAGGCTGCAGATGTTTTCTCTCTTTATAACTGAAAATATCAAGGCAAATGACTCTGAAAAATTCTTCAGTCATTGATTTATAATTACAATTGTCAATGTTTTGCATTAGATTTTATTCTTATGTGTTCTGTTTTCATTTTAGGCTATTCATATACTTGGTTTTAGGTTTTTAAGTGCTACTTTAAATAAAGATTTTTTTAATGGTTTTAATTAACAATTATAACCCTGATTCTGTCATGTGTGAGAAGTTCTTAAAGCTGCAGTGTGTATTTTTTTCCCCGCACCACTAACAGCGCCACACAAAATCACAAAAATAAAAATAGTAATGCCACTTGTCACCCATAAAGATAACCCTGCCCAGCTGCCCCAAACTCAGTCAGGGACAAAATAACAAGGATCAAAACCGTTAAAAGATATAAAAAAGATATAGTGGCTTTTTTTTTAAAGAAATCTTTCAAATAAAAGCATAATTTGCTTTAAAAGTCACTCAGTGTTCTTTGTGTAATCGGGTTGTCTGCAGTTCTGAGGGATTACAAGAATGAATATCCACAGGAAGAACACACAGACACTAATGGAAGCGTGCAAAAAGAATTACACAAAAAGCTTGCCAGTAAATAGATCATTTGTAGTTGTCTGTAAATAGGCTACTGGTAACTGTTTCCATTTCTCATAACATTTCACATCTTGAATGACCCAGTTTCTGCTGTGACTCATTCTGTTCATACTAACTTTTATGAGGATACAGTTCACACATACTCTCTTGTACATCTATCTTTGTGAGGACATTCATTGACAATGCAATCGCTTGCGCCGTACCTTAACCCTACCCATCACAATTATGTGCTTAACCCGAACACTTAACCTAAACCTACCCTTAACCTAATTATAACCTTATCCCTAACGTAATTGCCCCCTTAAACGGGCCTATATAGGCGCTCTCAGAAAGTGAGGACTGGCCAAAATATCCTCACTTTACTCTTTTTGTCCTCACTCTCGATGATCTAAAAGTCAAACCAGTCCTCACAAAGACGCACATACACACACACATACATACACACACTTTAGTTTAGGGTCCAAGTCTTACTACTAACTAATTGCTTATTAGCATGCATATTACTAGGATATTGGTTGTCTTGTACTTATAAAGCACAAATTAATGCTTCATTCTGCATGACCATATTCCACATCCCTTAATTATACCCAATACCTACACTTAACAACTAACTATTAATAAGCAATAATCAGGAGTTTATTGAGGCAAAAGTTGTAGTTATATATATATATATATATATATATATATATATATATATATATATATATATATATATATATATATATATATATATATATATATATATATATATATATATGTATACAGACAGGCTGAAAACACACAAACACACATGTTTATATATATATATAGTGTGTTTGTGTGTTTTCAGCCTGTCTGTTCCCATTTGTTATCAATAATAGGGTTTAGATAAACTACTCACAAAACAATAAATGTGAGACTTCATAGCACGTTCTCCATCAAGTAAAGATGTGGCACCAGATACTGCATATGCCCATTACTTAAAGAAAATAATCAATAGCTCTTGTGGCTGCAGAGTCGACTGACTTATTAAATTAGATTGAAATTAAATTATTGATGATTCTGGTGCATGCAAAACTAAACAAAACAACCATATCTGATACAACTATCCAAGTTTTGATTGCTCATAAAACATTCACCTCTGAATAAATTGTGATATTTATAACTGTAACACACTGATGATAATGAATTGTTGAATGGTGATTCATATCTCGTCTGTCTAATTTTGTGCAGGGAGATCAAACTGACTCAGATCAGCGTGTTACACCGAGCTGCCCTGTCTGAGCTACATGAGCTGAAGAGAATGTGAGTGCAAGAGTGAAGGACACGGAGATGTTTACTATTAAAACATGGCTGTGTATATTCAGCAAGAATGCACATGGAGATTAGAAAGCATTCAATCAATCAAAAACCACAGAATATCCACAATTCTTTTTGGTTTTTGGCTTAGTTTTGCAAAACCGCATATAAACACATGATATTTAGTCTTGATTGAATATGTTTAGACTTTGATATGGAACATGATGTTTAAGAGCGACCTAAACACTGAAGATATGTATCACAGGACAATACTGCAAAAAGTGTTCAACAAGTGTGATTCTTTATTGTAAATGCATTCCATTTCATTTCTCAAATCAGTATTTATAGTGTGATGTGAATTCCTCCAATAAACTTCAATAGAGCATATAGTGAACATTGCGCATGGCTATTAAGATTTTCTATCAATATGATGTATTACAATCAGTTTTATAAACCAATCATATTAACTGCTCATAATAATATCACTATATTCTTATTCTCCTCAGAGTGGTGTCCGAGAATGGTGTTCTTGAACGAATCGAAGCCTTTGCCTTCTCCAACCTGACAGAACTACAGGAAATGTACGTTGCTGTACTGTGTAAATAACATCCAATCAATCCAATTCTTTTCAACACACTGGAATCAAATATTATGAAACACATAGAAACAAATAATTTAACCGCCCACAGAATTATTACAAAATCCAAAAACCTTGTGATGCACAAAGACGCCTTCTGGAGACTTCCAAAGCTACGGTATCTGTGAGTTATTTTCTGTCTTCATTACTTTTGTCTAGTAAACTCTGAATCATTCTGGTTTCATGCTGTGGTTCAGCAATTTGAAGGGAGGATTTTCCCACATGAGTTGCAGCTTAGCATTGAGTTATGTTAAGAGTCCAGAAAGACCTCAGTAAAAGCGGAATGACCTAAGCACAGGTCAATATCCATATCAAATGTTTCTCACAGGAAACAAAGGCTACACGAAATACAAATGTCACTCTGACATATGACATTTATTAATCTGGTCTCCATGTTTGTGTGTGTGAATGTACAGGTTAATATTACATTGTGGGGACCAAATGTCCCCACAATGATAGTAAAACCGCACCTACATTGTGAGGATCACCCGGCGGTCCCAGCATGGGAAAGGATTTAATAAACATCCTAAATTATGTTTTTTAGGAGATAGAAAACACAGTTTGTACAGTGTACATGGATATGGATATGGATAGTCTATGGATAGTCTTCACAAAGATAACTGTGTATGTGTGTGTGTTCCTCCAGGACTATATCAAACACTGGTCTTAAAATCATGCCTGATTTTTCAAAAATCAACTCTGCTGCTCTTGAATTTCTATTGTAAGTCTGTACTCATGTGTTGCTGTCTCAATGTATACTTTATATCTGTAAATATACAAAGAATGTATCTTTGTACTTTAAAATATATGCTATATCAAATCTATGTTATAGTGATCTTCAAGATAACATGCACATAGAGAGAATTCCCAGTAACGCTTTTCTCGGATTGACCAGTGGCACCATGACGGAGCTGTAAGTGCATTATTTCCAAAGAGTTATTCTTATGTGAGGAAAGATGTGATGGGTTAATGACTTAATGAATAATAAATAATGAGAACTATATATTTTTTATATTAGTCTTGGAGTAAATTACAAAAACAAGCTAACTTCAACTGTTGTTAAACTACCTGTTCAGACAAAAAAAATAAAAAATTAATAACATTAAATTGACTAATACTTTTTTCCCCATACATGAAAATGTAATAGACATTTCCTTTATATACACTTCAGTTTGTGGTCAAAATATATTTTTATTATTATTATTCAGCAAGTATATGTTAAATTGATTTAAAATAACAGTAACATTTATAATGTTATAAATTATTTAAAATGAAAACAAATGTTGTTGTTTTGAACTTGCTGTTCATCAAAGAATCCTCAAAAAACGGATCATAGTTTCAACGAAGAAAATTTTAAACAGCACAAACATTTTTGACATTGATAATAAGAAATGTATCTTGAGCCGCAAATCAAGACGTTAGAATGATTTCTGAAGGATCATGTGATACTGAGGAGTGGAGAGACGATGCTGAAAATTCAGTTTTGCTATCACACAAAGAAATTGAATTTTTAATTTTATTTATATATATATATATATATATATATATATATATATATATATATATATATATATATATATATATAAAAAATTAAAAATTCAATTTCTTTCTTTATATATATATATATATATATATATATATTCTTTATATATCTCTCTGATTAAATAAATGCAGCCTTAGAGGCTTCTTTCAAAAACATCAAAAAATCTTACTGACCCCAAACTTTTGGAATCTGGTCTAACTTAAAATACTCTTGCAGGAGATTAACCAAGAATGGGATTCGTGAGATTGACAGCAATGCATTCAATGGTACCAAAATTGAGAAACTGTGAGTTCAGTTATATTTTTTATGCATTTATAAATTAGCATCTCACATTAAACATCTAATCTTTCGTCTAATCCTTTTCTCGCTCCTTCACACAGCTTTCTCATGGGAAACCAGCAGCTGAATCATATCCACAGCAACGCCTTTATAGGAGCTGAAGGCCCCATCGTTCTGTAAGCATGAACAACTCTGACTTTCAACAACAATACAACTCACCAGCTGGAGCACCACACACCCACTCTCTGTCCTCAGGACAAGCTCTCACAGCAATTCCTGTCAGACTCACACTCAGTTACCTGGTTTGTGCACTATTAGTGTGCATAAGCTCAACAATCTTTGCACAATCTATGTTCTACATCTATGCACCTCAAATCCTGCATTGGACACTGAAACGGCTGCTGTCATTACAGGGACATCTCACGTACTGCCATCCACACACTACCAGAGAGCATGCTGAGGACCCTTAAGCATTTGACAGCCATCTCGGTCTACTCTTTGAGGAGGCTTCCAAGCCTGGAGCTGTTTACTAACCTCACGCAGGCCAATCTGACCTACCCCAGCCACTGCTGTGCCTTCAAAAACTTCAAGAAGCACAAGTCAATTACAAAGTTACATCACAACGGTTTATTCTGTGATGATTTACTCATCCTCATATTGTTCCAAACCTGTATGGTTTCTTGCCTTTACAAAAGGAGTGATTTGGCAGAATGTGAACGCTGCTCTTTTCCAAACACTATGCTACCACAAAACAAGCTTGCCTAAATGACCAAAAAGCACCATAAAGGCCTGGTCATAACTAAACGAATATTCTGTGTGATAGACTTTTTTTATTTGGATGAGCAGCTGTAAATAAGTCCGTCACGACCGACTCAAATGTTAGTGTACCGTAAACTCATCAGAATTTTTATGGAGAGAGGTTCTCATCACTTTGCCCAGAGCCACTTTGCTGTTACTTAAAACTTGGTCTGTGTCCAAAAGGGTCTCATATACCCTTTAAATAGGGCACTATTTATGGGCACAGTCATTTGTAGTTGACCATTATTGAATGTACTTATTCAATCCCATAATGCACTGCAATAACAAGTGAAAAAACTGATGTACACTCAATGGCTAGATAATGCCCATAATGCCCTGTGAGGGTCTCTCAGAATGAATTCCTGTGTCTGAGAAGATGGCACCCACATCTGTTTTCCAAACCGATGGTCCAATGTGGGTACATCATAATATCAGGAATAAATTCCTTCCAATTAATTATTAACATTTATGTATTTGGCAAACGCTTTCATCCAAAGAGACTTCCATTGCATTTAAGGTACACATTGACATTCTAATCATTTTCCATTGGGGATCGAATCCATAACCGTTGCATTTCAAGCACAATGCTCGACTGTTTAAGCTACAGGAAAGCGTAAATATATTAAATTGTATAATTAAGATTTGTACATGCTAGTTTCCATGACAGAGTTCAAGATAAATCGTTTCATTCTACTGCAGCTGCCAGTTTGCACATTTAAAAAGATTATTAAATCGCAAACAATTATGCAACTATGCAAAAGTGGACTCGGTGTCCAAATTTGCTCGCTTATTTTCATTCAGTCTTTCAAGTGGCATAACATAAGCAATAGTGATTGAGGCTTTAGGGACAATTTCGAACACAGCTTAGGATTTGGTATTTTATCGAGCGATATATGGAACCGGCTCTCTTGTTTCTTGTATTTGATGTTGATGGATGAACACTACGAGTAATAAACAAATTGAAAATAAATAAATATTGTTTGAATACCTTTTAAACCTGCCATAAACCAAAAGTTGCGTACTGGGTTAATTTCTCCTTAAGTGCCACCTACTGTAAGAAACTGAATTTGTATTTTAATTCAGCCTGTATGTCGCACCTTCACACCAATGTTTTTTCTAAAAATAGTACAAAAATCACAGTCTGAAACTGCCACCTCATTATTCAAAGTCATTATTCATGCACATTTTCAAATTTTAAATGTCATAGCAGGTTACAAGAAAACAAGAATAAGTGATGCTTAGGCCTTACTGTGAAAGATATTGACTGAACACAAACACAAACTGAATTTGAGTCTTATGGACTACTTTTATGATGTCATTTTAAGAGCTGGTCACCATCAATTTCATTGTATGGAAAAGAGCAGCGTGAACATTCTGCTAAATGTATCCTTTTCTATTCTATAGAGGAACCAAATCATACAGGTTTGAAACAACATGAGGATAAGTAAACGACGACAGAATTTCATTTCAATTCATTTCTCCATTTAACTCTGAAAACCTATTGTTCACTCAGATCTTATTTGTGTTCACACAGATCGGTCAAGAATCCATTGTGTAACAATCCTGTTGCCCTCGAAAAGGAGCACATTTTTTTCAACGACCAGTGTAAGGAAGTGATAGAAGTGACCTGCTACCCCACACCAGATGCATTCAACCCCTGCGAGGACATCATGGGTTTTACTTTCCTACGCGTTCTGATCTGGTTCATCAGCATTCTTGCCATCGTGGGAAATGTTGTTGTCCTCCTGGTGCTCCTGACCAGTCACTACAAACTGACAGTTCCCAGGTTTCTGATGTGCCACTTGGCATTCGCAGACCTCTGCATGGGAATATACCTGTTGCTCATCGCCGGCGTGGACATTCACACGCAGTCCCGCTACTACAACTATGGCATCGACTGGCAGACTGGACCAGGGTGCCATGTGGCCGGCTTCTTCACGGTCTTCTCCAGCGAGCTGTCTGTCTTCACCCTGACTGCCATCACCTTGGAGCGCTGGCACACCATCACTTATGCCATGCAGCTGGAACGCCAGCTACGCTTGTGCCATGCCTGTGCACTAATGGCAGCGGGGTGGCTTTTTGCTCTGATCACTGCTCTGATGCCCATTTTGGGAGTGAGCAGCTACAGGAAGACCAGCATTTGCCTGCCCATGGATGTAGAAACAGTGCTTTCACAAGGATACGTCGTGTTGTTGCTCCTACTTAACGTAGCCGCTTTTCTGGTTGTGTGTATCTGTTATTTAAGTATCTACCTGACCGTCCGCAATCCTGCCTTTGTTCCTGCCAACGCAGACATGCGTATAGCCAAACGCATGGCCGTGCTCATCTTCACCGACTTCCTGTGTATGGCGCCCATCTCGTTTTTCGCCATTTCCGCAGCCTTGAAACTACCCCTAATCACTGTTTCTTATGCCAAAGTTTTGCTGGTACTTTTTTACCCCATAAATTCCTGCTCAAACCCATTTCTCTATGCCTTCTTCACCAAGACCTTCAAGAGGGATTTCTTCATTCTGACTAGCCGCTTCGGTTGCTTTAAAACACGTGCGCACATTTACCGCACAGAGATCTCTTCAGGCCAAAATGGAGCTTTGGCGCCTTCGTCAAAGACTAGTGATGGGACACTGTACTCCCTGGTGCACATCGCCCAAGTGCACTGACCACACTAACTCAGGTGTGACCAGCTGAAACTATATGCTTCATAGAGGCAAAAAGGATGTAACATTTTTTAGAGGTACTTACACCATTCACAAGTTGCTGCTTGATTGACTTTTGACATATGATTGACCTGATTGACCTTTATGCACTAGTGTTCAAAAATTGAGATTTGGTGATATCTTTAGTATGAATAATGCAGATATCGTAATCTTTCAACAAGCACGCAGCACTACATATTGTCAATTTAATGAATACTTCTCAGTGTTCTTGTGGAAAGTTCAAATTTAAAGGGATAGCTCAGCCAGAAGACAAAATTCTGGCATCACATCCTTTCACCCTCACAACGTTCCAAACATGTATCGCTTTTTCTTCTGTAAAATGTTCTAGTGGTCTTTCGATACAAAAACAAATAACAAAAGCAATTGAAAAACAGACTAACTTTTGTGAACCATGGAAGAAAGTTAGGCATATAACATTTAGACAAATGATAGATTTTTTAAAGGAGTTTTTGAGAACTGAAGCGAGCTTTGGAAATGACTGGTGCGTTTTGTATATTTGTCCTTTCTTTTTTTTTTAAGAACAATCATCGTAAAAATGTAACTAAAAATATAAACACCTCAAATTGTTTTCTTGTCTATTGTATTATTTCAGTTCTCATGTTGAAACTAAGACGACATTACAAGCACAGTACCCCCTTTATATATTCCAGTACTTTAGCACTGGAATGGTTTGTTCAAGGTCACAATAACCTTGCTGGCCACCCACAGCGTGAGAGAGGATGCAAGTTTGAAGTCAAATGAACTTATGGTACATGTGAAAGTAATAAATCTTTCACTGGACATCCACAAAGCACAGCATGCTGCTTTACACAAACTGAGGCACACGCCAAATTAGGAGCGAGTTGCAATCTGTCCAAGTCCTGCCTCTGTTCTTATCTTTGCACCTGCAATAATGTTTAAGCCCCAAGACAGAGAGCTGTTGTTCTGGTGTTTTTTTAGGCAGCAATGTTTGCCTCAGTGTTGGAGGGGAGCGATGGGAGTTACAGCAGCTGCGCTACACAGCACCCTGAACTCAGACCTCAAATGAGCTGAGGAAGTCCACATAGAAGAGGAATCTGTTATGAAGATATGGCTCATGTATCAAGGCCAGGGGTTCAATGCCACAAGTCAAGGGAACAGTGCGAGAATGCCACACAGAGAGAAAACAGAGAGCAGATTTTTGAAAAAACATTTTTGAAAATCTATTTTTAAGACAATCTTTACTGAAACCCCCATGCCCCGTGCAGAGTCTGCTCCAGTCATTCCAATGATGGCCAAGTTTCTACATAATACACATGCTTTTATAATAAATCATGATTGTATTAAGTGTAGTGCTATGGCTAATTCTGTACACATGAAGAACATAAAACAGCATTTTAAAAAAAGCAGGTCAGGTTTCTGGGAACGTCAAGAGTCTGTGACTAAAGCTGACCACTGGGTGACGCTATAATCCACCAAAAGCATGAAGCAGGTCACAAATACAGAAACAAACACTGCATACATGCATCCTACTGTCAAAATATCTCATTTATTCTGTGCCCTGTTATATTCTGGACTACCCAAAACGAACATACAGTTTACTGTGTGGAATAACATATCCCAAAAGACATGACCTTCCAGTTCCAGTATGATGGATGTTTCGGAAATAATATCAGCCATAATTAACACCTCTTTCTTGGAAGAAAAATAGAACGATGGAACAAAATAGAAAATAGCAGCCAGAATACAGTGTATTGGTCCGCAGTATTCAGTAAGCCTCATCAATTTATAAAGCCTTAATAAGAAAATAATAATAATAATATAAATAAAAATAAAATAATAATAATCATTTTGATAAGGAAGATCACACCACACATATAACGATAATGACACAAGAATGATATCGTTGGAATCGCTTTCATAATTTTTTTTTTTCCCCCAGCAGATTAACCATACAAACTTTTACACCCAATCTAGACAACTTTAAATATATTAATGGTGCATTTCTTTTGTCCTCGGAAGTGGGAAATTCCACTGTCCCAGAGGGAATTTAACCTAACTGGAATAGCCCCTCAAGTCAAAGTTGGTACTGGGAAACTCTGGGAAAGCATAACAACCCCAACTTTAGACTCCAGTATGGATGCTCAGCACATCAACTGAAAGGAAACCATAGTAATATATTGTTTACAAGCACTTATTTTTGTGTCACAGTCAGTGTTGGGATGAGTTACTTTTAAAAGTAATGTGACAATTTTGTGTTACTCCCTAAAAAATAATTACATTACTTTGTTTTTACAGAAATTTTGCATTACTTTTTCTAACCTGGGCTGGGCTTGAAAAGAAAGTTGTCTTTCTTTACAAATAAAACATTTTTCAGAGCAAAAAGTGAAAGCCTCAGGTTGAAGGAGATGCACATTTACACCTGTACAGTAGGGTGAATTTAACACTGCCCTTCGGATGAGACATTAAACCGATGTCCTGACTCTCTGTGGTCATTAAAAATCCCATGTCCCTTCTTGTAAAAAAGTAGGTGTCTTACCCCGGTGTCCTGGCCAAAATTCCCTCCACTGGCCCTGATCAATCACAGCCTCCTAATCATCCATATGCTTTCCCTACGCTTCTCTATCACCTACACCTGAGCGCACTGGCACCGTTGTACTGTGGCTGCCGATGCATCATTACAAGTGGATGCTACACTCTAGTGGTGGTTGAGGAGAGACCCCTATATGAATATAAAGCGCTTTGGGTGTACAGCAGTACATAGAAAAGCGCTATATAAATACATGATTAAGGCATTCATTCATTCAACTCTCGAGAAATAAAAATAATACAAACATCTAAAGTCATTTTTGCTTAATGGTGTGGTTGAATGAGATCATCGAAGGCTAGCAGTAAAGACATTGGCTAATAAACTGAGATTAAATAAGCATGCAGTATTTGTATTATTTACATTTATGCATTTGGCAGACGCTTCTATCCAAAGCGACTTTGTATCAAAGGAACAATTTGACATTCTAATCAGTTCTTGCTTTTCCTGGGAATCAAACCCATGACCTTGGCATTGTAAACACCAATGCTCTACAACCGTCAAGTTTACACAGCGCCTCTGCACCTTACTCACAATTTCACTCAGCATGGGAACAGGAGAGGTGTATGTCAGTACATGGGAGTGGCAAGTAGCACAACCTGATTTTACCAAGTGCAACATGTTCCTGGATCAACATCTTTGTTGGTTCTGAAACAACATTCCATTTAATCAATCAGATTTGAGGGATGTTTACAGTTTATATCAAGTTTAGGCTCACAATCAGGATTTGGTCTTATTCACTTATCAGTTGCCTCTGATTTTAGGGATAACGTAGGGGGTCGGTATATGGTTAGGACTACATTTTAAGACAGTATTTGTTGACCCATGAATCAGGATGTGCAAGAAAATAACTTATGTTAATTATTTGAAAAAGTAACTCACAAAAAAAAAAAATGCGTTACTAATAATTACTTGAAGACAAAAAAAAAGAAAAAAAAAGTAATTGACTACGTAACTCCCGTTATTTGTAATGTGTGAAAAAGGGATGTTGAGCTGGGAATGACATCATACCCGAGTTGACCACGTTCCATTAAAAAGGCCAGAAAACTAAGATGGACATCTTTGTTGTGCTTGCTCTTTTGGAATACAAACGCATAAGGTATTTCGCACAGCTAATTTTGAAGTATCCTGCCAACAAATAGAGGCAGGACAGTGTTTGAGTTTGAGACAGACAAACAGAACCACTAATTAACAACATATAACTCCTACATCCCTCTTCCGAACAGAAGCATTTTAAGCGATAGATGACATAACTGCAGTACATGATCAAAGTAATAAATAGATAAATAATAAAAGGATAAATAGAACGTTATCGCCAGTTAGAAGTCTTTAAATGATCTTCAACACTCGCATGATTGTCCATTTTACCTCCTAGTGCAGTCAAACGGTTCATGAAACATCACCCTCTGCTTATTCACCTTGGTAACATAAAACTATTAATGTAAGAATATATCTACACAAAACAAATGACCACCAAGATGTCTGAAAGAAAAACATAGGTCTTCTAGGGCTGAACAATGCAAATATTTATTTCCAACATAATTATTTATAACAGCCCATTTTACCGAAATGCTTAAAGAATAACATTAAGGGAAAATATTTTAATAATAAATTATCTCCTTGTTTTTTTTTACTAATAATTGAAATGTTCAAATATTTCAACACAACCAAAGCTTAAATTAAATCAGAAAATTTCTCAAACACATATGAACGGAACGAAAAATCTCCCATACTTGTCTTCATTGGAAATCAATAACTTACAGTCCGTCGTTTGACAAAGATAGCGAAAAGGCAGCTTGAGATGCTATTTGACCGCGATACAGTAAACAAACACTAAATCAGTAAAAGAAAAAACTCTTTTATTCTTTAATACCATATATAATGCAACAATTGCATATCTTTGGCAAAAATAAACTTTATAAACCTTTTATTAACAGAGGTTAGCTTACAAAATCAAAAATCAGGTTCAGACTGCCACATACATGGCAGACGAACATGACAAAATTGACGGGGAAGTGGCAACTCGGTTAGTGGACCATATCTTAATAATTAATAATAATGACAATATTAAATTAATAGGCAGCTGTTTTAAGAATTGGCCTCAAATTCTAAAACTACTGCTCGGTCCCCCTCCCTGCATTAATACTTGCATTCTGTAATAGCACTATGTACAGCTGGGAGGGGAGGAATTGGCAGCCATGGTTAAAGTGACAGGGAAAGAGCTTCACAAGGATAGGCAGTTTTATATAAGTCAACTCAAACAAGAAGTTCTGGTTTGCCAGTGTAAGGGGGCAAGTGGCAGTTACGGTTCACAATTTCACATGCTTGAGTATATAAAATCCTAATGTAGCCTCAAACAAACACTTAAAAACCCAATCATAAACAAACAACCTAAAGGTCCAGTACCACAGGGTATACACAGCCAGGCAGGTTTTGTGAGGAGCAACTTTGGCGATCTCAAAGGGGACAAAAGAAAATAAGACCAGAGAGTTCTCACTTCACATCCGGTTAGCTCTCCTATCACCTTTAGCTCATTAAATATAACGTCCGCTCTCCTGTGATCCATGATCAGCACCATCCGCGAGCCGTCGTGATGAGAGAATGTCTTTGTCTCAGTTTGCAGGCGTGTTTATTGTGCAGTTCACATTGTCTCTGGTTTCCTCTCAAGCCCTGGGAACTCTGGAGGTCTCAAGAGCAGCAGTGGAAAGAGGTGGTCCAAACAGCGCCTCCTACAGGAGGATTCGTCGCACATTTTGAACCAAGAAAATGATGAAAATGCCTGATTCAGGTAGAGGTGTGACACTCTTGCCGACAAAAAGTCAAGGAGCTGGAAGGGGGCAGAGTAGTTCAAATCTTATAGTAGAGGTAAAGAGGTTCTTGGTTTGATTGGCCGCTATTTATTACGCTCCAAAAGCAGGCAGTATGCGCACGGGCAATGAGTCAGTGAGTGCACGTGGAAGAGCACAACACCTGATTATACAGATCACTAGCGTCTGAGAAACACTGAGACTGATGTGCATGCAACAAAAAGCGGTTTCTTTCAAGCTGTGCTCCAGTCATAGTGGTCAAGAGGGGGATGCAAAACTGATCCAATCAGGATGCACGGGAGGAGTCACATGGTTTTGACATCATAACTGCGGCAGCAAAAGGCTCCCAGGGGCATGCCGTCTTCACCACCACCACATGATATATATATATATATAAACCAGCAGTACAAAAATAAAATAAGTACAGGTATTTAGGTCAACTAATTATTGCATTTCTTCTTTGTATCATGTTTACATTATGATCCAAAATCAATGGCACTTTCAAAAAAAAAAGAAGAAAATTATAATCTTTTTATCTTAAGCTCTTTTTGCTGCTATGGTGAAAAGCGTGAGAGGTCTTAGGAGCTTGAAAATCCATGCATTCATTTTCCGTATAAATAAGTTTGAGTGTATTTAGAGGTGGAAGCATGCAAATCTTTTAAGTTCAAAGCTTTCTGACAGTGTCTCGCTCTCTTTTTCTTTTTTAAATGATTAACATCGTCAAACCCTCTTAGTTATAAACTTACTGATGTGGGCTGTTCATTCAAATCGGATTCTTTTCTGTACATAAAACATGTCAGTATGGCTTTTCTCTCCTGTGTTTGTATTGCCATGTTTGATGAGTGGACCGGGACGTTTCCCCAGTTAAAAAAGACCAAAGGAAAGAAAACACCCCAACAACAACAAACGAGAAGGAAGATACACCAAACCAGAAGAGAAAGGTTGGGCAGGCCACAGGATGGAGTTACAGAATTGGGTTCATTTTCTACTGAGTTTCCTGCTCTTGCGTCTTGAGGCAACTAAACTGGTGCGAATACCGGCCAGGTGTAGAAGCGAGCCGGCCGCCTCCTTGAGCTCCTCATCCACCTCGGACCGAGAATCTCTCCTGCTCCTCTTCCCTAAAGGCAACGGGCTGTGTGGCCATCGAGCCCGGCCTTCTCTCTCCTGATCATGTTGCAAACCCAGGCTGAAGTTGACCGGCTGTGAAAGAGGCAACTGGCGAGGGCAGGGCGGGACAGGGGTGCTGCTGTAGTTGTGATCCTGTTTAGGATCCCGACTCACAACCACTAAGTCCCTTCGGGAGAGATCTATGGGTCCTTCTTGGTCTGGGTCTGAAAAAACATAGGCAAAGTGATATGTGATGATTAGACATTGATATAACTTTTTCTTTTGATGGCAAAGCTGAATTTTTAGCTGCCATTACTCCAATTTTCTTCTAAGTTATATGATTCTTTCTGAAATCTTTAAGATTTGCTGCTCTAGACACATTTTTAATATAATCCATGTTGAAAACAGTTGTGCCGCAATGATTTAAAGATTATTTGATGACTAGAAACATCAAACATTATAAATGGATTGTTCTAATGCTAATGTTTGATTGGACGATCCTCGCTTGAAGCCAATAACAGAACAGCCAATATACACACATACATGACTGCTGCGATTATATGAACAGCTAATATGCATGTCTTGATTAAAATAAACCAGATGTAAAACATGAATAAAAAGAAGCAGAGAACAAAAAGGAGGACGAAAGAAAAATGAGGTGTTGGTGTATGTGATGGTGGTCTCTTACACGAGTCAATGTTCTGCTCAGAGGCAGACTTTAACAGCATCATGGCAGTGGCAGCATCAAAATCACATTCTGTAAAGAGAAAGAAGTGTGTGATGCACACAAATATTGACTATGTGATGTGTATGTGTTTAAATGAATGAGTCACTTCCACCCAGGGGCGAAACAGTCTCTTTCTAATTTCAAAGTACCAGTGCCTTGGTTGTCAAGGATACCAAATAGAGGAGAGAGATGGCGTCTATGTGCGTGGTATAGACTTCGAGTACAGGGTGAGTGGAACGAAAAGAGCTGAGATGAGTGATAGGCTTCAATGTGTGATGATGCATCAGGTAATGGTGTGTAAAATGTGACCAGGTCATGGGTTTTCTGAACTGGCCTGATGAAATCTCCTAACCTTTGAGGGCACAGCCCTGCTCTGATGTGAAAAGGTGATGAGGAGGAGACGAGGCACTGCAGAGTAAAGAGAAAGAGAGAGAAGATATTAAATGCACCTGTTGGATATTCTCTAGACCTCTATAGTAATTCAATACAACCATAGTTGTATTGTACAGTACAACTGAGTATATACAGTAGATACATAAACATAGATACACACACACATAATTTAACCAAACCTTACATTATATATTATAAAGGATGATTATACATTATAAAATTTATTTTTTCTAAGAATTGAAACTAATGGACTGTAACAATTCACAATTTTTCTTGGTACATATGTAAAAATCCTAACGATTCCACTATATTTTATAGTTAACAAATTTTATCTCGTTTATCTCACTTGTGTTGTCTAATAACACTGCCCTGCATTTCAAAAATAGCACCCGTTTTGCTCCATCATGTCACACTTTATCACAATTATGCCGTAAGGTTTTACGGCATAATTATACCTTATACCTTTTTAAGGTATTATTTTATTAATTTAATCCTGATTTTAAGATTAGAGTTATGGCCAGTGACAAAATATAGTTTTATATTTATAACTTTTGTATTTGGATTGTGGCACATACAATAAGAAAAATATGGGGGATCTTATGATTTGATCTCTGCTATATTTATTTGTGCTTGTATATATTTCTCCAATAAAACAGAGAATAAAAAAAGAAAATTAATGATTTTGTGAATGAAGCGCATTTCATTATGAACATTAAATGATTATTTGAATATAGAGTATTCTATATTCTTTGCAAAATGCAAGCTAAATTATATACATTTAATATATTATTTTTGTCAATAAAAACTTTTGACATATGACTGCTTTTGCTACTTTGATAATTGCATTAAAGCTGACACAAAAAAACTTTAAAAATCTTATTTTGTGGGGGAAAAAAAATACACAATGGAAAGTTATTTTTCAGCTCAGCATCATCAGAATTGTTTTTTAACATGCTAGGCTGGGTAATTGATTTATAATACAAAAGATGTGTGTACCATATTTAAAATAAATATTAAATTATATGATGTGCCAATTAAATGGTAACAAACTTATAACTGTCTGAAGTACTTTATTTTTCTTACCTAAGACACAAGTTATTTAAAATACATTTTAAAATTGGTGTTAATAAAAATGAGTATCAAATCTGCACACAAAAAAACAACAACCTGAAAGTACTGGTGAATCATGATTTGAACCGTTATATTATAATTACAACTCATTGAATAATATTTCGAAACCACTAATATACGCACACCTGTGACTACAGCTGAATAGACATTTTATACTAATACAGCAAGCTGTAGAGTTTTTGTAAACCACCTATATTTTGGTCAACATCAAGCATCAATCATGACAGATCAAAACTAAATCACACATACACACACATAAAAGCTGTGTACACAGGAAGTGCTTGTCGCCATGTAGTCTTCTGAAACTTTAGCAATAAGTACTATATAAGCATTGTTGGTAAATGTCAGAATTATCCATTTGTTACATAATTAGGCCAGTGTTTATACCTAGGAGGGGAGGCAGGAGGGGTGCAGAAGGCATGTGCATTTGGGAAGTGCTGTTTCTTGAGGGCTTGCATCAGCATGGGCCGGAACTCGGGGTGAACGCACCACAGAGAGCCTTTCCCATTGGTCTAGAAGGAACAGAGAGGGGAGGAGTCAGAGGCGCAAGAATGATTTCAGCATGGTGGTGTGAGGAAAATACTCAGGTTAAATGACAACAGGACCATCTGTCTGTTTGATCGTACACTATACATTCACAAACACATCATGAATGCAGAAAATGATCGTTTTGAATCCTCATGAAACTATAATAACCATATGGAAAGAATGTGAACCGGTGGCTTCTGCTGTGTTTGCATAGGGGGGTTTTGTGTGTTTGAATAAAGGACTCATCACCCTTTGTCTGAGGTGTGGTCCTGCAGGGGGAATATGACCTTGACTCACTTCACTAGCCGTGTTCATAAACAGGAAAGAGGAAACATTGCCATGGCAACAGACACCAGGCTGAGACATATGAAACCCACAGATTCACACACAATGTCACACGTTAATGAAACATACTGTCCTCACCGTTCCATAAATCACTTTGCCATCTACGGTTCACGCAGAAGAAATGAAAACATCTGCCTCACTTAGTTTTACTGGGTGCGTGCCCTGCTTTGAAAACATTGGTTTTCAAAAAGCCCTAAACCAAAATCCCTCTTGACAAGCCTGTTAGCACACTGCAGTCAGCCCTGCACTACTTTATACACTGACCCAGTTAGTTAAATGTCTGAGCGAGTTCTCTGCAGCAACGTTGTGTGAACCAGTCTTGAGAAAAACATGTTATTCTAATTTACAACAAGGCTCTCTGGAATACTTGACTCTGATTGGTCGATTGCAGCATTCTGAGATTAAAGTTTTTGAGTGTTCTCACTCTGCTAGTTCCATGTCTCTTATAAAAAATTATTTCAGCCCTCATTAATATTTTAAGTACAGCTGTCCATTTAAAGTGTTAATTTAAGCAATTAGATATGGAAATAAAGTGATTCAAATGATTTAACATTTAATTAAACACCCCACCTCAAAACTACACAGTTCATCTTACATTTCATAGTTTATTGGTGACGAACATGAAGCGGGGCAACAGCTCACTGCGTGATGGAACCTAAACAACACCCCTACAATTCAAGATATTCAAATGATATCCAAATCATATATCATATGATATAGTTAAGCAATATCACATGAATAACACGCACAATATGACATGAGTGATGATTTTGGTCCAAATAGCATGAGTGCAAATGTGAAAACAATAAATAAATAATTCAATAAATAATAAGTTAATATTGTGGTATATTTTAGACAGTATTGTCTGCTTTTGCTAAATTTTGCCTGTGCATGCCGATCGGTGTATAACATCAAATTACCGTGAGAGCGATTAGAAAGCAGACGGCTCAGTATACTTTCGAATTTTTGGAGTTTCCAAATAAATGTACGTATTGAGTGAATCAATCGGGTGAAGTAATGATTCGTAAAGAGAGCTTAATTTATCATTTATTTAATTTCTGAATGAATCAGCTGTTTGAATAAATTAATCGAATGACTTAACTTCATATTCTGGGGGATAGTTTGCCCAAAAACTAAAATCTGTTCTGTTTAATTACATTTACTCACTCTCATGGCATTTCAAACATGTTGGTCATAAAAAAGAAAAAGTTTAATCTGTAAATAGATCTAAATACCAATTCGGATGCAGCTTTGAAAAAAAGAAAATGAAAAAAGGAAGTGCCTAAAAGTTTGTGTAATAAATTCTGTTCTAATACTTTTTTCTTGAGCTACTTTTCGTAGTCTATTTAATGCTGTTCTCATTCAACACAATAATGACTTAAATAGATCTTTTTGGGGTAATTTCTTCTCAGACAAATTCAATTAGATCAATTAATCAACACATCATGTCTCATCAATCGACACTCGCTTGACAGACCTAATTTTAAGCTAATGTATTTAATAATTTTGGAAATAATGTGCAGTAAGATAGTCACTATTGCTAAATAAACCCATTCATAATAGGGATGCACCAATAAAAAAAATGATATATTATTTATATTTATATATATCAATAATTTAGTTATTTTTTATTGGTAATTTTATATTTTAGAATATTCATTATATTTTAAATGAAACTGAAATATACATTATATATAAAACATATATATATATAAAACATACATATACATATATATATATATATATATATATATATATACATATACATATATATATATATATATATATATATATATATATATATATATATATATATATATATATATATACATATATATATATATATATATATATATATATATATATATATATATATATATATATACATATACATATACATATATATATATATATATATATATATATATATATATATATATATATTTAAATTAGAAAACATATTTAATATACTTATTTTTATATATATATTTATATGATATTTAATAGTTTTATTTTCATTGGTCCACAATTAAATATCCAATATTGACTGATACAGGAAATAATAAAAATAATAAATAAAAAAATATTGTGCATCACCACATGGCAATGTTCATCTTTCTTGCATTCTTACCTTTCCTATGCTTCGCTCTACTTTACGGAAGCACTTGTTGAGGGACAGATTGTGGCGCACTGAGTTCTTCCAGCCAGTAGGTGCACTGGAGAAATATGGAAAATGCTTGAGGATCCAACCATAGATGTCCTTGACTGGGAGAGATTTGCTGGGCGACTGCTCGATAGCCATGTATATCAACAACGAGAAAGAGAAGGGAGGCTTTGACTTGTAAGGATCTCTCTCACTTCCCGTAGAGACAGATGAGGCAGACGAGGCAGTGTTACTGTGTGGCGATCCACCGCCGCCCTCGATGTCAAACAGCGGACTGTTGATGGGCTGCGCTTCGGGTCCACCGAGTGTGAAGTTCTGCAGCAAGTTCTCATGAAGCCAGTTCAGGTTAGTTAGCTCGTCATCTTCAGACTCGCCTGCTACCACACTCAATGCTCCAGAACGAACGATCTGGTCCAGACTGGTAGCCATGGGACTGGAAGCACTCTCTGCTTCAGGGAGAGTTCCAGCTCCACACACGCCCTGCGCTCCAGGAGATTCGGCTTTCTTATCTGGAGACATCCCGATTATCGGACCCATCAAACCAGGAGGGTCTGAGGAGGTGAAGAGCATTGGAGAGAACAGAAAGAGGGCACTGGTTACTACAATAGTCAATCACAAATACATTTGGGATTATTCATTTACCCGAAAGTGTTCAAAGTTTCAGTTATACAATTATTTATATTTATTAGTTTCAGTTATTGACTCTTTATGCTGTTTCGGGTCCATGTTCTCAGGAAATAGTTATTGAAAGCATTCATAGTAAAGTTTTTCAGCAATGTCTCAGTAGTATTTCAGTAGAACTCCTTTGCTACTCTTTTCACTCGTTGGGCAATCATGCTAATTATTTTTGGTCACATCAGCACTGCTGACACATTTACCTGTTGTAGCTCATCAAAAATACATCCACAAAATATGCGGACATAGTCAAAAGGCTTTTTTTGGAGAAGTGCTAACTCTTTTTATCAATGATTTGTTCTGTTCTCCAAAATGATTTTGGCCAAAACAGAAATTTTGGTGCAAAGGTAATGCTTGTAATATTTGCTGGAGGGTTCTAGAATAAAACCACAACTGCTTATATACTAACTCCATATACTAGCATATCAGAAGTCAATAAGAGAATTATATAATACATTTTTGGGTTAAATTTTAACATTCAACATTTCAAAATGTGAAAAGTAATAGTTTTTTTTTTGTTTTTTTTTTTTGGGGGGGGGGGGGGGGGGGGGGGTTCACTTTCTTTTATTGCTAAAACATTGTCATCTCTGTGCCTGCACCATTTATCTTGAGGGAATTAAGAGGCCCTTAGTGACATAGTTAAGGGTCACTTAGGTGTCAATTCAAGTGTGTGAGAGAAGCATGACCCTCATCTTCAAGACGATACCGCGCCAGAACAAGTACAATGTGCACTCTAGGGTTCTTAGACAACCACTGAAGATGTGCAGGTCTGTCATCAGTGGCATATAATATGACAGACAGGGATAGAGAGGATAACTGACATTCAGTTTCAACCTGAGAAAAACCCAAAGAGACTAATCATAAATCTACCTGCAACAGACTAAGCAAATGGCTTTAATGGACATCCATGGAAAGCACACAGAATATTTATAAATAAATCATCAGCTCAAGTAAAAGAGGGCTGAGTGCCTGGGAGAGTGAATGTTTCTCTGCCCACTATTATACCCACTGCCATGGAAACCATACAGCACATCAATAAATAAATAATCACATAAAGTGCTGCTCTGAATCATTCTCTCTCCCACTCTAGAGAATAGAGTGCAGGGCACAGGGAGGGGGTTCCACTTCCTGTTTCAGACCGTTCAAAACACCCCAGACACAAATAAACATCTTCCTCTTCACATGAGTGCTGTAATAAAAGGTGCTAAAAAAATACCTTATTACACAAAATTAAAGTTCATCACAAAACGACAATTATGTCATTATTTAGTCATGTTCATGCCATTCCAAACCCCTACCCCTAATCTTTTTCAGTGAAAAGCAAAAAGACTGCTTTAAAAAACTGCTTTTTTCCCATACATTGAAACCAGGGACCATCCAACTCCGAAAAAAGGCTAAAAGCATCACTAAAGTAGTCCTTATGACAGCCGAGTGTTTCAATGCTATATGATAGCTTTGTGTGAGGAACAGACGGACAATTAAGCCATTATTCACTGAAAATGCTTCACATTCGTGATCACCATTTACTTTTACTGTGTTCCATGGAAGAAAGGAAGTCACGTGTTTTGAAAGACAAGGAGGAGAATAAATGACTACTTAAGTTTTTGGGTAACTACACTTTTAGGGAGCAATTAGATTTCCTGCAATTAGATTATGATCAGAATAAAATAGTTATTGCCATATAGCTAAAAACAATGGTAATTTAACACAATATGGACGGATGGATGGATCATTTGCACACAAATTATGTAAACCGAGATGAAGGGAGTGTGTCGTTAGCCATGACATTGTTAAATTAATCTGTGGGACACCTGCGTTAGCTTCTTTTTACAAAGACAGCATGAGATTGACGTCATCCTCCACCTGGAGCTGATTTCGGTACTTGGTTTTCAAGGCAGTCGATTTTGAAAACCCAGCCTCCCACAAATGAAAGAAGCAATTTTAGGGGCGGCGTCAGACAACTGAGGATATTCAGTCATCACACTCAACCAAAACGATGGTAGAGAGCAAGAGGTGTTGCTTTTTTAATTCGACTAACTGCTCGAATGTCAACTAAAAGGTTTCATCCTGGGCAAATGAACTGAAATCCTGACTGAAATAACAGCCGAAATGTTGTTTCAGTCCTTCAGCATGTTGAGCGCCTATGTTAATAAAAGAAGAGACATTTATCCTTGTCTCTTTGCACACAGTCAGCGAAGTTTGGAAACAAGACAACATTTTTATTAAACATGCAGAGCGAGGTTTTTTTTAAATTTATGTACATTCGTCTTGAAAAGTAATAAACCACACGAGTACCCAAACTCTGACTGTTTTTCCTTCTTGAAAACAATTTGCGCCACCCCTTCCGATCTCTCCGCGCCCCCGCGTTGAGAACCACAGCGTTAAGATATTGACATTAGACATGTTGTCGTCAAGTAATCTTTATTCATAATGTTTCTTCCCCTGTTGTTAGTCTGAGCGCTCTCTAAACTGTTTTCGCAGTTGATGTCCGTCGCCTTTGTTCTGACCACCTTTGTTCTGTTCTGATCAGGTTATTAACAAACCGTTAATTTTTCCAATAAGTGAATCGATTCAATTCATTTATCCCCCATCCCCGATATATATGATAATCACAGAAAAAACAAGCAAGTCCCTCCCCCAATATATCGTTCAGATGGAAATCAAACAATCCATCACACACGTCCACATCATTACGCATCTGTAGCGCATCCACATGCCGTTTTGTTTTCTAGCGCCATCCTCTTCGGATGTCTTTCTTCATGGGCACTCAAGGGCAGGGATGACAGCAGTACGTCCTTCATAGCATATTTAGTACTGTCTGCTTCCCCTCCTGCCCCAGGAGGAGACCTGATCCCTGTACTCATGGCGGCACTCATTAGCAAGACAAATCTAACCACCTCCAACAAGCTCATCAGCCCATTAACAAACCCTCCATCCACACATACAGACAATACTAATGGTGACACACTACCACTGTAACTACTTCAAACGGAAATACGCCCACACAAACCCACCATGCGTAAAGTTTGGTCATGGGAGGGGCCGCTTAGAAATACAACTAATTACCCTTTTAATTCCTAGGTTCTCTGAGAAAGCTAAAGCATTTTTTTTAATGTTATTTAATGACAATTACCCAGAATAGTTTATGTACACTCTAAAGTCACAACAGACCTTTTCTTCCATATTGTGACATACACAACTGTGGAAAAGTCTTAGGCACGTTAGTATTTGCACCCCAAAAAAAGTTAAGCCACGCATTTATGAATTTAACTTTGTGTCAATAGGAAATATCGGTTTACATTTCCACACATTCATTTTGCCATTAATTGTGATAATCCGTGAGATTTTTGTTTGCTCAAGGAGTCTGACAACAACTGGTGCTCCACAAGGAGATTTGATCTCCGAATCATTGAGTCTGTCTGTCACCACATGAGGACAGACTAAATCCAGAAGAACTGTGGAAACGTCTCCAAGACGCTTGAAGAAAAGTTTAAGCAGACTAAGGCCCCGTTCACACGGAGACGCGGATCACTGCATCCGCATACATTTCTTATCGGATTGGCGTTCCGTCCACACGCATCCGCTCGCTTTTGATACCGGGTCCTAAAGTGGATAGATCTGAATCCGACACCCTTGTGGTATCGTGTGGACGGCCAATCCTTATATTTTTTGTTTACCGATGATGTCATCACATCACGTGTCGGCTGCGTCACAGTAACAGCAACAGTGTTGCCAGATTGGACTGAAGATTCCAGCGCAGCTACAGCTTAAAACCCTCCCATTTAAAAAAATACCAGCCCAAAGTGCGTACTCTTAATAATGAAAAATGTTGAGCGATTAACCATCCCAAATTTTATCAACCAGCCTGATGCATTTTTTCCCGGTCGGACGTGACAAAAAGGTAAACAGCAATCTGGCAACACTGAACAGCAACAACAATGCGCATGCTCAAAGTATTCTTCTCTGTGTATAGTGTATTATCTATTACAGCGCCCCATACTGGTCTGGCATATAAACTACACCGGATTCAGTCGGTTTCAGTGGTATCGTGTGGACGCTGATATTTTTTTTGAACGAGGAAAAAAAAAGATCGGATAAGTAACGCGCCGGCATCGTGTGGACGTGGCCTAAATGATTGGAGAAGTCCATTATACGTCACCAGAAGATTGAGTTATGACATTACGTTAAAAAAAATATAATGACAAAAAGAAAATGGTCAAAAGTGCATGAATGAAAATCACAATAAAAATGTATAACACTTAAAAAACAAAATAGAGGGTGAATTAATATATGAGAAAAAACTCAAAAAGGAAATACTATTTATTAGTGATTCTTTCTAAAAATGGCATGTAATTTCTGCACCTTTTGTGCTACACACTCATGAATGATTTTGAGGTTTCTTGAGGAGAAATGCTAATATTTTCTAAATGGTCACACTTACAGTTTATACCTCGAAGATTATAAAACAGATGAATGAATTCCATACCCATGCACTCAGAAAGAGGCACTTAAGCCATTTCATGGAGACTTGGAGGTGGGCTCTTTTAACGAGTGCATAAAAGCAACCACATAAGAATAACTTTAAATAAAAACTCTGAATACCCTAGGAAGCACATACACACAGCACACCTTAGCAAACGCATAGCAATGTCATATCCACTAAAACATGGTGGCGCTGACTTTAGCAAGCACCACTTATATCCCACTCAAAATAAAAGTGTGAAATTATCTAATAGATTTTACAAAGAACAACCCGCCTTTCTTTATTCATCTCCACTAACTACTCTCAGTTTGAAGGAGCAATTATTCAGTATTGATACTGCTGATATTTGCAGAACAGAGTATGGGAAGATCTGTAATAAAATAGTTGGAGATGGAGATCAAGGTCTTCTATGCATTTAAGCATGCTGAAACAGCCCGTTTCAATTGGAGGTGTCTGCTAAACACCAAGCGGTTGGTATTGGTCTGTAAAGTATCAGTCCTGACTCAAGGCGCATCTCTGTCACTGTTAGAGCTGATCTAAAAGCCCAGCAGGAAGATCACCTAACCCCATTAGAAAACTGCAGGAGATTAACAACTTTTTTCTTTTTCTTTGTAGAATCCAGAATTCAGGTATTCTCCTTGACGTCGAGGTGACATCTGACAGAGACTTATGGATTTACTTCAAGTCACAATAAGCTCAAGGAAACTCTAAAACAAATCATACAGTACAAAGACTCTGTTGTTGTTAGTTAGTTCAGGGCAACTTTTCTACACAACTCTGAATCACATTTAAAAGCTAAAGCTTCTTAAACATTCATTTGCTGCAAGGGTTCTGGAAGCTTAAAAGCCATAATCCACAGCTGTATAGACACCACATGAACAATGTCTGAGTTTCTTTCAAATCACCTTCCATTTATAAAATTTAACATTTTAAAACTTGCCAGAAATAGGTCTTCATTTTCAATTTAACAATGTCAATTTATTGTAAATCTTATTTACCATACATAAAATTGGGTTCCTTAATTTCATAAAGGCTTCCCATTTGTCAACTTCTTAACTTTATATAAAACATCTCTACATTTTAAAACAAATTAATCTGTAAAAACTAATGGCACGCTAATTTGCCATTAAATTGTCCTCTCTTTTTTTCCATTCAAATATTTTGGTGCTTTTATCAATAAATGTGGTTGCTAAATGGAAAGCACACAGTTATAACTCTGTCGCTACACACCAATTACTGACAGTTTTTGCATACATTCAGAAATATTATTAAGACAGACACAGATTTTGTGAATTCATCTGTGAATTGACACTACAACAATTAAATGTTAAGTTTTATACTCCATCTGCAATGCATGCAAGCGGCACAGAACAACAAAATTTGAAGAAATATTTAAAATTTGATGCATTGAAACAGGTTTAATCTAAATGCACGTTACAATTGAATCTCTCTCTTGCTGCGTGGAAAGACTTGCTCATTAGAGAATTCTGATTTGTCACAGCATTCACTCAAAGCGCAAATACAGAAAACCACAAAATTCTGTCTGCAATACCTACAGTCTGCAATACTTTGTTCAACTATAACAACAGTGAAAAAAAGAGAAAAGTCTGTATATGAAAACCCCCAAAAAGGAACCCCAAGTGCTATAAATGTGATTTAATGTCACTTTTGACGAGATACGTTTGTATAAGCCTACAGTTCTTTTTCATTATTTGATTACAGGTTAAGAAAAAAGAAAGAAAAGAAGTGGGAAATACATTTGACGTGGTATACTGTTAGCGAACATTGCCACACCACCCACACTGATGACAGTAACATTTAGTAAATTTGTGCAGCACGCTGTCCTCTCAATAAAAAAAATGAACTCACAACAAAAAATGACAGTGGTTTAAAAACAGAAGTTAAGAAATCATCTGATCATACGCATGTATACGTTTGCACTAGCTTTTGCAATTCAGCTCTCCTGTCACGTCACTTTCATTTATATACCACTTCAAACAATGGACTGCTTAAAATCAAGCAGATTTACAGTATTTAACATGAAAAGTGTCAGTTTCAATTAGAATTTCAACTTTAATTTTATACTGTATTTCTGCAGCATACTGGCAAAAGTATTATATATGTGTGTGTGGGGGGGGGGGGGAAGAAAGCAGAAAGGAGACTGTATGAACATTTTAATAATTTATTAATAGATTAGTGTTTTCTTAGTCAATTTGGCGGCAAAGATGAAGTTGACAACGCCGACTCATCTCCGCAGTATAGTGGATGCATCTACAGAGAGAAATGCACGTTAAGTTAAACATATCACGTAGTAAGTGCTGTACTAATTTAGCGTGCACAGACACTTGGCCTAATAATATCTATATAATATTTATCTGGGTTACCATTAGGGATGTGCGAGTGTAGTCGACTACACGGTACAGGGTGCAACTAGTCGACACCGAAAACACTAGTCGACTACACGAGAAAAAAGAAAAAACACGAGATTTTATTATTCAAATGACGTTTTAATCTTTGACGCGCACAATCACACGCGGGATTAGAATGTTCCGTGCATCTCGTGATCAACTGCTAAATTCAAACGCGTTTTCAAGCGCTGCGGTCGCGACGGACGTGCTCAGTGTTTGTCATACATCACAGCTATTCAGTTTTCAACCACATACCTTTATTTTAGGTTTCAGACGTTTAAATGCGCATAAGTACTGGCAAAAAAATACATTTATAGTTTGAAAAGCAGTCAGTTTAATAATAAACTGACAAGGTGTTTTATTCATATCAGATACACATTGCATAGGTAACTATAAACTTCTCCCACTTCGCTAGACACTTACTGTCATGTATTTCGAGAGTAGGGACTGAATTTACGTGTTGTAATTTACGTGTGATGTCGCGCATCAGCTGACATGATCATTATAAAGACTTTTAAGCGACAAAACACATTCACTTCCACATATTTGAGAATTGGAATATCAGGTAACTGATATTTCACAAGTGTGTGAATATTTTGAATAAATAAGCAAAACTAAATAAATGAGATACGTCTGTCATCCGAGCAGAAACTAAATCTTTACCGCAGATCTCCCATGTGTTTTGTTTATATCAGTCGCGGCAGGTTTAATAATGACCACTGAAAGACGAGCGAGGTGTTGGGAGTATTTTAAAGTAGGAGGAGAAAGAAAAGTGTTTTTTTTAAACTGTTATGTCAAACTCATGATTCCACTGGATCCGAGCATAGCCATATTAATCACAGACACGGAAATGTTTGGAGAGATGAGCCCCAAACAGCCAAATCATTGCGTCATTTACTACAACTGTGATCACGTTCAACTGAAAGAAAGATATATATTTTTTATCTTTTACCTGTTTATTGAACTTTGTAAATTGAAAAAAAAAAACTGAAATTGTCACGGGCATCACCATGGAAACCGACACACATGCCTCTCGCTGCATAAAGCTGCAGTTTTGAGAATCCAGAAGGAAAAGTGCGCCGTGGAAAAGTGACCTTATTTCTAGCGGCATTACTTTTAGACTAGTCGACTAAAATTTTTCTTTAAACGACTAACAAATTAGTCGAAAAGCACATCCCTAGTTACCATTAATATTAGAGTGAGTGACCAAGTAACGTAGCTAACGTTAAGCTCAGGGCCGGCCTGTCCAACAGGCGATACAGGCGGTCGCCTGGGGCCCCTCTTTGATTTGGGGGCCCCGCGACCCGCACATGATGTCACTCATTTTTTGAAATTTTATTTTTTCAAACATCCACACATAGTATGCGTGGTAATGTGTAATTTATGACATTGTTGTAGTGCACAGACCCCATTAAACACGATACAATTCACAATGACGGTGAGCAAAATATAAAACATATTTTATTAAAAGAATATCTCAGAATAATTCATACATGACAAATAGCTGAAAACGATAATAATAAAAATAAAAAAACTGTCTAAATAAAAGCGGAAAAAAGATTAGAAACATACACAGCAGCACCACACTCTATTTAGCATAACACCTCCCGCAATAGGCTATTGGATGAACTAGAATGTCGTAACGTATTCCTAGTACAGATTCCACATATTCCACTTAGCCACATATCTCTGTAAATTCCTTTCGATATATACTCGAGAAAGTGTCTTAAATAAGTCTAAAGTTATATAACGTCATAAGTCTGGTTGCTATTTTGATCGAGGTACAGTGTTACCTCGAGATACGAAATTAATCCGTTCCGAGGCGGACTTCGTATAATGAGTTTTTCGTTTCTTGGAACACATTTTACATGTAAAATGTCTAATCCGTTCCAAGCCCTCCAAAAACACCCAATTAAATTGCAAAATTGTTGTTGTCGGCAGTATTCGAACCTACGCGGAGAAACCCCAATGGATCTGTAGTTCGTCGCCTTAACCTGTCAGCCACAACTGTGTCATGTCCTAATCAAACTTGCAAACTTATTTAAATCTGACTAAATGCGAGTTTGTTACAGGTGATAAAAATGTATACACTTAAACATTGAAATTGTATTTTTTGTGCTCTCTTCTCGCTGTTTTTACACCAGTGGGCTCAATTTTTTTATCTCGCCTAGGGCCCCACAACCCTTCGGGCCGGCACTGGTTAAGCTACTAGGCTTACTTACATGTTTCAAACAATAAACCATGTTTGATGTCAACGAATAAAAGGCGAAGGTGATGTTGATAGATGAATGAACGGAGACAAAGGACCTGTTTACACCTGGTATTAAGATGTGTTTTGGTCGATCGGATCACAAGTAGACGAAGCAGACACATACCCGTTTACAACTGGTATTTTAGGCACTAGGTATGGTTGTGATTTTCACTGTTACAAACCTAAATGTAATCAAATTAATTTAATTACTTGTAAAGTGTGCTTTCCAAGTAGTAATAGAAGTCGTAACGATGACAGTAGCACACAAAGGAGTAATATCTGTTCCTGTTTAATCGGGCCAGGGCACAGTTCAACCAGACTATGGGGTCAAACGCTATGGTTCAGATTGCCTAGTGTGAATACACCCTTAAATTCATCTAAATGTTAAATGTATGGGTTTTTTTCCAGATCCATTCGATCTAATGGACAAAATAAGCTTGAGGAATTTGCATATGAATGTGCATGGAAATGACAGAAAGCATATGGAGAGTATTAGGTTTCGTTTCTGCTCTGATAGCCGCTAGCCCACGGCGTTTTAGAAATCAGGAATGGTGAGAGAATTGGGCTTGGTAAGTTTTTGTCTTCAAACCAAACTTGAGTCTAAACTTGTGCTTCCCATGTTGTTTGCGTATTAAGTCAGTAAGTGGAGAACAGAAGGTCTTTTGTGGTTGTTCGACCACATTCTACCACATGAGCATTTACACTATGTGAGCAAGCCGTTCTAATGCATTTTCATGTTAGAATTGGTCAACAGTGAACAAGCTTAAAACGTTATAGACATCGTCCAGATGTAAACCGACCAACCAAAACACATAGTGATACCAGGTGTACAGTGATCTCTCGTATATCGTGGTTAATGTGGACCGGTACCCCCGCGATAGGTGAAAATCCGTGAAGTAGGATTGGCCCCCCTAGGAATTTCCGTATATGTGTGTGTAGGTACCAGAATGTTTAAAATATATTTATACTTTAAATATATTTTAATTAAATCTATTTAATTATAAAACCTTAATATTAAACATTTACTCTCTCTCTTCTGAGAGAGGCGAAGAGGCTCCACTACACTCGTGCTCTCATTCGTCGATCTCGTGCCGGGAACCAATCACGTGTCTTGTCTGAGTGCCCGTGTGTGTGTACAATAGGGATGTGCGTGTGTAGTCGACTACACGGAACAGGGTGCCACTAGTCGACACCGAAAACACTAGTCGACTACATGGAACAGGGTGCCACTAGTCGACTACACGAGAAAAAAAACCCCACAAGATTTTATTGTTCAAATGACATTTTAATCTTACATGTAACCATCTTACACGCGCGATCACACGTGGGATTAGAACGATCCGTGCGTCTCGTGATCAATTGCTAAATTCAAATGCGTTTTTCGCGCGTTGGCTGGCGCTGAGGGTGCGACTGACGCGCTCCGCTCAGTGTTTGTCAAATATCACAGCTATTCAGTTTTCAACCACGTACCTTTATTTTAGGTTTCAGACGTTTAAATACTCATAAGTACTGGCAAAAAAAATACATTTATAGTTTGAAAAATACACACCGATGTCTATAAAAGCAGAAATTACAATCCATTAAATTATAAACTAACTATTGGTGTTTTATTCATATCAGATACACATTGCATAGGTTACTATAAACTTCATATTCTTCTCCCGCTTCACCGGACACTTACTGTCATGTATTTCGAGCCGATTCTCTGAACTGCGGCGCCCGTCTTGCATTATAGATCAGCTGACATTATCATTATAAAAGGCTTTTAAGACCAAACTTATTCACTTCCGCATATTTGAGATTTGGAATATCAGGTAATTGATGAAAAAGCCAACAAGTGTGTGAATATTTTGATTAAATAAGCAAAACTAAATAAACGCGATACATCTGTCATAGTGCTTCACCGGCTGCGGTGTGTCAGGTGACAAGCATGACGCGTCGCCAAGGAAACAACAAGCAGAAACTAAATCTTTACCGCAGATCTCCCATGCGTTTTGTTTATATCAGTCACGGCGGGTTTAATAATGACCACTGAAAGACGAGCGCGGTGTGGGAGTATTTTAAAGTAGGAGACAGAAAAGTGTTTTATAAACTGACATGTAATGATTCCACTGGATCCGAGCATAGCCATATTAATCACAGACACGGAAATGTTTGGATAGACGAGCCGAAACAGCCAAATCATCACGCCATTTACTACAACTGTCCACCACTGTGATCACGTTCAGCTGAAAGAAATATATAGAGATAACCTTTTTTATTCTTTACCTGTTTATTTAACTCATTGTCACGGGTTTCACCATGGAAACCGACACACACGCCTCTCTCTACATAAAGCTGCAGTTTTGAGACTACAGAAGGAAAAGCGCGCCGCAGAAAAGTGACCTTATTTCTAACAGCATTACTTTTAGACTAGTCGGTTACAAAATTTTCATTTAAACGACTACCAAATTAGTTGAAAGGCACATTCCTAGTGTACAAAGCCTCTGAGAGAGTTTCTCTCTTTGTCTGACCTCCTGGGAAACCGTTGATCACGATGAAACAACGCTGCTTTCCGCAATACGGCTGCTAATATGGCGTTATTTTTGAATTTGTATTTTTCAATGACTATTTCTGAAAAATCCGCGATGCACTGAGGCCGCGAAACTTCAACCGCAAAGTGGCGAGGGATTACTGTACACAGGGCCGTAATTACCACACGGACCAGCCATGTTAACGATCTGTCCGTCATACGGTGACTTCGCCAATTCCTGTGGATTTCTTTTCTGACTAACTAATTAACATTTGGTCGACTCAGCCTCTTCTCGTCAGCAAACGTTTAGTCCACTATTAGGGGGCAGCTTCAACGAAAATGAATCACTCAAAAACTTACTTAAGCTGGATAATGCTTATAGAGCTGCTGTCCAGCCAAAACAATCTTTAATTTCCAATTATCACTGAAAAGCTGCTTTGAAACAATCTGTATTGTAAAAACACTATATAAAAAGGTGATTTGACTTGACAGCCCAAGGAGAAATTAACCTAAAGGCGGCAGAGCTTCAGAACACACCTACCTATTATGTAATTGTATTGGACCAATGGTAGTTCGTAGGCGTCTACCACCCGAAGTGGACTTTTTTTTTTCCATTTTACCCTAATTTTGTTTGAAATTGTCACACCAGTTTGTTGTTCAATTTCGCTTGAAGTGTATCTTATACCTTATGATATCCGCAGGGTTTCCATTTCTCAGAGTTCTTTCATGGTGGTGACATACAAATTCATACTTCCACACAATCGTCACAGCGTGCTGTCTGGACTTTGGCCTGTGTCATTGTCACACCCTACAGTCTCAATTAAACACACCCTGTTTATTCACACAGGAGTAACCAACAGAATAGAGGCTATTATGATCACAATGACACAGGCTATGGTACTGGGGGGGCAAGCTCTTCTCATCAAGGCACTGCCTGACATTAGCATCACTGTCAATGGACAGAGGGGCCCTAACTGCCTGCAGGCTGCTCTACAGGCTTAAATCTTTCAGAAAAGAGACGAAAAACTAAATGAGGAGTGTGACAGACCAAGTCTAAGAACACAAGGTTAAGTTGGGGGTTGGGGTGGGCGTGAGGTGTGACACGGTCCAGGCAAATGCAGGGGGAAAAAAGCGCACATTTGCAACTGAAATCCAGAGCAGTCGCCTATATTTGATTACCACGCCCCGGTGTCACCATGTAGCCATGGCAACCACAGCGTTATAGCCTCCTGGGGATGAGAGTTGCTCCTTCTGGTCTAACGTTAAGGGCATCGAGGAACAAAAAGAGGCTAACAGCAGATGAGAAATATGTGCAGCTGGAGGTATAATGAGAGGATGGAAGGAGGAGGGGTCAGCAAACAAAGGCATTGTCGTTACAGGCGGCATAAAAGCTTGGACATAAGTTTGATTTGCTTTTGGAAAAACTTATGGAGTTTTACTAAAACAAAACCAAAAATATGAAGCATGTTCGACAGTCTTTGGAGGAAAGCAACTGGATGTCCTGTTACATGTTTTGCCACTCAACCAGGAAGGGGTGCCAAATGTAAATTTGTGGTTTTACTTACAAGAAAAAGCTCTCTTGCACTGAGAATAAAGAATCTACAGTAATACATGCGTTTCTGACAATTGATTCAACTGTTGTTGACCAATACATACAAACACTTTTGTTTAAAAAAAAAAAAAATCTTTCCTCAATAAAAACATTCAAACCTGGCTGAACCTCGCACCCCAGAACTCGTACACTTCGTTTCTTTAGCATTTCTGGGACAGCAACTGCATCCAGCCAAGAGCCAGATCTTATCTATCATTGTGAGAGTCATAATGAGACTAATTAATTTCCCGTTTAATGCCAAGAGAGAAGCAATAAGCAAGGGATCATTTGCTGTGTCCTACAAAAGCCCTCCAGAGAAAACAGCACTGCCATTCTCTACATTAGCGCAGGATTCTGTACTAATGAAGTCTCTTTAGGCAACTGTGCCCTTTCTGATAGAGCTAGCCATGCATCTGAATTCTGTACACTGTGGATACAGCTAATGTAGTCATACTGCACATAAAAGCTAATACATGACAACCCTGTTAACAACACAGACACCCTTTTCACTGCCTACGCAACATGACCTGAATGAGTCTACAGTCTAAAGTGCAAAAGTAGACAGCAGAACTAAATAATGTGCTCATGTGACATGCAGCTAGAGTTGTGTACTCGTCTCCAGCTCTTCCCCAAGCACAGCTATGCGTTCACTCTGACCACGTGTCAATGTCACTCAGGCGTTATCCACCGCCGGAAATAATGAGCGCGCGTCCGCGTCAGAACATCGCATTTCATCAACAAGTCACGAGCAAAAAAACTACCAGCCCTTTGCTTTCGATCTCAACGAAAGCTTACGTATAACGAACACACGTAACAAGCATATCTAAACAAAACAAGAGAAAATAACAACCCCCCACCCTCTCATCTCGTGTTACATAGTTGCCCTAGATTCTCACTACTCGCTGCAAACTGAATGTTTGTTTGTAACCTTCAAGCGTAACCTTTAGCTTTACTCTGTCGTTATAGGCGTGAGTCAATCAGGCGCGTTCGATTAACGTTCCGTTCGAATGTTCTCAGACTTGAGCGTTCCAATTTAAAAGACACTTTCGTGACCGGTGACGTTTGAGTTGTAATTGTCTTTAAAAATACGTTATGACTGTATATCTGTCGTGTCTTCTGAAACTTCCGCAGATAATGTCACAAGAACGCTGTCCAGTCTTCTTCAGAATGAGGATCTTCGGTTAGCGTCAAGCTAATGCGTGGCTTTCCAGCAGAGCTTCGCGGAGAGCTTCGGAAGTCCTGGGAAATACTTATTTGTGTGAGTGTTCATTCAGGAAAAGTGTATGAATATGACTGATGTGTGGTTGGTTTAATGTCTCGTGTCAGCTCGACGGCAAACGCGTGCATTTCACTCAACTAAGTTAGCTAGCAAGATCACATGGTCTAAAATGTTTATAAATCGATAAAGAAAACACAACTGAAGAGTGTATACTTCAATACGAAGAATGAATGAATAAATAAATTCGTTCAATTTAAAAAAATCAGCGTAAACACCGAAATTAGGGAGGTCAATGGCTTGTTATTGGCTTTTTTCTCTCGATACGATTCGTACTTGTCATCGGATTAATTCAGTTATGGTTTCCCTTTAAATAAACAGCATTATAAATCACATCGAAAAGCGTTTACTTACATTCGTGCATTCTACTGTCGCGTCCGACGACAAAAGCTGCCGTGCTTTCATGCAGTAGCCTTTCGCTCGCGCTGTGTCAAAAGATCAGCAGCTGCTTCCTCCATCCACGCAGCGAGGAGATCACGCCGCACGGCAACGCTTCCGTACCCCCCCTGCCGTTGCCTAGGCAACAGGGCCACTTCAGCCAATCACACGGCCCCCTCCTCTCCGATATCCCCCTGACAACTGCCGCATCGCAGTAGCACTTTTTTAGCAAACCTAAGCAACTGCGTTCAGCATGCGCTCCGCGTTGCACCACGTTATTCGCTCGTTCTTGAGGGGGGGGGATTAAACCAGTCGAGCCCAAACGTCATATTCTCATTGAGAATATGCTTCATATCCAAAGGCGTGACTAACTTAGACGGCATTTGAGCACCAGCTTACGTCGGAAACGAGGTCAGACGTCATTTCGCGGGGAAACCTGGAGCCTCGTCGTCCAATCGATGTGAAGTAGAGGTACTTAACAAAACTTACCAGGCAAACTTATATAAGTATTAATTATGCTCCAGAAAAATTCCTCTCAATGAAAAGTTAGGACTCATGAGTATGAGCATAAGAGCATAGCACTCCCCACCCCTCTTGGTAAATTTCATAATATTGAACCCTTTCTGACTGAAATTAGCCATGAGCAGTCAACAACTGAGTCAGTTTGTAACATTTTAATAGTTATTTCTAATGTGCAACCTATCAGTTCTAACTAGCAGTTTTAATACCAAATAAAAAGTTTTTCTAGCACTAGTGAAGAGTAAACATCTCTTTAATTCTTAAAGGGTTAATTGTAAGCTAAAATGCAGGTCAACTGGCCTGCATTAACTTATTAAACAAATAGAAAGAGGTTAGAGTGAGTTAACTGTGCCTCATTATAGGGGCTGTTTATGCAATCACATGATTGATTTATGGCATTGAGGTGGACCGAAGAAGGGATCCGTCTTCAGCAGAGGACAGTGAGGACAAAGTTGAGAGGAGATACAGAGCCTCATTCTCTAAGGTTCTTGCGCGCTACACACTCAGACACAACATGAATGCCGTCAGTTTATAAAGAGTCAAGAGTTTTAAATATTTATTTAATTTAACATTATGCCAAACACTTATAGAAGACGCTTGGCTTTCAATGCAGACGTGGAAAACAGGATTTTAATCAAATTATATGCAGATGTTTTTTAAGGCCCGCTTTTTGTGCTGCAATGTGTCTAATGGCAAGAAATGTGCCGTTGTGCAATGTTGCCACATGTTAGTCCCAGATAAGGATACATTCAAGCATTCAAGATTGGGGGTAGACAAATGTAAAAAAAAAAAATATTTGAAAACCCCAAATGGTTAGTTTTATGGCCCTGATCCCAAATTTTAAAGTTTAGAAATGATTTGCATCTGATTTATTTTCATTTCAATTCTTTTTTATGTGCCATCTGCTTGTTCTTTTCGGTCTTAAAATAGGCCACCCAGTTTAATATACAATCCAATTCCACTCATTTCCGTAGATAACCAGTTCACGGCCACAAGTATGTTCAAACACAACACGTCTCCATTTATTTGGCCTTAAAAGTCTGAACTATACCAGTCTGAAACGACTTTATACCGGTAAGTTTTTCAGAATATTTTAAGGAACATTATTTTTAGGTGTACGGATAGTACTGAATGCAAAGCAGCCAATTTGTCATTGAGACAAACTTAATGGAGTATTAACCATTTAAATACTCTCAAAACTGTATCCCCTGTTTATAATAGGCTGTTTGTTTGAAGCCTGTACTCTAAAAGCATGTCTATTTAATAGATTTAGACAACAGAAAACCTTTGAACATAGATTGACCTTAAGAGTTCTAGATGTATTATTTCATGTAAGAAAAGTGTGCAGAATTAAGTATAAAAGTATAAATTTTTGAACCAAGATTGTCAGTATGCTACAGAATATTAATGCGGTTCAGCAGGTTTCTGGCTCTTAAGGTTGTTTGCCTACAATGATGGTGCATATTTACCCAGGAATAGTAGAAAGCTGAGGGTTTATGCATTCATGAGTTACTCTTATCAGAATAGATAAAGCACATTGCTATAAAAGTCTCCTCCAGAGAAGACCTGCTTTGAAGGCTTTTCTTGCATTATTTGCACAAGTCGAGTGTCTGCATTAGGATATTACAGGAAGGCGACACCTGCAATCAGGGTGGTTTTGAATTATAATAACTGTAATAGACTCATGTTTAACAAGCTCTTGAAGGCAGTATACGACTCTGTTCAACCATAGTGACAGATGGTATGGACAGGAAGACAGGCTAGTTTTATCAGAAAGTAGAGCAACCGATAAAGCATCTGTTTAAAACGGCAACTTCCTCTTGACATGTCGAATTTATTGTTAGAAATCAAGAAAATCAAACAACCAGAGTTGATCTAATAAAGTTTATTTTCTTAAAAATGACCAGTTTCTGTTCTTTTCTAGGAAATTAAACCCTTTTAAAATTCATACTAGCATCTACATAATGGTTATTGAAGACTTCACAATATATTAAGTCTAGATGTTATGGTACACATGCATAAAATTCAGGCTGCATGAGAAGCCACAGTCACCACATTACACATAGATGGAGTTTGAGGGGCAAAAGACAATGGGGCTGTAGAGATACTTGTCTCAGCTTCAAAGAGGCCAGAGGCCTCTGATATAACAACTCCAGCAAGGCTTTAAAAAAAATAATAATTCACCGTTGTACTTCAAACAGGCACAAGTCAGGCCATGGGCCCAAAAGAATGCATTAAATACTTTAAAAGTCAGGATGCACAGTGATGCTATGACCACATGAACAGAAATGTTCTGGGATGGTTTTTAATATAAATCGTTCCTTTACATTCTCTGTAAGATTAACGGTCAAACAAGTTTCAGAATTCTTTGGGCCCTTGGTTAACACTTCAAACCGCTTGGAGATTAAAGCTTGACATATTTAGAAAAGGAACTTGAGAATGGGAAAGATATATATAAAAGGCAAAAATAACCCTTTTCTAATAATGGAAGCAACAAAGGTGATGCAAACCTTTCTGAACCTGCACAACCATAAGTTCCACACATCAATCACTCACATAAAAGAATTTAACTTAAAAAGTCACCATCTCATTAAAAAGAAAAAAAAAATGCTGGAGGACAATTTAGTGTTAATTTTCTTATCTTTTCTTTGTTATTCCTCTTTCACAGAAAGAATGTATATGCTGAGACATGAGTAGGATTACAGCAAGCCTAATGTGTGCTAACAAAAAATATTAATAACAATAATAATATATAATAAAATAAAAGACATTCAAATACAGTAAGATTTTTTTTTGCCTGAAAATACAAAACTACATGAGAAAGCATTAAAATCATATTTGTAGATCAGAATAACATATTAACATATTTAAAAAGAAAAAAAGCAAGTGCTAATCACATTTTTTTTTTGTTAATTTTTTTATATCATACATATATTTCAGCACATCTGCTATCAAAAAAAAAAAAAAAAAAAAGGTCGCCAGGAAAGCCATATTGGTATGGCTCTGCTTCTAATCAGAGAAACCGCAATCTGTTGCTCCTAGTGGCTCCTGTCGTGGTCAGATCTGTACATAAACTGCAGCAGAACTCGTCTTGAATCTCCACAGAGAACTGAAGTTGCCCAGGGCAGGGTAGGACTATGCGATTGGAAGGACCAAAGAAAGTCTACTCCCTTCCCAAACACCACCAACTGTGGCACACACCTCGATAATCCTGAGTCAACATATTGCTTAACAATATTTCACTCTTCCAAATCATCCATCACACTCCCAAGCAGAAGAGAAGAGAACTCCTTGCATTCTCAGTTAGCAATATACAGGAGAGTCTGCACCCAGTACTGAGGCAGCTTTACACGGTTTCAGAGTTCTGCATTTCATCTTTCCAAAGATAGTTTCTCTTAAAATGATTAATTCAAAGTCTGACGTCTTTTGTTATCCACACACACTTTGCACACCAGGTCTCTCTGGCCCAGAAACGGCAAGCGCTCTGGATTTGTAGGCAGGTAAGATGAAGACCAGGGTGCTGTGACGAAGGATGAGATCAATCTCAGTTGTGCTGTAATGTGTTGGATTCTATGGGAGGTGCTGAGTCATACAGAGTGTCAGTGTCATGGGTCGGCTCTCCGGCCAACGTGCAAGGATTGGACAAAGTACCCGCGCCGCAGTCACAAAAAAACCTAGATGGGATAGATTATAAAAGGGATTAGAGCAGATTAATCAGATATGCATCTACCAAATGTTACAGAAAAACTGTAATTCACCAGTAACTAAAGCTATTCTTGTGGATTTGAACAAGAATCTAATACTTTTTCCATTAAATTGATCAAAAGTGACAGTAAAGCATTCATAAGTGTTAATTATTTTATTTTTTTACCTAATAAGCACAGCCTTGGTGAGCATAAGATAACACACTGCACTGACCTATCATGCCGTATAAACTCCACATCATGCCCTTGGTGGCACTTCTTAATACAGTTCACACAAATTGCATTTCGGTCTGTTGTGTTACAGGTGTGACACCTACGAGAAGAGAACATGGTGAAATACTACAACCATTTCTGTTGGTTTTCAAAGCAGACTGCTTCAAGTTGCCTGCCTTCTGATTACCTGTAGAAATCGTGCATGGGGTAGCTGGTGTAACTGGAAATCTTGTACAGGCACTGACCTCTGCTCACCGCCTTTTCTATAGCATCCTGATTGTTCATGATTTTATTATCTAGAAAGTTATGGAAAAGATTTATATTAACACACACATAATACTGCAAGTAAAGATGAGTTTAAGTCTATGAGTTTAAGATAACGTTTACCTTTCATTGTAACATTCACACCAGAGGCTAGAAATAAGCCTCCAAACCTGTTGTTAAATATTTGATTGCCTTCCAGCGTCGCTGTGGCATGGTTTGTGATTTCAATGCCTAAAGTAGGGGTTAGAGAGAGTGTTATTTGGACAAATTAATATAAATAAAAAAAACACAAACTTCACACAAATTCCAAGATCTCCAGAATGTCCAGTATGCATTTCATTCCTAATCATAACAACACCACCACTTTATTATTTCACAATTTAACATTACTACACAAAAATAACCGTTACGTTAGACTTAAGACCTCCGCAGTGTCAGCATGTACGCACTTCTGACCTTAAACCATCTACCGACCTGCAGCAAAGCCGTCAAATATCCGGTTCTTCCGCAGCACTGGGTGGCTGTTTGTGCTGATGAGAACACCAGCCTGTGCGTTCCTGAAGATGTCGTTCTCTTCCAACAACCCTGAATATGCATATGAAGACATCACTATTAGCGTCTATGATAATGATTAAACATGGTACATCCATTATATTAATTGGGTGGCTTTTTTGACATTGATTAAGCTCAGTTTTGAATCACAAGGGCATTCATTGGGGGATTAATCACTAATTGTGTGATTTAGCTCAAGACAAACCTTGATCCGAGTCTAGGAATCTGTTGTGATTACATTTTTCTACTTTAAGTCTCCCTCAGCTGGCATAGCATTTCCTGCACTGTGCTCATAAGCGGAAAGCAATTTTACAATCCATTCTTACCCCTTCCGCCATTGAATATGCAAATACCCCCATCCCGTCCATCATGGATCTTATTTCTGCGCAGCGTGGGGTTGCTGTCCGTCTTAATCCACACCCCCGCCATGGCATTATCAAAGATCTCATTGTCCTCAATAAAACCCAGCCCTACAAATAAGACCAACAAATTATGTTAAACAAACAGCAAACAGAAACCTCTTATAACTGCCCATCCCAATATGACAGCTGTGATCTGCAACGGTTTTCACATTTTACAGCATTATGGCTTAAAGGAACAAACATATTCATACTTCTAAAGCTTCATAAGCAGTGAAAAGACAAATAGAAAGAACAGAGCGAATGTAGATCAAGAACTTACCAGAGTTGTAAACAAGGATGCCTCCATTTTGTCCACCCCAAATTTTGTTTCTTCTGATTTTTGGATTGCTTCCAGTTCTTTGTTAAAAAAAAAAAAAAAAAATCAATATTGTACAAAAGTCACCTAAAAATGTATCCGATGTACAAATTCAGTAGACTTTTTTGCTACAAAGACTTTAATTTCTTCCTACCTGATCTGGACTCCAGAGTACATGTGATTGTAGATATCATTATCTTCCAGTACGCCATGTCCATTGTCATAAAAATAAACCCCAACCTTTTCAAAGGAAAAAAAACAAACAATACTGACGGGGAAGAATGAAGGCTAATTGATATAATTAAAGTAAAAATACAGTTCCAAACCTGTTTTCCACTGTGTATCCTGTTTCGTCTGAGTACTGGCGTGCTTCCTGTGGTCACCCACACTCCGGCCAGAGTGTTGCTGTACACCTCATTCTCTTCTATTACACCCTGGCCCTTTTCATGCTACAAATAGAAACAGACAGTTACACTATGACCAATACATATTGTGCATACCTTTTTGTTCTGTCAGCATTGGTGTGAAGTATTAGAGTAAATGTAATTACTGTATTCAAATATCTTTTTAGTTACTTTGTAGTTTTACAGAGTATCAAAAGATATTAGCAACTTTTATTCTCCATTTGACTACATTTTTAATAAGTACATGTACTCTTTACTCCAATACATTTGTGAGTAATGCAATTACTCGTTACTTTTTGCATGATACCTAACTTTTTCTGCAGCAGTTTGTTTGATATAAAGAAACTGCATCTACACTGTAAAAAATGACCCTGATTTTACCAAAAACCTGGTAATTGCTTAACTAAGTTTTCTTGCTATATAAAGTGAACAACTGTAATTGATCTAACCTTACATTTAACGTAAATCACATATGATGCATTTTTGTTGAATCAACTGTTTCTTCTTAGTTCTGATCAGTTATGTACATATGGGTTTTAGGTTACCGGTAGTTGTTAAATGAATGTTTATTGCATTACATTAGTGTCATGTGTATTTCCATAATGGCATTCTGTGTTTGTTTGAATAACACTGTGCACCTCTTATAAATTAGCATTTACTTTCTCAGCTTGTGGAAAAGCTGCTGACGAGCATTGGTTCACCATGTGACTCATTAGCACCTGTTTTTAGGGGTATGGTTTTCAGGTACTCTTTACACCTCTGCCAATCAGATCATGTGCATGCTCACCACATAGATTCCTCCATGCTGACCGTCATGTATCTTGTTGTGCCGTACTATAGGACAGCTGTTCGTTCTGATCTGAATGCCAGCCAGGGCATTTCCATAAATATCATTTCCCTCAATAAGGCCCCTCCCATCACCAAATATGTAAACGCCTCCTTGGTTTCCATTGAAGATGGCATTTCCCCTAGATTAAGAGCAGACAGTTTATTTTATAGATAAATCAACAAGATGGATGGATCAACCAATTGACAGTGTGGCAAGTGCATCCCAAAATTATTTTCAAGCCAAAAAAAAGCAACAATATTGTTTTATACTAATACGGCAGTGAGGACGAAGAAGACTGACCTTATAGTCGGGTCACTGTTGGAGGTGATCCACACACCAGCAAAGTTATTGGCATAGATTTTGTTTTCTATGAACTGGCCTCTGCCTTTCTCATGAACATAGATGCCCCCTGTTTGGCCGTGGTGGATCTCACAGCGTACCACAGTCGGGTTAGCATACGCTTTCACCTCAAACCCTGCAATCCTGTTCCTATGGATATTACAGCTCTCAAAGTACCCCTGCAGAGGGAGAAAAATACACAGAAATCAGCTCACCGGCTACTTCCCAAAACAGGGAAGTATCTCTGATTGAACCAAAATTTGGTTTTATTACCATGCCATGGTCAAAGGTAAACACTCCTACATCTCTGCCATGGTGGATATGATTACGTCTGATGATAGGATTGCCATGGTTTTTTACCCAGATACCCGCAAGCGCATTGTTTGAGATTTCGTTATCTTCATAAATACCCTGTAAGAACAGCACAGAGGTTGAAAAAATAAGTACATCATAATACCCATTTTGTGATTAATATTTATCAGTTAAGCATGCAATAGTCTTGTCTGCAACTGTATCATCTCAAATTTATGACCAACACTGAGATAGAGCAAATATTCAAATAGGAAACATTTTATAAGATGATTTGGTAAAATAATCGATATGAAATAATCAAACCTTGTAATTTAACCAATATGCAAGTACGGATGAAAGGAATAGTCCATGCAAAAATAAAAATTAATACTTCAAATAATAATAATAAAAACTAAACTTAATCCTAATCATGCAATCTTAAAATGACATGAAATTGCGCTTCAAAATAGAAAACGAAGGTTCCCACCTGTGCATGATCAGTGATGTACAGTCCAACGTTTTCACAATCGCTGATGTTGCAGTGTTTTATGGTCGGTCCGGCACCCTGACCACTTACACACACCGCTGAACCCACTGCGTAGACAAGCAAAAGACCTCAATCACCCTGATAAATGTTCTTACACTTCAACTGCTAAAATATGCCACTAACAGCAAGGTCGAGTTCAATTCCCAGAGAACAAATATACAGATAAAATGTTTACTTTGAATGCAAGTCATGCCAGGAATGTCTGCCAAACTAATTGAATACATGTAAAAGGGACTTCTTGATTTGTCATATGTTAATAAAACACACTTTAGGTTAAAGAGCAAAACAATCATGCCAAAAAGCATTTAGATATGAAGCATCAACCCATGATGCCTAGTTAGGGTCAGTACTGTTTATTGTATCTTTAAGAAATTAATCTACTTTATTTAGCAAGGATGTATAAAGACATTTCTACTTTGACTTAATTCATTGTATCCTTAAAGTACAATAGTTTCCACAAAAACATTAAGCATCCCAACCGTTTTTATTAGGAAGTAATTAGACAAATTAAACAAATTGGGGGTAATAAAAATAGGCCCAAGGCAAACAATAGCCTAATGACTTAAAATACATAACGAGAAAATTATAATTGGTTAAAGTATCAAATAGCAAGTTACAAAAAAACACTGTTAAAATACATAACTATCAACCATTGCCCATTATGTATTATAACAAATGCCTGAAGAGGGTGCCAACAGTGTAGAGATTGTTGTCTCACTTTACAGAATGATCAAATCCTAGTTTAATACAGGGCCACTTCTTTACGATAGAAATGCTACAGCCACTGTAATTTCTTGAATGAACAGTTAGCATATTTAGAAGATGCTGATGTATTCTCCTGTGCTGATGTAGGTGCATAATGGATTTACCAGACAAATCTAATGAAATGGCACAAATTGCATTCTAAGCTGAATCTTGCAGACACCATACTGTATTGTGCTAGGGATACAGATGGTAATGCAAATAAAATGTACCTGTGCAGGTGCTGCGGATAATGCAGTGGTCGATGTTGGGGCTGCAGTTAACTGTGATCTCCAAACAGTGGTGAGCATTATGGTGCTGTGCTGACTTATCATCAGGGTTGAACTGAAGCAAAAAGAGCAATTTCAAACACTCAAAACATGATTTGCTGCAATCTCTGAATTAAAACAAGCATGTACTATGTAAAAAAGACACCAACCAATGATGTAAAAGCGATGATTGTAATAAAAATAAGCTCAAAGATAACAAGCTCACCCTGATGGTCATGTAGCCTACATAAGCATCTTCAGATCCCTCCATAAACACAAACGTTGAATCTCTAGTGTTTTCAATCACAACCTTGTCAGCTACCTTCCCTGAGGCTGAAAATAAAGGAAAAAAAGGGGTGTCAGTGATTTCAGTCAAAGGACATTAAGTTAAACATTTGAAATTGTCAAGATTTAAAGTTAAACGATGTAGGTAACAAAAGCAGGGTCATTTAGATTCACCTGCGCCAATCATTGTGATGGGGGATTCGATGTAGATCCATTCATCTGTGTAAATGCCAGAATGCACAAATATCAGGCCATCAAAATGGGCCTCCTGCACCCCTCCAAGTGCATCCTCAATGGTGTCATAATACTGCAAAATAGAAAAACACTTTCAATGCAATGAAGCTGAAAATACCTCAGTGCATTTATTGAACTTTCTTCAAAACATAAATAAATCCATACCAACATATTCTCTCTGCCTTTGTATCTGGCTGGATTACTATAAAAGTGTTCAGCAAAACCAGGCTTTACATGTGCTCCTTTATACTGTGGAAAAAGAAAAGCAAAGACTTAAATGACCTAATATTTTAGCACCTGTATATCATTTTTGACCAATTGATGTTCACCAAAGATGGACAGTTAACATTTGGAGTAAATGTGGCCAGTCACTTCATTAACTCTGACAAATCACAAACAAAATGCCACAGACTGTAAAAATCAAAGCATTCACATTCATACTCAAAAAGGAAAACAGAAAAACAAGCTCTCGTACCAACTGCTGAAAGCTCTCTTTCCATGGGTTTGGTTGCTCATACTCTTCCGGGTTGATCTGGTAGAACTTTCCCGGCTCTGGATGCATCATGGGTCGTGTGTACTCAAACACCTCCATGTATAGTCTTTTCCTGAAAAAACGCACAAAAAGAAAAAGAAACAATCACTAAAAATACAACCTTATGGAGCAGGTAACATCTGAAACAATCCCCCATTAACAAAACATTACGGTGGATAAGAATTTTATTAAGTTTCAATATTTTGATGGCAGTTGCAGGTCAGTGCCGTGATTAAACACTACTGTTATATTCTTTCAATTGTTTTAGCAAAGATGCATTCAATTAATCAAATGCGAGCGTAAAGTATCACTCTTCTGGAACAAATTGCGTACGCTTTTTTTATTGATCAAAGTATCCTGAAAATAATAATAATAATTATGGTTTCCATATGACACTTAAGGCTGCTATGGCTATGGGAAATTCAGCTTTGGAATCAGATAAATATTTTGTTTAAAAATATCAAAATAGAAATAGACTGCAAACACCCTTCAAAATAACTTATTTTCAACAGAAAAAAGAAACCTAATGAGGTTTAAAACAATTTGAGAATTGAAAAATGAGAAATACAATCAAGTAATTGATGACTATTTTTATGTTTGGGGAAACTATCCCTTTAAATGTTACTAAAACAACTCACTGACTGAAGAACTTTAATACATGTTGAATCAATGTATAATCATTGTGTTCTGATTATTTAACAAAGCCACTTTGCCCTAAATGTCAGCCATTGTTTTTTATTTTAATATCTTTGTTTTCAAATTGGGGAAATATGTTTGGCTGTAATGCTCAGTCACATGCAAAATAGTAAAACCAACATGAACAGTGATTCTCCTGGAAAAAAACCCCAAAAAACCTGATATGATATTTTTGCAATATCACCCATCCCCAATTAACTCTTATATTCTTCTGATATTTTCCATCTCTTTTTGCAATACGAGTGCACTTCAGTTCGAGTCATGATCAACATAATAACTTTTAAAAAAAGGACACTACAACAATATGCTGTTTGTCTCAATCTACTGGATCACTAGCATCCAACTTATAGTATGGCACTTCCCGTAACATTCTCCTCCATACCATTAATCCAATGAAAGTGATTAATGTACGTCTGTAAATCATTCTATTGTCAGTATATAAATTCTCACCAGAGAATGGGGTCATTTGCAAGCTCACTGAATCGCTTGCATACGCAGGCAGCCTGGCACAGGTCCTGCTCCAGCAGGTAGGAGAAGATCTTCAGAACCACTTCGTCCGGAAGCTTCTCTTGGAGATACTGCTCCGCAGGAGCAGCTGAAATTAAACCAAAAAGAAAAAGAATCTAAAGCAAACCGCTTGCATTACATAATCAATTAATAGCATTAGTCCTTTGATAAGCAGCAAAACGTTTAATAGAGGCCACAACTCTTCACTCACCTGGAAGGTCCTGGGATTTTCCCGACACTCTTGCACGTTTAGCTCTGTGACCGAAGTTTTCTGTGGCTGAAGTGGAGGCTCCCTGCATTAAATAAATCAGATATTGTCATTTTGAACTTCAATTTAAACTAAAACAACTTTAGAGAGACTATCTGTCAAAAGTGCACACTAAATAAGGTTAGTGTTTAATCTCAAACGTGCAAAATCTTTACCTCCATACTGTTTTTTGTGGGGCACACGGTTCTTTTAGGCAACAGGGACTTTCTGCGGAGTTGGTATGGACTGTTTTGAGCTCCTGGACCAGATTCTTCTGCAACCATATCTGCAGGGATGTCCTCATCTACAGAGAGCATAGAAAGAAAAAGAAAACATCCATTCAGAAAAACATATCTCAACCTGCCCAGCACAAGCTCAGACCCCAAGTTCCACCGCAAACTCCTGATTTCCATGTTTGCACATTGCAAAATGTGCCTGCAGGAACAAAATAGACCCAATCTCGCAAGAAAAACTGTCAAAAGGAAAATTGTTGGCTTTCTCCAAAAGCATAGTAGTGCAGACAACATTTCTGCCCATCAGTTGATAAGAACATCGGTGCAAAACTCTGAATTTCCATACTTCCAAAAAGCGTGTCCGTATCTTGACATTTCTACTCATGGAGTAAAAATCCTGAACACCTTAACTTTCTTCATACAATTGGTTATGCAAATGTAAACACCATTATATGTTTTCCATATAATAACTACTGCAAAAACTAGAGGCAACGACTGCTGTTCTTTATTCAGCTACAAATGACTTACCTACCTACCTGTCAATACCTGGTGTACTGATCACCTGAGAGCCTTACAGTCTGTCCTTCCCTACAGCACAATTGGTACCTGGAGACATCCAAAAGTGAAAGATGAGAAGAGCAGCCACAGCTTTACTCTAAACCGTCACGAATTGTATGGCAACTCACAGCTGACTGGTCCATCGGCAACAGTTCACAGACAAGACGGCAAGGCCACAAAAAGTACATCAGGGCAAAATATCAACACAAAATGAGATCCTTATCTGTTGAGCCATGGCTCTGGTCACTCTCTCCGTCTTGCCTACATATGCGTCCAGTCAGTGTCCACATCCAAAAAAGTCTAAAAACAAAGCACTATGGAGAAGATGCTATGCCTTTTCACCAGAGCAGCATGCACAGATTTAATAAAGAAAAATGTGTAGCCAAACAAGAACCTAGAGCACAACATTACACACATATGTAATGCAAAATGACAGCATTCTCCTTTCTAAAAGACCAACTACCCAAACTAAGGAATAGGGTGACAAGTGAAAATTGATTGTCTCAGGTGGTAATTATCCGGGGGGTGGAGGGGGACACAAAAAACATTGAAAATATAAGTACTTGTAAAATATTATCTTTAGAAATATTAATGTACACTATACTAAAGTAAATGCATTGCTTAGGCTAAGTTTAAATGGACTATAACTGAAAATGTCACATCAAATGTAAACATTAATAAGGTAGTCAAAACACACTGATCATGACTGGTCTAAAATAAAACAATAAACCCTAATAAATGTTTAAGGAGCACGAAAACCTAATGCATTAATGTATTTTTTCTAAGAAAACCTGAAAGCCTGTCAGTGGGAGGTTTGTAACTCAGCTGAACGTGGAAACAAAGGTTTCCGATTGATCATCGCAGATGCACCTTCACAAGCAGAACCCAGGGCTTTGTGCATAGCATCTACAAACCTACAAAAATAACTGTCCATGTGATAAATGTTCCATTACGCACATATCCCCAACAAAACAGCAGAGTGAGTCTTTATCCAAGCCCGTTTTCTCGCTGGGAGATCAAGTGCGCAGCTACTTGCATTAGCTAGCGTGCTACCTAGCAGTGTAATCAGTTAACTTCACAGTTTCTGCATTCAAAGCTACCGAAACCCGAATAAACACAAAGTTCTTGAATATACTAATGCGGTGTGGTGAACAGTTACTGTGTTCATGTTTGGTGGAAATGGACAGCGCTGTGAATCAATGGCAGCTCAACGCTAGACACTAACATCTACGCAGCGCAAATTTTCCAGCCTAAATCCACTTCTCACGTCTCTCTTCCACCTATCACCAACGAGAGATAACTTACACCACAAATAAAACAACATTTACCTTGTTTCAAGGTTTAAAAACAACCCGGAAAGGCGGTGAGTTTTAAAAGCTAGCAGTTTACGGTTCGGGCTCGTGAAGCCCAAACAAAGCGCGGCCTGGCCTGTATATATGCGCCTCGACGCTCTGCAAACAAGCCCTTTCAGTGAGGCCGTATGGCTTCAGAGTGGCCGTGTCGGGTCAGACAGATAAAGTATCGCACACGACACGGCACAAAATTTAAGCGTTGTTGAATTAAAGGTCCCCGTCTCACCTCTTTCTGCGTTGTTTCTTTCCGGCTGCACCGGGCGCGGCCTCGACACTCGCCTGGGTCTCCTGCTGCTCGCTCTGACGGAGTTCATTTGGCGAGGTGACTTTACCCAGAAAAAAATACGCTTCCCTCGAACCTTATTCTGTTGTTCTTAACATTTACACAAATCTCTGGCCTGAAACAAGTCAAATCACCCGTGTACGCCGAAAAAGGACACCAACCCAGGGCAGTTTTTCTTATTCGGGGTGTTGTTGGTGTGTTTTTTTCGGACAGCTCCCCCCTGTGCTGAGCTCCGTGTCTCTCGCCCTCTCTCTCTAACAGGAGGAGCCATTAGCATGGATAAGAAGAACGTGCACAAGGGGGCACCACTGATATTCAGCTAGAACAACATTGAGTAATTGCTTTTAAATATTGATCCTCCAATCTTGGAGAAATTCTGTTTTAAAGTGTAAATAGCACTGTCGCGATGACTCCGAGATTACAGCAGTGTAAAAGCCTTCCCTGATGATTAAAAAGCCCAGCTTAGGCTTTTAAAATAGCTTCTCCTAGGCTGTTTAAAATAGCAAAAAGTGGGTTATGTTGCTGTGAGACATGCTATATTAGTTGAGCACCAGTTTGGCCAAGCTAGAGCATCTTAAACCAGCAAATGTCCTATTCTGGTTTTAAGATGTTTGTGTTAGACAACCTGAAGGAATCAAATGATCTTTATTCTTTTTGGCTTTATTTACCAGCAGGTTTAAAGCAGGGTTTAATGCCAAAAAGCCCCAAATATGATCACCCATTCTAAATAAAAACGAGTAGATGTAAAATATTGTGGATGTAGTTCCTCCCCACCCCCGCTCACTACAGTACTGTTTAGATGTATGCATTTAAATATCTATTACTTATTTTCATACCACAAATGTTTGATTTTAATCTTTATTATATATTTTTACACTTTTCCCAGACCCCATTTTGAACTGTGGTAACATGAAGATATAGCACATTTCAAAGAAAACCTTTCTTTGAAGTTGTTTTTGGGTTAAAATCTAAATTTAAAGTATACTAATAAGGTCTGTCTTCACTAAAATAGTTTAGAATTATAACAAACCATTTTTTTTGAAAATGTTAAGCTTTCCCCAATTTCTCCACTAGATGACGACATTGCCACTAACCAAAATTCAAGTTGTAACTGACAGTGCACTCAAAAAAACATTAAGAAAATGTTTACTCAGAGAGGATTTACGGCTACAGAATGCAAATAACAGAAAACAGAGGAGAAAAAAAATGGTTCTAAAATGGAAGAAAAAAAAATCTAATCTACTATAGATTATATCGATTTCCATTAAACCATAAACAAGTTTACAAAAATATTGAACTTTCATCTGCCAAGAAAATGCTCAGGCTGAAGCCAGTTTGACTTTGGTAGAACGTGACACTATCTCATTGACGAAGCTATTGTTTTGTTCGATGACCTCTGCCTTGAGTTTGCGCAGCTCCTCTTTGACAGCCTTGTCAGACATTCCGTCAACAGGCATTGATTTAACCTTAGCCAGGAAAGCTTCAATGATCTTCTCTCCCTCCTATGGGTAAGATGACAAGACAGCACAGCATTTTATTAACTGTAATTGTTTAATGTGAACATTTGCTTTTAATAACACATCATCTTACCCGTTTCTCCAGGCAGCGTTTCTTGGCTTCAGGTCCAGCTTCCTCCCCGGCACTGGAGATATCCTGGAACTCCTCAAGCTCTAAAGCCTTCTCCCGTGCATTAGCAATCACATGCTTTGGAAAGTTAGCAAGCTCTGCCACATGAATCCCAAAGCTCTGGTCACACACGCCTAAGTCAAATCAAGTACAAATAAAACATCATACATGAAGCACAATTGAAATTCACAAAATCTTCTTTTTTTTAAATTATTATTAAAGTGAGTACTATGCATCTTTTTGTTTTGCTGGAAAGCCACATACCTTTTTTCACCTTGTAGAGCATTGTGAGAGTGCTGTCTGTGGTCAGGGCAGTGACATGGAGGTTACGGACAGTGGGTACCTGCTGTGCCAGCGCCGTCAGCTCATGGAAGTGAGTGGCAAATAGACAGAAGGACTTGAGGCGGGTGGCGATGTATTCTGAGATTGCCCAAGCCAGACCAAAGCCGTCGTATGTGGATGTGCCTCTGCCTAATTCATCAATAATGATGAGAGAATTCTCTGTGGCTGATCTAAAAAGCCAAAATACAAAACATGACATGCATTTATTACAAAAAAAGGAAAGGCATAAAATGCACATATTGCAATGGCTGTCGAAATGAATGCATTAATTTTGCTCCAGTTTAAGACATTAAAAGTATTTAACAATTAACAGCATCCATATTTTTCCAGGCATCATTTGGCTAATGTTACAGTAGATCACGCTCATTTAAATCTAGTGCTTTTAAACCATTCAAAAGCATTAAAATGAAAAATCTAGGTTCTGGCAGGTTGTCTGTGAAGGCTCTGTGTTCACTCATCTAAAACCACGCCAGGACTGCACTGAGTTTTCCTTTGCGCTTGAACAGACAAAAACACTAATTTAATCAAAATGGCCATTTTTGGTGAGCATCCTATAGCACATACTGAAGAATTAAAATGTCTTAAATGAACGTAAAGAGTTGAGAAAATCAGATCCGCATGACAGCTGCCTAATAACCCTGCTGCTGTCTGTCATTAAAGTGAATCAAAGAACAAAAGATAAAAATAACTCATTGCTTTTGACTGAATAATGTTTGTAGCTTTAGTAAAAATGAATCCATATTCAATTTATGGTTTATGTATATACGATTTATAGTTTATCTGAAGATTGTTTTAAAATCACTTCAATGAGAAATTACCTATAAAAATGTTAAAAATTATACTGTAATGTTGAATGGCTATAATTAATGGCTAAAATAGAGGAAAAAAACATGTAATTCCTAGTGCTAAAATATTTAAAATATGCCATATTTACGTTGTTTCTACATTAATTAATAGTGTGAAAATACATACATTATAAGATTACAATACATGTAAGATTTACCGAGATTACAGAAAAACGTGTTTGTCTAATCTATTGACAGTACCATTAATATAAATGAATCAAATGCATAAAATTGATAATGCATGGTGGAAGCATAAAAAAAAAAAATCATAAGACATTGTATAATGTGAAATTTTCAGGTTCAATTCAAGTCACTATGAAGTCAAAACTGACAAATCTTGTTTTGAATAATGAAATGTTTAGCCGTGTAAATACTTTTTTAAATTCATGTGCCCTCATAATCTTGAATCAAAATAACTACAGTGACAACATGTTCACCGCTGCAACGAACACATCACTCACATGAGATCACAGCAATTGCAAAAAACAATCCGATTAATTCCTGATGGACACAATCAAGTCCCGCCCTACATTGTTTCTTGTTCGTGAAGCAATTTACATCTTGTGGCAGGTATAGTGAGTTTTTAAATATTTACAGACCCCATTAACTTCCATTGTAAGATCCTAAACCGGAGTCTTTTGTTTTTAAAAGGAGGGGAAGTGGAAACTGATTGTGGATTACCACAGAATCTACAAATGCCGATGACGTAGCTCAACTTGTACTGAACCTGGAAAATTCCTTTTAAAATAATGGGAGTGCCAAATGTTTCAAATGTGAGTTCTGACCGAAGAATAGCAGCCGTCTCCAGCATCTCAGCCATAAAGGTGGACACTCCTTTGATTTGGCTGTCCCCCGCACCCACTCGAGCAAGCACACAGTCCACCACGCTCAGCTCTGCCTCATCACATGGCACAAAACAGCCAATCTGTGCCATCAGCACGATCACACCCACCTGGCGGATGTATGTAGACTTACCACCCATATTTGGACCTAAAAATATCAGAAAAGGGCTTTTTATCATATAGATTAATGCATTTAGTACATGAATACTCAATTTAATGCTTGTAGTTAATCACCCACAAGCTAATTTTTATAATCTATTCAGATAAGACCCGACCTGTGATGATATGAAACATCTCCTCGCCCCTTGTGAAGGTGACATCATTAGGAATAAAAGCCACATCATCTTGGGCTTCAACGCAGGGATGTCTTGCCGCTTTCACGATGAGTCTCCCTGATCCTTTTTCTAGTATTTTCGGTCTAACGTACGGCACTGGGGCAGCATGGGACACCACAGCAAAGCTCACCACGGCATCCAGCTGAGCGATCACCTCATTTAGAGTCTGTACTGGATCCACATAGCCTATGGTACAACACAGGGTTAACTATAGCTAAACCATTCATTCGCAACGTACCAACATTATTAACCAAAATTAAAAACAGCTAAATGTTATTGAACAAAATACAGTGATCCCTCGATTATCGCAGTTAATGTGGATGGGAACCCCCCGCGATACGTGAAAATCCGCGAAGTAGGATTGGCCCCCCTAGGAATGTGTAGGTACCAAAATGTTTAAAATACTGTACATGTACATTTAAACTTTATATATATTTTAATTAAATCTATTTAATTATAAAATCTTAATATTATACATTTACTCTCTCATACGATACGTATTATGGTGTTCTACACTCATCAATGACAGTAGAATCTTGAGACTTGACTCATGCTCTCCACTCATGCTCTCATTTGTCAATCTCGCGCCGGGAACCAATCATGTGTCTTGTCTGAGTGCCCGTGGGTGTGTACAAAGCCTCTGAGAGTTTCTCTTTTTGTCTGGCATCCTGGGAAACCGTTTCTCTTGCATCACGATGAAGCAACGCTGAATTTTGAATTTAAATTTTTCGATTAATATTTTTGAAAAATCCGTGATGCACTGAAGCCGTGAAACTTGAACCGCAAAGTGGCGAGGGATTACTGTATACATTAGAATATATGAAGATTTGTGCATTAATGTTGATAACCACAGAGATAAAAAAAAAAGTTGGCTGAAATCACAGTGAAATTAAAAATGTACAATTTTTAAATGAAACATTACTTTATTATGAATTATACATGATTATACACGAGACCAGTTAGTCAACGATCCAATCAAATGCAAAGGAGAAGAAAAAAAAAACACCCACATTTCTGGTGCGAGTTTCACTACAGTGTTTCTATGCAAGACAATCAGAATCTCCATATCATGCTAACATTATTTAAATGCTTATATTACAACAATTCTCCCCTGAAATGCATTGTGAGCTGTTGTCTAACCTGTAATTTTCAAAGTATATTGTTCCATAACGTTTGTTTTTACAAATATCACGTTAATGCAACATTTAAGTCACATATCTGTCTTTCAAAACAGTGTTCGTTTTACTTCCAATTTTAAGTGCATTACGGCCAGATGGATTCACACCAAGAACAATAACTATATTAGCTTTCACACCAATGAATGACAACATTCGGTTTACTGTTAGCACGCAATGCAGTTATGTCATCTGCCACTTTAAATGCTCAATTCGGAGAACAGGCATTTACTTGATAGATGTTTTTTTTGTGGGGGGGAATATTATATTCTGTAGTAATATTAAATATTTTTTGGATATTATACTCTGTAGTAACAGTACTAAAAGTGCCTAACCTGTATTATATGCAGAATTTGAATAAAATTAAAGTGAAAAGTTAAAAAAGAAAAAGGTAGAACCCTTTACAAATGAATGACTCACCAGCGGCTATGCTGATGATCTCTTTGACGATGGCGTTCTGAGCCTCTTCATACTCTTCTCTGCTTTTAGTGTACTCTTCATTCAAAGAGCTTAGCTTACTGTAAAAAAGGCAACTCAATCACTTACTAAGAACTTCAAGAATTAGCTGCACAAATATTTAAACATCTCTTACAACATCCTTGCCTGTTAGTGAATCGTACTCCGTTCTTCTGAACATCTAAAGTTGTGAATTTCTTGTTGTTGCGAAGGCTCTTTTCTTCTTTGCACGTGACTCGGAAAAAGTAACCGATCTGTGCATTGGAATCAAGCTTCACACTCTTGGCTGCTTCCAGCCCTAAAGAGCAACATTTGTGTTACTAATTCAACACCAATGCATTTATTTCCCCAATTCGAGCACTTACCAAGCTCACGAGCCGCACTGTTCAAGGCAGCCTGCATGCCTTTCTCCAAACTATCCATGTTCTCCCTGAGCTCACTCAATGTGGGGTCAAATGAGGGTTTTACCAGGAACTCATGATGCTCAACCTGACCAAAAAACAAACACTGTTAGACATTTAAGGAATTTTAGCTCTTGGCCAGTGCAACTGACAACATTCTCTTAAAGTTTGCTTAAAGAACAAAATGCAGATAACAAGAGCAGACCTGGTTCATGTCCAGTGTGGTTTCAATCATCTCCTGAAATTTGGAGAAGTCAGAGATGAGGTCGTTAAGGGGAGAGATGAATGCTGCGTGCAGGAGGACCTGATGTTTCCCTGATAACAGATTCAAATACTGCGGTCACTCACTGTGGTGTCCCATAACAAACTTTGTTACTCATATGCAAATTAGGCAGTGTTTTGCAGGCATGTGATCAACTAAAGATGAAAAAAGAAAAGGAAAATCTGATCAAATCATTAATGTGAAAAATATTTGTATTAAATTAATAAAATTGTATTAAAGTTATATTGCAATAATACATACTATTGTACTCTAAGAAATAAAGAATTGAATATTTAATCATCATTAAAATAACACATTATAATAGAATATGATATAATAAAAAGTATTAATAGAACTTATGATCAACAAAAATAATAATGATAATCATTTTTGTTTATTTTGACACGACAACAGTAAAATTACAATACCAACACTTATGGTTGTCTTCATTTCTTTCAAACGTTAAACCATACGCTTTAGACCAGTGCTTCTCCATTTTCTGTCACGACACCCCTAGGAAGAGGTAAACATTTCGCGCGCCCCCCCTCCCCCCATTTTGGAACGCTTGCCTTATGGTTTCCATGGCAACGCGTCATGCTTGTCACGTGACATACCGCAGTCACAAAAAGCATGTATAATAGATTAATACATTTATTTAGTTTTTCTTTTTTATTCAAAATAGTCACCAACTTGTTGGCTCAACTTGTTGAAACCTAAAAGAAACCTTATGTGGTTGAAAACACTGAATTGTTGTGATAAATGACAAGCTCTGAGCGCGTCTTTTTTGGATCAGTGCCAGATATCGCGTGAAAACACGTGTGAATTTAGTGGTTGATCACGTGACGCATATGAACACCGGTGTGATCGTACACGTCAAAGGATGAGGGGACAGTTATCTGAACTTCATCTATGCTGCTCTTGTTCAGTGCAAGAAAACACACTCCCTGGCAAAAAAAGCATGTACTCCAGGGGGGCGCGCCCCACTATTTGAGAACCACTGCTTTAGACGCATCTCTGTATTTTTTCGACCTGAAAAGTATAACCCACGTGAAAACACAGAAAAAAATAAAAAAATAAAATAAAATCCCTGGTTTTGCTCACCACAGTATCTCTCCAAAGCCAGCACCAGACTCGGCAGTTGCCCCACAGCTTGATAGACCCGATAACAGTCCTGTAAAGTAGAGCTCTGACGCTGGAACTTCTTTGCCATCCTGTTGAGGTCTGGAAAACGGCGGAGAAGATCCTCTTGACAACTTTTCCTCAACTCAGAGTCTTCCACTAAAGTCTCCACAAGGTCCAGTCTGCACAATATGATCACAAATGTGTAATAAGCAAATACACACCTCGTCAAAATACACGTCTCATTTCGTTGCAGTGGTTCATTTCAAATGGGCTTACATGACTTTCATTTCAAATATCTTACATGACTTAAATATCCCATATGATTCCATAAGCAATTTATTAAAACACACTAAATCAAAAAGCAAAAGACTTGGGTATATGTACAGTTTATATATACATGTACAGTTATTTAATTGGTTTGAGTAGGGCGAACTTAAATTGAAGTAGTTCGATCAAAATAATGAATTGTTTCATTGTTTTGAGCTGTGAACTTAAATTTAACTGAAACTGGGCTGGGATTTGAATTTCCCAGTTTGCTTTGCCCTGACACTTGATAAGGAAAGTAAACGCTAAAATTATGGATGTTAAAAAAATGTCTGTTTAAGACTTTTATGTTAATGTTAGGTGGGAGATTTAGTAGTTAAATTTTCTTTGTGCTAATTTAGATGAGTTTCTGTTTCTTTTCGGTGAAAAGTAGAGGATGAGCTTGGGTTGAGAACAGATATATGTTAGATCTATATCGCCGGACTCGTTCAGCAATTGTTATGCTTACTAAATGCTGTCAAAAGCATTGTGTTACCAATTAGCAAGTTAACATTTACTGAATTAGCTGGTTAAAGACAGCCAAGTTTCCACTACTAAACATTTAAGTTGATATAAGATAATTTTAAGTTAAATATCTGATTTGAATATATATGAATAATATACATCACATTCAGTACAGTCAAATTGTCTCAAGGAAATAACTCAACTAATGCTGTAAACCAGTGGTTTTCAACCCTTTTTAAGAGCGATCCTTTTTTTTCTTTCATTTTAAATTCCATATAGGCAACCACGTTAAGAAAAATACAAGGGGGCTAAAGGCGTATTTGACTTTATTCTCCTTTAAATCACTAGAGGGCACAAAAATTCATTCAGCACTTTTATTAACCACTTTTGATGATGCACATGGAAAATAGGATACTTGATGGCAAAGTTGATTCTGTACTAATCGGATATAGCTATAAGGATGCCAATTAACTGTTATATCATGTTATATAACTGTTATATAACATATAAAAAAAAATCAATGTAGAACTTCAATTCCACTATGTGTTGAACTGATAATCACTCTTGTGCTTTAAACAGAATCTACTAAATACAGGCAACTTCATTATAATAAAAAAATAATCATGAGCTTTGACAAAAATGTTATTATAAACTAGATTAGAGCATCAAAATTTTATGTACGCTGTGCTACGCAAATCTGTTTCCCCAATGTTGTTGTGTATATGCAGTTGTGCTGACGTCTGGGATCGTCACCACCAAGCATTTGTCACTGAGCAGTGAGCAGTTTATAAACCGTTCTAACTTCAAAGAAGAGAGAAAGACAGACAAACAGACCCTGGGTTGGGAGAGGGAACGGATTTTGAGACGGCTCTGAGAGTTCGATCGATGTTTGGGGTTTACGGCTTTGCTATCTGACAATCATATCATTTCTCTTTGTTTGCTTGTGCTCGCGTTTGTTCTGTACACGTGAGACATGCTTGATATCAACTCATCTACGTCTGTGGCCGGTGCTTTCATGAGTCTCATCAGTCACAAGTGAATATTTTGTAGACTGGTTAAAGAGGTTGCAAGGCGGGTAAGCAGGTCGCAAACTACATTTACATCACATTTTCATTGGTTGTATTAGGCTAGGAGGTGGTGCTAATAATGTACGTTTTGTGTGTTTGATTAGTTAGTATAGGTTAGTTGTGGTGTCTTGTACACTGAAGAGGTTTCTTTCTACGTCCTTTGTTATTTAATTTTGGTTAAACTTAGCAGGGTTTTTGTTTGTTTAGTTTTTTAAGCACCTCCCTTTTTCTCTCCATCAAATTGTTTGTTGATTTGCAAGTTGTACGTAATGTAAATATTCATTACTTTATTGCACTTAAAGAAAATTGAACTTTTCAGCTAAATGGTTGGTTTGCTTTTACATTTACAACTCCCTTAATGTCTTGACACACATAAAAAACATTTTTGTTTTGTCTTATAATATTCCTAGACAAATAAGATCTAATTAACAAGGGTTATGACAGCAAATCGGTGTACGAGCATGGAAAGTCAAATCGGTGTACGAGCATTGTATCGGAGTGCGAGAAAAATATTCCCTCGCCCACGCGCATTTTTGTGTGGAAAGATCTAACGCTCAGCATCATCGCACACATTTTTACTGAAAATATCCTAACGTCAGCCTCTCATAAAACAGTCACGCGGTTCCAACCCCTTTAACACCCCTTAACTCGTTCATTCTCTCAGTGTCGCTCGGTTTAGTTGCATCATTCACCACAGTGCATTATTTTATAAGTTGTTGTTCATTTCGTTAATCATCACAACGACTGTTACATGTGAATATGATGAAACTTTATTAACGGAGCATGTGTTACCAACACGACAATGAGGCTCACGTGTGTTCTCAGTCCAGCACCCAGGGCGTAATGACATTCTTAAAGGGCCGTACACTTTTAGAGAACAACATACTATAACAGTTATAACTCTGTACAGATCATATACATAAGTGATTTACAGCGGTTTTACCTTGTGTTTTTGCATTAATTGTAATCAACGTGTATACTTCACGTTGTAATATCGTTACAAATGTTGAAGGAACTAGTTAATCTGATGTGTTCAATAAGAGATAAATTAACAGTCTTGTCACTTTAAGAGGGCGGGGTTTCTGGTGGGCTAGAGAGAGAGTTGAGTTGTGAGGGATTAGAGAGGGCTCGGAAGCAGAGATATAGTTTTGATTCTTCTGTTATGTACGGCGTGGGTTGCAGCCAGAACAGCAATCCGTTAGTTCTCAATAAAATCTCTCAACGAGAAGGAACCTGTCTGGTTATTAAAAGTAGCAACGCTACAATGTAGTGAAATGTATACGTACAGTACAGCATATAGAAAGAAGGTACGAATGAAATTCTCCCAGTAAGCAGTAACCCCCCTATTTAATTTAAAATTTGTGTCTTTGTTTCACATCAAAAGCAACAAAGGAGATAGCTTATTGTGATTTACTGGATAGGAGGCGCAATACAAAGTCCTGTTCATTCAACAAGTGAAAAAAAAGCACAGACAAAGATTCTAGGGATTTAAGAATCGATATCGGGTTCATACATAGGGGAATCGATTAAGATCGAGCAAACGATATTTAGCAAACGTCTCACCTTTCTTCTATCTTGTTTTTGTCAATGAGAGGCTGTTTGATCCACTGGTTGACCAACCGCTGTCCTTGAGGGGTTCGACATTTGTTTAAAAGGCCTGCCAGGGAGTGTGTGCCTGTAGCATCATCAGAGGAAGCCTGGGAAATCATAGAGGAAGAACATATCACAACTCAAATAGCCCTTCCCTGAAGAAATTGCGTATATTTCTGTTTTTCAATGTCCCCTGACCTGGAAGAGATTCAGAGCCTGCACAGCAGCATTATCCAGACGCATGTACTGGTTAAGGTCAAATGTGGTCATTCTGAAGGAACCAAAATTGGCCTCATCTGAGAGAAGCTCCAGGTATTTGATGACTGCTTCCAAGCAAGATATTGCAATCTGGAAAAGATTCAATAAGCGTATTAAATATCTAGGTGAACCACCTGAAATGACACACTAGCTTGTGTTGCACCACCCCGAACCTGTTTCTCCATCTCTGGAAGTGCAGCACTAGAGACGGTCTCTCCTTTGCGAGCTTTCAGTAGGCGATTCAGATCCTGCACAATGTCTTTGGTTGTGAACTCCGATTTCTTTCTGTCTGTGAGGAGAATGCCACCCCGCTGTACCACCTGAATTATGAACAGCAACCAGTATGTATGAAAGAATTATTATGGTTGTAAAATCTTGTTCTAGGGATGCAGTGATATAAAAAGGGATTTCCAGATCTTTATACTATAAAGTAAAGTTCTCCGATGATGGGTTTACTGGCATGAGAGTGGGATGAACTGTCAGTCACGTGAGATGACAGCGATTTTTTCTTGTTTGAGAAGCCATTTCACTATATGCATGAAAAGACTATTGCAAAATCCTTTTCATGTTGACTTTAATTTTTTTCCGGCAAGCCTTCAGCCTTCTTGATTAACATATGCATGTTAAGGAGCATAAAAATCTTGAAACTTCACAAATGGGGTAATTTCAAAGACTGGCATTTCAGTATATTTTAAATGTTACTTTTGAGGTATGAAACTTTTTTTGTAGAGTAACCAGTTATGCGTGTAAATATTTGACATTTTGATTTACCATTTTATGACCCCTTTAAAATCACTTTCATTTTATAACCAATAGTAAAAGTCTGCTGTTTTGTCAAAACATACTAATTAAAATCAATCATTTTAAATGGTATAAGTAAATTTAGGCATCTCAGTATTATGATGTACAGTATTTTTTTAAAGTATATTCATTTTGAGATTTTTTAAAGACTACATTTAACTGTGTTACTAAATTAGGTTTTTAAAGAATACATTTAAATTTGACTATTAGAAGATAGCTAAATGTAAATGGTTAGGATATTAACATGCACACTTAAATACCCAATACCATTTAACCTTTAAAAAAAATTTTTATTATCAGTTAAAACACACAATCCAGTGTCTATAAGAAAGTTACCTGTCTGAGTTTCCCAAGGTCTCCACCTGCATCTCCTCCAGGAAGCACACACTCTTTGGGCCCGATTTGCACAAGAAGAGCCTCCAGATTGGAAAACTGATCATTGTCTGGGAATTCACACACACCGAGTTTCCTTAGGGTGCCGTCGACATAGCCAACACCAACAACACGCTGTCCATCAGCCCCGGTGCCCAGACGAACCCCGACGACACCGGCTGCACCCTCACCAGGTCCTCCTCCACTGCCAAACAAAATTTCCTCAAACTGGGTCAGGTTTCCTGGAGAAGCCTGGAATGCAAAATACAAACATGATGAGATTGTGGGAGGTGACACTGAGAAAACTGTGATAAAACAGTAAAGAATGTAAGATACCTTGAAAGATATCTGCCAGTCATGATCTTTGCTACTCTTACTGGCATTCTTGTAAACCTCCACCCGGTACTGCCTGACCAGCAGCAGGTCCCTCACAAAGGACTCAAAGTTCATCTTACTGAGGACCACACTCTCCAACCTCTTGTTTCCTGCGTAAATTAATAATTGATTTAATAACATAATTAATACACTGATTATTTACTGATGCAGATTAAGCAAGATGCATATCTGTACAATAGAAAGAAACAAAGAACCAGATATCTTTAAGGACCTGATATTTTATTAAATAATTCCATAACTTAGCCAACCTGTGCCCAGGTTCTTGATGACTCCGTTCGTCTTGAAAACCTCCTTGGCTGCAAAAACCGCATCTTTTCCGTGTACCGTATAGTAGTCGTTTCGATCAAATACTCTGACGGTGGTGTCAGGTTTCTCAGGCATAGAAAAATAAAAATTCAAGAATCCATGTTCAGATGCGCTGTCCATAGACAGATTTTGTTTAGGTTGCAACGCCATGCTGGAATCTCCCGCCACAGCACAGGCGCGCAGGGAGGGTCAAAGGGAAAGGGGCGGAGCTAAAATGACGACAACTTCAAATAAGAACGGTTATTTTGTAACAATTCCTTTAAATTTAAATTGAGTATCGATGTGAATTCACCTTTTTGTGATTCACAAGCCAAGATGTTTTTGGCATTGTGATCGTGCAAGAAAAATGGCAGGATATTTGCTAGCTCATTGTGCATTTCATAGTATAAAGATTTTTAAGATGGATGTTTTTTGAGATGGATGAAGGATGACTTTGAGATAGATGTAGGATGTTTTGTTTGGGTCTATGATTACTTTTGAGAAACAATATGATTTTTGAACTTAATTTAGCTTTTTTCACCTTCAAAATGATATCAGGATGTATATTTTTTTAAATCAGGATATATATATATATATATATATATATATATATATATATATATCCAGATTGTTTTCAGAACATGGTGGTGTGAAAAAGTGTTTGCCCCTTCCTGATTTATTTTTTATTTTTTATTTCATTTATTCGTGATTTATGCCATTAATGTTACTATGTACAAATACCTATTTTCTGCAATGTGGCATTTAACAAAAAACATAGTATAAATTGTAATATCTTTGTATTGTAATATAATACCAAGGATATTGAATGTTATAATTAGTATATATATAATTATAATAATTAAAATATAAACATATATATAAAATTCTAACTATAATTATAATTATTATATACTGTGTACATATTCATATATATATATATATATATATATACAATTATACGAGTATAAAGTATAAATATATATATAAAATATTATAACTATAATTATTATATACTGTGTATACATATATATTTACTATATATATATATATATAATTATAATTATTATATACTGTATATACATATATATACTATAATAATCATAATCATAATCAACAGCATGGTAGTTCAGTCTAAATCATTGTTATATCTGAATGGAAATAGTTGTTTTGTGTCGGGTTAATCACAGATCAGCAAGATCACATTTAATGATGGTTATTTGCTTCATTCCCTGGAACAAGATAACCATCCATTCTGTATGGAGCTGTGATTAAAGCACTGATAATTTGAGCCTTTACTGAGCTTCAGTAAAACATATAGGCTTGTATAAAGATATGGCAAATTGCTGAAAAACAATAGTAGCTTTTAGCTTGACTGAAGTGTTCAACATGTGAACTATCCCTTTAAGTCAAGAGATGTGGATTTGGAACCCAAACTGAAGCAAAAGTTGCAATAGCAGGTAAGTGTCACTTGGTGTCAGAACTGAGCTGGTGAGGCCAGAATGAAAAGTGATCCATCTCTGCAGGGATTCTATATGAAAGACTCCTTACATAACAGCTACTTCAGCTGTGAGCCTCTCTAAAGTACCTTCACTTCATTCACTGAATGAGCAGACCTGGGAATCGGCTGTGACAAACACTACTGTATTAAAGCCTATAAAGCACACTTTGCATGTGTATTTCATACAGGTAAACAGTGTATGTATGCAAACATATACAACCTTTTTCCACTGAAAGTCGCTTTGTACATTTGAAAAAACAGGTTGAACGACAAACCAAAGCTGTCGAAGCATTATTATCACATCTATATAATCAACTCTCTTCCTTCCTTCAAATGTCTCCCTTTTTACATGACTATACAGGTTTGTCCTGTCCTGTTACTTAAAGAAATAGTTAACCCAGAAAAGAAAATTCTGTCATCATTTACTGGCCCTTATGTTGTTCCAGATCTGTATGATTTCTTGATTGGGACCTAGAAGATCATTTGAGAAATATTTTCAGTTTTGTTGTTGTTTGTTTTTACAACGAAAGCAAATGGTAACCAGTTTTATTAACCAAAATGCTGTGTCTTCTTAGTGTTTGCACAGGTAAAGACATAAGGGTATATTCTAAATGACGACTAAAGTTATTTTTTAATGAATTCATGAATTCATTTTTAATGAATTCTCTAAATTTCTTTACATGTTTGGTTGAACTACCTGTTTTAAGAATGCACTTCTTACATTCAACATCAAGTATTCAATAAAAATCACGTCTTCTGCATCTTATCAAACTTCTTTAGTGTGAATGAACTTGAAAAGTTGAGATGTACAGTGTGTGTTCAGTGGGGAAATTCATGGGTGGTTACTAGATAAACTTAAGGCTTTACCTAGAACTGGTTTTATCAGGTTGATACATACAATTTTGTTTGGTTAAACCTTTAAGTATGTTTACAAATGAATATACTGTATATAAAAGGAACCACCACAAAGTATGTACACTCCATATACATGCCCAAAATGGCTAAACACTGAGGCTTCATGGCAGAGTGGCATGATTATTCGTTAAAAAATCAAACAGCCTCGCAATCTTACTCCTAAATGACAATGATTCGCCTATGTCAGGGGTCTACAACCTTCAAAATCAAAAGAGCCATTTTGGCCTCTTTACTACCAAATTAAATTCACGGGAGCCACAAATGAAGAGGGCCAGAGCATATTACAGTGCCTGACATCATAATTGCAAGTTCACACACCTCTTTAATCTTTATTTTAGTGATCTCTGACTGGCGAAGTTGGACATCATTAGCGGCGACGTGAATAACAATCTCCAATCTGGTTTATATCCAGTTTGCAATACATAAAATAACTAAAAAGTGTAGCATTTATGAAATTACAGAACTACAAAAATAAAACTAATGAAATTTTATTGCTGTTTGTGACAATGGAAAACATCAAAATATTTACAAAAAAAGTTGTAACAAGATTACTCCGATCTTGAAATTTAAGAGGTATACCATTGAAAAAATTAATAAAATAGCTTATTTATTGATTCCCATATATATATATATATATATATATATATATATATATATCAAAGCTAGAGGAGCCTCTGCACAGGGTTGAAAGAGGCTCTGGAGCCGCAGGTTGCAGACCCCTGGCCTATGTCTATCAAACCTTTGTAAGCTACATGTAAGATACGATCATTGGAACATTCAGGTCTGCATTGTTGCAGTCGATGACCCAAAGAGAGCAGTTGTTGCGTTTGAGTAACAGCTTCAGAGTTTTTTCAACCACACACAGTATCATTATTTCTGCTACATATATTCATATTATCACAGAAGTACTGGGATAAAGGTTTATAGTTTGGATATAAACATTGATGTTTATGGTAGAGACCAAAATAGAATAAATTACGCAATCAGATTGCAACCATTAGTGGCCGTCCAAACAAAATGTAGGCCCATTTGTCATTAAATCATTCATTCAAGAGATATGTTCGAATAAAGCTGATTCACCCAATAATTAAACATATCAAGTATTTATGAGTGAGTCCTTGAATCATTCATTAAAAATCATATTTTTAAATAATTCATTCAACATTTTAAATAGGCTTCAACAATTAGCATTTTGGCAAAACCTGTAGTAAATTGCATGTTATTATGTTTAGTTGTCTGCTCAGAATCAGGAGAATAGTGATCTCTGTTTGAAACAAAAGAGTCGTGACTCTCAGTTCATCTAGAATCGTGCAGCTCTACTCTTATGTTTTTAATTGGCTTAACCACAAATTATTGCTCAGAAAATTAGCTACATTTCAGCAAATGTACTACTTAAAAAGTCCTTTTTGCCTTGTCTAGAAAATATTGACAAGACAGATTAAAGTTTTTAGCAGAATGTGGGAAGCTGTGTATGGAATGATGAATCACAATGAAACACGAGTTGCATGATGACATTCTGGTGAGAAATATTATAATAAATGCATCTCTACCACAGTGAAGCATGGAGGAATAGGTGTCATTGTGTGGGGAGTCTTTTTAGCTGCTGGTATAGTGGAGCTACTACATTTTTTGGAGTAGAGGAGAATTTTGCAGAATGGGTTGCTTTGTTTTGGTCTGGTCTGAGTCCATATTTGAACCTTATAATGAATATTTGGCCTCACATTAAACTCAAACAAACAGAGACATTTTTCAAATACTCATGAACTGTTTGAACTGTTGTTTAACTCTTCTTCCAAAGCAGTCTGCAAATTGGGGAAGGCTATTCCGTGTTACAGTATTTGAGTCATTCTTGAGACATTAAATGACCGCTAAATATTTTTGCCTTGGCCCATTTAAAAAAATAACAATAATTTTGTTACCCAGGAGTGTATGTATATGTCACATTATGTATGTAAAGAATCCATGTCTGTTGCATTGCAGTTGGTGTTAGTGATATTGTTCTCTAGTGAATTCCATATGGACCCAATGAGAGTGTGTTTGTTCTCTGCAGTGGCCTTTCGCGGTGGGATGGCCTGCTTTAATGGGGGTGGCAGCCTGCTGCAGCACTCTGGACTGTGGCCAGATGCAATGGTCTGACTCTTACAGCTATGACAGGGCAGAACTGGGAGCACTGCAGAGGATTAAATCATCAGGACATGGACAGACAGATTTTAAAGTACCTTCTGTTGCATTGAAAAATCAGTCATTAATTCTATTTTCTAATTCATTGGTTCAAATAGTACATAATCTCAAATTTTTTAAATACACAAATGTTGCAAATACTGTGCCAGTTTATGCATTCAAGTATTTGTTGGGGAGTTGATTCAATGTGCACATAAATTGAAGAAATAAATGGAATTAATAAATGTAAAATATTTTATAAATGTAAAATATACATGTATACAAAATATAAATATACAATATAAATGTAAAATTTAAAATATTTGTATTGTTTTCTTCCAGAATATGAGCATATACTATATATACATATATATATATGGGGAATAAAGTTTGTAGCCCTATCAGACTTGAAAAGCACATGGAAATGTACTAACTTACACACTTCCATCTAAAGAGAGATGTTCATAAAGGAGCTGCACCAATTTCCAAAAGGGAATTGCATTGTTTCAAAGTCCCCCCCCCCCCCCTCTCTCTCTATGTATATATATATATATATATATATATATATATATACACATACACACATACATATACATCCTCCCTCTTTCAACTCATTTTGTTTGTTTTTTATGACTAATAAAAGCCCTTCTCTTTGCGATTGAGTCCTCGCTTCCTCCCTTCAACGCCTCAACTTGACAACTTCAGTGTGGCTTCTCCTACGACAACCGGAAATTCAAAAACCAATTCAAAAAGACAACAAACCACCACATGGTCTTACAGTCTGACATTAATGACAACTGAGATCCCACAGTGTGACATAACTTACAGTGGGGATCACAGTCATACAGTCTGACAAGCAACAGTCCCAAAGGACTATTATAAATCAAATACAGTGTGCACCTGGCTTTACATTATGGACATTGCAGTTTATTGTTCTGGCCACATTTGCAGTGCTCATAGCTCCCTGCAGCAGGTCTGTGGCATCCTCACACATGTGGTCATTTTTCTCTGGGTGTTTTTAAGGGCAGAAAGGTCTCCGTAGTGTCCTGTCTCTGTGAGTTATCGTCACTGTGATTTTAATACTGCCTGTTGTCTGTTAGTGTCTTAAGGACTGTTCTATAGCTGTTCCATATGCAAATTTTGTTGATGGTCTCTGAGCAAGCATGTAAAAACATTATTTAAACCATTTCAGATAAAGATTTAAGACAGCATTTTTTTTACAAAACTTTACAAAAGAATGTTTATAATACAGTATCCTGAAAAAGGATATGCAAATCCTTTTTATACACACACACACACATATATATGTGTGTGTACTTACACAGTACATAATTGTAAATATATATAGCAATTGTGGTATCAATAACTGTAAATCATTATGGTCATAAATAGCACAAAAGGCAACAAGAAGAAAAATGATTTCTGGAACAACACGAGGCAAGGACCAGCCCTAAAAAGTTATCAGTTGTTACTTAATTCGGTCATATGTCAGTAATTGCCCTTGTCAGTACAATGGATGAGCATATTAGACCTCTTGTTGTTATCTGCTAAATGGCATCTCAGTAACTTGGCCATCAGTAAGTACTGAACAGAGTGTCTGTGTGTAAGAACAGCCATGTCTTGCATATCAGCTGTCTAAAACTGGGCCGTCTGGAGTCAGGAAAAAAAAAAGAGAGAGAGCGAACATAAGTGGTTATATACGGTTATATATAATGTAAAATTAATTTTGAATGTGCTTACATTGCACATGTAGTATTTTGCTTTAAAGCTCCTTTTTTTAAAGAGTGTTAATAATCTGGAGGGTTCGGGGATGTCAAATAGGTCTCACTAAATATGTTGTTAAATATTAATGCTTTTTGTGAAACTGAAGCCTGTGCTGTACTTGAATTACAGGTAGCATTTTACAAAGTTTTAGACACATGGTCAACAATGGTCAACTATGCTGACCAAGAAAGTTTAGGGTAAACATATTATATAAATATTCATAACACGTTAATATGCTTTATAACTTAGCATTTCTTTGTTGCCTTTATCAAGTCATGTTATCAGGTCACTACTTATTTTCATCATTATTTACTTTGGATACGTGACTTGAAAGGTTTTACAGTAATACTTGTTGCAAGATCTGTTCTATTGCACTTTAACCCACCATGTTTGTGCCTTTTATTTGTGGCAATTAAACCTGTTGTTAAGGTTTGTTTTAACTGTTGAGCTCTGCATATCTACAAACGCCAATAAAGAAGGATGTGACATAATTTATGTCCTTTGTAGAAAGAAAATAGGTGTGGACTTTTCTGTAGCTCAAATTGTAGAGCATGGCGCTTACAACACATAGATCATGGGTTTGACTCCCATGGAAAGCAAGAACTGATTAGAATGTCAGTGTGTACCTTGAATGCAATGTAAGTCGCTTTGGATGAAAGTATCTGCCAAGTGTAAAATGTAAATAAATTGAATTTAGTTCTGCAGTCATGTATTCTCTGGATATTATTATTGAATCTATTGTTTTGTTTACACATAGGATGTCATATGAATTTAGGTTGTTTATTACATCGCCTCTTTTATAGATATATTGTGTCAACATGAAGAATAATGTGGGCTTTAAATGATTGCATTATCTAACACATTAAATATAATAATTTCAATTATAAAGATTGAAATTGAAGATACCAAATCTCTCTGAACACTAAGCTCCAAAAACCATCCATAATTAAGCTTTTTTTATATCACTGATCTCTTAAAGCTCCTGATGTTAATAAAAAAAGCCTGAGTTTGACACAAAAATACTCTTTTTCTGTCCATTTAATTCTGATTTATTTATTGTTCTTATTGAGAAATCTCACACAGGTGGCAGATTATCTGAATATAAATCCCCTATTTAAATCGGCTTCACTGCCAAAGATCCAGAGCTTATTTATTATAAGTCAAGATTCAGGCCTTTGTGAATTCCATAGTGGTAAAATCTGAATTGGATTTTTCAGAACTGAATTTGAAACATCCTCCTTCCTTTCCCGATTGACAGCTTATGTCAGTTTGGTATAAATCCTGACCATAACTACCATGTATTGTTGCCAAACTTTGATAATTCTTGCCTTCACTGTTCAACTACATTACTTTTGGCTGTCATTCAAAAGAGAGAGAGGGAAGCAGATGGATCCTCAGAAAGGGAAAGACAATCTCACTCACACACTTTTTCCTTTATGTATAACATCTTGAACACGACCACACATACACACAGACACACGTGCATACAGCCACATACAGGTTGGGAAACTTGAGCCTAGTGTTACAAAGTCTGCCAGTGTTTGCTACAAAGCCTCAGTGTGCATTAAGAATGAATAGGTCTTTTGTTTCATGGCCCTCGCTCTGAGTAAACACCTGAGTGGTCAGGGACTCTTTATACCAGTGATTATCAACCATCTGTGTGTCTCACATGCCTTTTTATGTCCTCGATTACCCATTCACAGACATTGGCATCTTATTACCAAAGTTCTTGGCATAGTTAAAAGCAATACATGGTTTACTTGCACTCATTTTACTAGATTAAAATCCTAAGTGAATGAATTCAGTTGAACTTGCCGCATACCATATTCACATAGTGCCATATTCCTACAGTATCTGTATACAATAATATTTTATGTCATGTTATTTTATGATACTACAGTGTTGTCCCAACCATGTAACATCCAGTGCAAGACCATAAGAAAAGATTAGTGTGTAGAGTAGATCATAAGTAAAGGTGTGTTTGTGTGTAAAAGTGTAGTTTTAGCATTATGTATATACTATTTGTTAGAATTTAGAATTTGGCTTTAATTTATATTAATATTTTACATTATTCATTTCAGTTTTAGTAATTTTAGTACTCTAATTTAAATTTTCTTTATTCCAGTTAACAATATATGGTATTTTAAGACACCAGACACCCTTCCAGAGAGTGTGGAAACTGTTGGTAACCAAAAAGAGGCATTAAGCACACATGATGCATGTGTTGTGTGTAACCAAATCATGATTCACTCTTTCCCGTGGTTTTACAACCTCTGGGAAGGCAAGTATGCAGGAACCACCCAAGTTCATTCGAGACTGTTTTAGATGTAACTGTTTTCTTAAAAGAAAGCTTGATTCAGTCATCTCCTTTTTAGAGTGGTGGTGGTGGTGGTTAGAGGTGAGGGGGTCCAGAGGCATGGAAAACTCCATGATCCAACAGCATCTAAGATGAAAACAAATATATTACATTTACAATACTGATAACTGTTGGTTCCCCATAGATAATATCAGTTGCTCCTTCTGCTCTTTTGGTATGAAAATCCCTCAACCCCCCTCAGCAACAGTCTGTCTTCTCATCCCTTCAATATCCAACAGACCTGGGACATGGCCAGAGACAGGTGGCCTGAAGCTAAGGCAGTCAAGCTTTGAGAAGCTGGCTAGAAGCTTGAGTAGGCTTGATAAACAAGGCAGAATCTGGTTGTTGGCATCATGCCATTGGTTTACTGACTTTATTAATCAAACATTATTTATCATATAGACCTTGGTTAGATTTCCCTATTGTTTTGGTTGTTGAATGTTAACAAAAGCAGATCCAGTATATGCCTTAAAAGACCATTTGAAATTAAATGAGATTTCTCAGATTGAACCAATGGTAAAACCAATGAAGATGGAATATTTTGATAGAAAGGCCCCTGTGTAAACACACCAAGGACGATAACTGTATTGATAACAATAATGTTTTAATAATTGTTCTAAAACTCTAAGAATAGAGTGGTGCAGGTATGACGCCACTTTCTATGAGATCGGTGCCAGTAGGTATCCCGTGACAAAAATACAGTAGGATTTTTCCATAGGATTTTGAAATATGGCAAATTTTGGATAACTCTTTCAGTTTTTATCTAAAAACATTTTAACAGGATTGATTAAGAATAGTTTAGAAGTGCACAATTGTTAACAGAACGAGGCTGTAAAAGCTAACAGATGATGTTTAATGTCCCTGACAGCTTTGTAGTCCCATTTAGACACTGTTGCCAACCGCTTTTCACAGCTTAAACGAATCAGCGGTGTAATAATTATGTATTTTATGTCGTAGAACATATCATGAAAGTGTTTTGAGCTTGTGTTCACCACAGACCTTATTCCATCCATTTAACCAAAAACTTATATATAGATTAAAAAAACCTTTGCGATGATGGACCTGGAAGTGCTAAAATCCAAACTAATTTCTGGGTTTTTGCTTACAAATTTACATTATACCACTCTAGAGGGAACAACACAGAGGAACAATACTATTGGAATACATTTCAGAAAGATTTTTTTCCAGCTAATGAAGGATAAAACATTGACAGCCATTTAGAAACTTTAAACCATCAAAAAAAAAAAATAGACTACTATATATATATATTTAATGGAATATTGCAGTATTTATAGTAAATGATTAATCTGTGCGCATAATTATTATTTTTATTTTTTATTTATATGCCTTTGCAATCTTTAATCTTTCCCGACAGACAAAAGTCCCACCCTACATTTTTTTCTTTGTTTGAGAACCTTTTCACTCAGATACATATGTCAGAATAGGGAAGAAAAAACTATCATAGCTTCCGCTTCATTCCAACTTTACAGCAGCAGACTGCAGTGTGGCTTGCAATAAAAATATTATTATTTTTTATTGGTGTGGATGCTTTTATAGTTTATATAATTGATATCATTATATAGTTATTGTCCTTGGAGTGAATGGGCCTTAATTGTGCATAGTTACTCTTAAGTTGTACAACTTTCCTTTGATAACACATTTAAAGTTCTGTGAATCTGAAAAAAATGAATTGTACATTATATGCATAAATGACAGCCCAACACCATAGTTAACCTTTAATGGATAAGTTTTATCATCTGTGTGAAGACTCGTTTTAATATTAAGCCCACACTAAGCAATTTCAATTTATTTTAAAATTACATTAATGCTATTTGCTATGTACATGCTATGTTACTGATTTTCTTTTTAACTCTTAACCAGCAGATTATCTCTATAATTGTGACACCCTAAGGTTGGAAGTCACAACGGCTCAGGTGATTCCCAATTTCATCTCTAAATTACATGGCATTTACGACCGGGCAAATTCTACAGTGTGTGACCAGGGAGTGACGCATTGCAGGTACAAACGCACCAATCAGAGTCATCCGCACAACCGAAACGCTTACAATGTTCTTCCGCCGTCATATAGTCCCTCCTGTACTTTTGCGTCATTATCTGCCGAAAGCGCAATAAACGACTATTTTGTTAATGAAGAATAACATATATCACGTTTACTTAAACTTTGTTTAGGTCAGTGGACAAATACTGCTGGATTTCCGATGCACCCCCAGCCAGAACGCAGTGCGTTTGGCGGATAAATACAGGAAGATGGGAGGTGTTTATGTACGACCGTTGAGGCGGGTCTATAGCAACAATCAGACCACCATTTGTGAATCTTTCACGGAGACGGAGGGAGACTGACAGAGAAAAAGACAAAATGGTGAGTGTACACCAATATTTCTAATGAATGACGAATATGGGTTAATGAAAAATATGTGATGTTTACGTATATTTGTGCGGAAGTAAGGAAATCAAGAACTATATATATTTCAGTAGTTTGTAGAAATGTGCCGCCAAAATTCACGACCAGAGTGGATGGACCGAATGAAGGAATAAACGCGCCTTTCCTCATTCTTCAGTTTTTGTCGTACTTTCTGTCATTTCTCGCTTGGGTTTTTAAATTTCGCAGGCTAAAGCTAAGAAATTCCGCGATGGAAGTATCACTAAACTTTAGGGGTGTGTGCGCGCTTGAGCCCCTTCACTTTCAGTTTCCTATTCAAATCGTAGTTCTTACAAAACGTGGTAATGCGTTTCAGTAACTTACAGTTGATACAACCTTTAAAGTAATTCACTTGTTTTATTAAGGCTCTGGGCTTGTAGAGAAAGGATCCTGGTTGGTTTAGTTGAGTTTTACTCGGCAGGAGGATCACATCCTGTGCGCTGCGGTCCGGTGTTTAACGGAAAAGTAGCCGATAAACAAGCTAAAACAAAAAACCCGATGTGTGTGTGCATTACGTCGTGGAGAGTTTATGTATATTAATTCTTGACCTATCTTAAGGATCCTAATGTTCAGCATCACGCGTTTCGTTTAGTTTCATGTGCAAATACGAGTTACAGCGAATTGGCTCGTTTTGAAATGGCTTTTATTGGGTTACTCGAGCGTTATAGCACAGGACTATACCTGTAAAAAGGTTACAATACTTATCTAAAATGACAGGAGAGAATAGTTCACCAAATATGAAGAATCGGGTGGGTGTGTGGGTGAACTGCTGTTGTTAGGAGTGTCTGTGTTGAGAGTTTATTCTCTTAAGGTGGTGCCGTAACATTCGTAACCACTCTGCGAGGGAATCTGAGGTCTTTGTTTGGTTTCACACGGGTTGTTAGACATTGATGTCAGAGTACCCAAACACTACGAATTCGTAGTGAGTATATTTTACACATGATTTATTAATATGGTTGTTTGCATCTCTTCCCATCTTCAGGCTGATCAACTCACAGAGGAGCAAATAGCCGGTAAGGTCCTTTCCTTGCTTGGCTCTCACACCCCTTCAGAGTTTCTGCATTGGCTTCTGGTGTTTTGAAATAGCCTTGCTGGTGTTGTTTCTTATAATTTGCCTTTTAAGGTGGTATCTTAGGCATATCTCTGGACATGGATGGGTTATCGCCTCCTTGAACGTGCAGATTTATAACTTTTGCTGTTTCTATTAAAAAAGAAAGTGAGCCTAACAATAACAGACTGTACAGTATAGTATTTTGCTCGTTCACAGTAAAACATTTGATATGGGCCAATATTTTGTGTAACAGAGGAAAGCTGGTTGTGCATCTGTAATATCTGATGTCATACCAAAGGAAGTATCAAATGGTCTCATCAGCTCTACTCAATGGACAGCGTTGGCACAGAAGGGAGTTTGTAATGCCCTTTAGTGTTCAGACCGCTGGGCAAATGGATGCACTGCTGAAATACAATCTCACTTGTCACTATAGTTTTGTTCTGACGATGCCTGAAAGGATCAGTTCTCCCCATTTAAACTGATCCGTGACAGTGCTTACTCTTGTAAACCTTCTTATAAAATGTTGAGATGGTAGTTGAGGCATCTATATAAAGTGATCTTGTCTGTATATTTAACTACTGGTGTTCTGCACTTCTGTTTAAACTCAAAGGCCTTACAATAGAACTAGTGGTTAGTTGTTGCTATGCCTCTGGGTTGTTTTTGTGTCTTCCTGTCATCCTACTCCATCTATAAAGGCGTTTGTTGTTTCTGGACTTGGCTACAGACAACTCTGCTACTTTTAGCTAAAGTTTGAATTTGACCTTTTCTAATATGTAGTGCATAGCATAAAAGATTCACAAAATGTCTTGAGCTACGTGGAATCATAATGCCCACAAGTAATGAATTATTCAAAGTACTTTACCTCATCCTTTTTTGTTTATTGCTCAAATGGAAAAGTGATTGCTGTTTATGACATGTTTATAAAGAAGTTTCCAGCTGATTTGTCTCTACCGTTAATTCTCACAGAGTTCAAAGAGGCGTTCTCGCTATTTGACAAAGACGGGGATGGTACCATCACCACAAAAGAGCTGGGAACTGTTATGCGCTCTCTTGGCCAGAACCCTACAGAGGCGGAGCTGCAGGATATGATCAATGAGGTGGATGCAGATGGTGAGGACACATTTTTGCTGCTACATTAGCCATCAGCGTGATGTTAACTCTTGCGAGTAGGATCCAATTTCCATATGACTTGAAACCATTTCCCTGAAGTATTTTATCACGATTAAAACATTATCTTCACTTCAAGTGCTGTGTTGCTAATCTGCCCGTGTACTTTGTCCTTTAATCAGGCAATGGAACAATAGACTTTCCTGAGTTCCTGACGATGATGGCAAGAAAGATGAAGGACACCGACAGCGAGGAGGAGATCAGAGAAGCTTTCCGCGTCTTTGATAAGGCAAGGCTTCTGAAAAGAACTGTTGCATTCGTTTAACCTGCTGTTAAGGGTTTGCTGGTAACATCCTTAAACTTAAAATAATTTGGATGGATCATTGTCCACTGGTGTTTTTCAGGATGGGAACGGATATATCAGTGCTGCTGAGCTGCGTCATGTGATGACGAACTTGGGGGAGAAATTAACAGATGAGGAGGTGGATGAAATGATTAGAGAAGCAGACATTGATGGAGATGGTCAGGTCAATTATGAAGGTGAGTGTTGCACTTGATTTGGAGTTTTTTTTTTGTTGGTTTGCAGTCACTCTTAACTTCCCCTTTTCTCTTCCTTTGCAGAATTTGTACAGATGATGACAGCGAAGTGAAGGCCTTGTACAGAATTTCTTGTATAAAATTATATGCCTTTTCTTGTTTTTAATTTCTGTAAAATGTTTCATTTTAATTTTCCCCCATCTTCTCCTGCTGTCCAAAGGATTTGCATGTATACTATAAGAATTGAGTGCTCATGCCTTTACCCATCTCCTAACCATTGTAAACAATCTGTTAGAGGAAGCAGTTATGGGACCAGGTGATTCGTATAGGCACAGATACTGACTTTCCCCTTCTGTTGCTCTATCTGCCTGCCCACCTGACGAGTGGTGACATCAAGGGTCCGGCTGACTGACAGTGTGGCGTCACTTCAACAATTTTGGCATGATGTTTTTTTCTTCCCCTTTCTCTTTCTTTTAACTTTATGTGGAGGTGCAACTCTGCATGGACAATGGACTGAGTATAAATAGAAATGGGAAAAGTCCTCAGCTTTGCACTATTGCAACATCATTGAATTCAATACTAACGGGTTTAATGCCAGGTACTCATACACTCTGATCTTTTTGTATTTGTTCTGTTCTTACTATGCTTTTTAATTAGTCACTTTTCTTTTGTAACTGCTTATGGCACAGCCATGCCTCAGAATCCATTCCAAGTTGTATATTTGTTTTCCAATAAAATTAACAATTTACCCAAAAACTGCTTCCCCTGCCTTTTATTTCAAATGATTCCTTGGAATTAAAAAGGGAGAATTTGTCAGTGTTTTGGTAAAGCATTAGCTAACAAGGTGTTACTTTTATTAAACTACCAATTTTTAGTTCACTCTCCAGTAACTTGATGTTTTACCCACTTGTCATTGCTACAAACTTTAGAGTGATATTGTGGTTAATTTTCAGTGTAATTAGCTTTTAATTAGACAGTCTTGACTATTGTATTTCTATACAGCACCATTAAATACAACTCAAGTTGACCAATGTGTTTTACAACAAAAATTAAACCCATTTCTGAAAAAAAAATATTACGCAAGAGTGCTTCAACATAGATTGTATGCCTTATCAAACAGGTTTTTAACTTGGATTTAAAAACAGATGCACTCTAACGCACTGGCAGGGAGTGTAAGATAGGAGAGAGATAGTCCTGTTTATTAGCTCCAGTCAGGGGTATAGCTGAAGCATTTTGGACTAACTGACTAATCTCAACATGAGTTAGTAATCCAGCAAAAAAAATTAGTATGTCACATTTTTGACATAAAATTTTTAACCTATGGCTTCACACAAGAAGACAGCCCCACAAGGTTTATTTTGGGAGCATACGAGAACCTGAGGATAAGAATATAATTTCTGTTTTACTCTGAAATCCAAGAAATGTAGAGACAATCTGGCCATTACAATTGTCAAACAGGCCATAAAAGTGTCCAGCATAATTTTGCATAACTTAGCTAACAATTTAAACTGCATGCAAATTAGATGTTTGGAAATAACTCAAGTGATCTGTTTGTCTGGCCATTGCACTGCTGTTTACAGACTTCAAACCACTTACGTATGAAACATTCGCACTAAAGTTGCTTAGTCTACGGAAACATTTTATAACATGCTGGTGAACAGCACAGCAATTCAAAAAGCTTAATATCTAATTCTCGTTAAAACAAAAATGCTTTATGAGTTCCGGTCAGGCCGGTAGCAAGCTAATTCTGTTCCTGCTCAAAGGTTCCTTATTCTGCTAAGCTTTTCCTATCGGACCACTGCAGTCTCCTTAAAAGGGCTTGTTGAAATGTTGCCAGAGTTCCCCATGTTGGATACACAACAGATTTTGTAGCTGCAAGGCTGAAATACAAACACTGCCTGAGTGTTTCATTGTCAACAGGCTGTGCACAAATGGTGACGGGCCTTTGAAGCGATCACGTTTAGGTAACTGCTAGTTTTGAGGAATGAGCAAAGGCTCATTCACAATGCAAACAAATGCGAAGCGATGGTGATGGAGACCGATGAAGCATAAGCGACTCTCTGTATCGAGGGAGATATGTGTGCATCTCATCTCAGAGAACTATTTACCACCGTGCTGAGATTTCTGACGTGTGATATTCATGTTCCATCACGTTTCCTAGCAACCGTGAATTCCAGTCTCACGGGTAGCTGCTCTTCCCCTTTTCCAGTAGGCTCTGAAGGATCATCAGGAGTTGAGCAGTGCTCCCATGTTCACGTCATGTAACTGTACGACTGACTGACGATGGATATGTGGCGCTCTGCGGAGGCAGAGTAAATAAAACACAAGGCCAGACTTTGTATTTGTAAGGGCAGCATTTGTAGCCAGTGGAAAAATATGAGAAGACATTAAATTGAGACAAGTAGAAGAAAACATGCTTTTATATATATATATTCTACGGATTATGGATTAAAAGGCAAAGCAAAGTCCACTAGACAACCGAGTCATGGGACCTTGTGATATTACTGTGATCCAAGCTAACAATAGCTCTTCCCTTTATTGTCATGATATCATGTGGCCACCTTTATCACTACACAATAAAAGATAGTTAAGAACACTCTCAAGTCCTCACAAGATCTAATGGCGTTCACTGTAGTCATTTCTTCATTATTAAAAAGAAGAACTGAAAAAAAAAATTTAGTTTTGGGAAGTGGCAAAGCAAGTTCAAATCTATTTTAAAGTAGAGCCATCCTATTTTCTATGCAAGCTAATTTCTGCCTAAGAGTAAAAACAATATTTGTGACTATTTCACAACCGCAAACTAAAATCTCGCTGTTATTATTTATAGCACAATTCAAATTTTGTTGCACAATTAAAAGGTGTATTTTGTCCCAGAGTAAAACAATTAAAAAGCTACAAATTTACCTTCATATTTCAGTTGTGAGTTTAAATCTCACAATACAGTGGAATACGGTTATGTCGACGGCCTCGGGGGTTGCAAAAAAGCATCAAGATAACCGGGGATCGAGATAACCAACAGCCAATATGCCGATTTATTTGATGAAGCGATCGGCATGCTATAAAAATATACATACACTGTATATGTTTGCTAACAACAAAAGGCATATGTCCACCAACTAACAGCAGAGCTTTACCAGTATACAATAAAAACACATTTGATTCTCGATATAAACCTTTAATTATATTCTCCAACATTGCAAACACAATTTTGCTCACAGCGTAAACACAGTCACAACACACATAAACACATTCGCTCATAACACAGTCATTTCGCTCGGACACAGTTATGATAGTATTGCACACGCGGTTACTATGGTTTCTTTACAAACTCTAAAATGCTTTGTTGCTTTTTGCTTTTAACGTTCTGCTTGAAAACAAATGCTTCTATCAGTAACAACGTCTTTGTCGATGTCAATGTAATCTGGTAATTCCTGGACAGTGATGCTAATCCTGCGCCTCCTCTTCCAAGATAGCATCTAGAAGACTTTCTTTTTCCGCAAGTTCTTCTGCAGCTGCGCGGCACTGTACGTGCAACGCGAACTCACCACATGCTCAGTGAACTAGGTACAATCATTAGTCACGAGATAACCGATTTGAAATGGCAAATTTGTCCCTCTTTTGTGCTCGAGATATCAGGGTTCGGCGACATAAAAGAATCGACATAACCAATAAGAAAATGCAGACAAATAGGGAGTTTGGCGGTTCCACTTCAAAAACGTCAACATAATAGGGTGGGCGAGTTAACCGAGGTTGAGATAAGTGAACTCCACTGTATAACTATAGCTCACAATTAAATAAAACTTTTGCGTATAACTTTTATATGTCACAATTTCAAGTTTACCTCTCAATGTAAGTAAAGCTTACAATTAAAACAGTAAAGGTTGACATAAAAAAAAATCAATCATAATTAAATTTCAAACAATTGTCATTTATATTTGTCGCAATTTAAGTTTATATTTAAACTTCACAATTACCGGTTTGTTTGTTTTTAATCAGATGCAACATTTAGCTTGGGCAAATATTGAATCATCCCATTACCAAAAGCGTTTAGTCATGTCAAATATCATCTCTGTCTTGTTTTGTGGAATGCATCAGCTGAAAAGTGCTCTGCTCATCTGGCGCTCATGTTGTTTCCATCCTTATGATTATTGCTATCACTCAGCAAGGACACAATGCCAGCCATTCTCAGAATGTGTCAGCCACCTCACGTACAGCCTCCCGTACCACATTGGCACTTAATAAGATCATCTTTCTCCCTGAGCCCAGGCTGTCCACCCTCTCTGTGTGTGGTTTGGCAAACGCTGTAGCCATTATCACATGTTGCTGATGGATATGTGTGTGTGTGTGTGTGTGTGTGTGTGTGAGAGAGAGAGAGAGAGAGAGAGAGAGAGAGAGAGAGAGAGAGAAAACTCACAGCTGCTCCTGTTGTTGTGCCATGATAAATGGGAAAGGGGTGTTTAATGGGCCACTGTGCCCTTTTGTGGTTATTTTTCAATCCTGGGTTCAGGGATGACTCAGGGCTTCACAACCCCTGGGCCCAGTTTGTACCAAAAAACAAGCCAAAAAAAGAAATCACAGGAGATGAGACGCCAATGAGAACAAGCAGTTATTTCATACAAACATTGTAATGTTGGTCAGTTCAAATGCTTTTTCCTCAGAGACAAAATGAAAGCTCTAATTTGAAGGAACAAGATAGGTTCAGTTAAGCCAAAGGTTTGATTAGCCTGCTTGTATTGCAGCCAAATCCAATTCTCCAATTCTCTGCCAGGTTGGCAACTGGTCAAGAAAAAAAGTTATTTTAATGAGGCTAGCACTTGGCTGCACTTGATCGCAACAGGTCTCCATATAGTCAGTGTTTGGATGTGCCAAAATTAACACCTCTTCCTGAGTTTTTTACCACGCTTGCCCCTGAAGTATTGAGTGACTCTTGCCTTGGGAGTCCAATGACATGTCATGTTGGTGTAACCAGATTACTGGTGTGATTTAACCAGAGCTGGGTGGGAACTGATTATATGTAATCCGGATTACATAATCATACTCCAAAAATTAAGTATTACTTATGATATTGCATTTCAAAATGCTCAACCAGATTACAGTTACTTTTTTATTGATTACATGATTACGTGTTATTCATACATGGCAGTAAATTGTTAATAATTTATTGATTTTCTGTAATTATCTTTTAATCCTAAAACATACTGTATTTATACCTTTGAAGATTTACATGTTCAAATTTATTTGGAAGTGGGTTGTGGAATTACTCATCTTTATCAGTTTATGAACCCCCTGCATCTCTTTCACAAACCACAGTTGGGAAACCGTAATGTACTCTTTGTGTCACTTTCTGTTGTTGAAGATAAAAACTTGAATTTATTTTCTATCTCTTTGTATTTCTATATCAATATATTACAAAACTATCCAAGTCAAACGATAACCAAAAAGTTAATCTAAAAATAATCAAAAAGTAGTCAGATTACAATACATTACTAACTACAATTTTTGAAATATATTGTGAAATCAGTAGCGGACTGGAGAATCTGTAAGTAATCTACCTTGCACTTGATTTAACCACACAAACACCTGAACCTTTACCTGGTTAATTTACTGAAATCAAATAGACTAAAGAGCAAAAGTGATAGGTTTTCGACGTAAATTGATCTCTGAAAACTGGATATGGATATGACTGAGTCATGGGAGGCCTGATGCGGACACAATTGGGTCATAAAAGTAATCTGTTTTCATTAATGGTAGCTCATTTTTCTGTCTAGAAAGGTACACTGTAGATACAAGCAACATGCGCTATTTCTGCCCACCTTCAAAGGCCAGGGAGGGGGTGGTGAGAGAGAGAGAGAGTGAGAGAGTGAGAGAGAGATCGGGGGTGGGAGGTGGAAGTTGCTGAAAATAGTGGAAAGCAATTAGAATATCACAAAGTTCAACCCTGGGGGAAAAAACTGGTGAGATTTTTTTAAACAAAAGAGCTATGTTCTCAGACGAGCAAGAAACAGGAGAGAAGCAAGGGAAAGATAGCGAATTAAATGGGGGAGGGGAATCGTAATGTTAGTGTAATGTAACAATGCCACAAAGAACTCTTTTCAGGAAAAAAAAAAAAGATGTCGGAGGCTGAGATTATGTCAAGAGCCACTCAAACTAATTCTAAAGGTGAAGCCAAGTGTGCTGGAAACAGAATTTGGAGGTCATATAACTCAAATAGAAGAGGAAAAGGACAGTTTAAGTGCTAGCCTGGTTTAGTTGGGTTGCAGTTTGTCTTTGTAATCACTTTTTCCAAGGGCTAGGATGACATTACTGTGCTGCCTTTCTCTAATACCCATGTGTTTTTGCCAGCTGAGGGGAGTGAATTAAAATGTCACCTTAATTCTTGTGTTTCTTGTACACATTTAAGGTACGCAAAAGTGCCCTGGGTCCCATATTTTCACTTTACTACTGTACTCAGTAGTACAGTACTGTACTTTTTTATTTTAAGATTTAGTCAGTGTATGCAATATATTTGCCATTCAAACTAATCTCTGGTGAATTGCTTGGAGAAAAGATTTATTTCCATATTTTAAATACAGAGGCTATTTACCTAAAAGGGATAGTTCACTAAAACATGAACGTTCTCTCATTATTTACTCCGCCTCATTCCAAACCTGCTCGACTTTTGTTTTTCTGCGAAATGCAAAAAGGATCAGTGGATCTTAACCAGGGGGCCTTACAATTCTTAGAATTATTTAAATATAGTTAACCATCTTAAACAGTGTCTACACTAGACACGAGCAACAATAGCACATAGAACCCATTACAATCAGTGATGCTGTCTACACTGGATGTGGGGTAGCACAATCTTACTTTAATGACATCAGCTGTGAAACAGCACTGCTTTTTCCTGCCTTCTAAACTTTGTCTGCGAATTGAATCAAACTGATGAACTCCATGTTTCGTGCTATTAGCTGTTTGCTACAGACTACACACACTTTCGGGTGGAAAGAGTCCAGAGTTAATCATAAACTCTATATCAAACCTGGAGTTGACAAAAGATATTTATAGCGTCTGTTATGATCTCCCTTATCTAAATCAGATTGGAATAGTTTGGTTTTGTCCACTATAAACCTACTCTGAAACTCATAGTTTATTCAACTAGCTTTGGCTAATATGCCACAGCATGTTAGGATATGTAAGGAGAGAGGAATCAATTGCGCGAAAACAGTTTATTTAAATTGATGCCACAAAAGAATGCCGGAAGGTCTAGTAAGGTCACAGCGCAGCGTCTCGATAGAGGGCAAGGTGGAGAGGCGAGACCCTTAGGACTGAGGTACAGACCCGATTGTGGTAGAGGAGCTTGAGGAAAAGGAAGGAACAGGATACAGTCCCAGGTTAGGGGTGGATGAACTTGGGGGTGAGTGTCAGGAAGTGGAGAGAAGCACAGGGACTAGTAGACAGGGGAGCTGGGGAGAATAAAGAAAAGGGAAGGGGCAAAAACAAATGAAAACAAAACTAGACAAGAGGGCAAAAGGTGAAGGGCTAGAAAAGAAAAATAGAGTAAAGAAAAGCCCTAAGCAACAAACACTAAGAAAAAAAGAAAAAAACTGAGCAAGATTAAGATAAGAACTAAGAAAGAACTTGATCAAAAACATTAGCCAAGACAAACCAGAAGCCAGGGAAATCTGTACAGACGGGGATTCAATCTGGCACAGGACAAAAGGCAAGAGGGAAATACTGAATAAAGGTGAAGGAAATACTGTGACAAACGAACAAAGAACAGGTGCAAGCCATGAGACATAACAAGGAAACAAGGGGGAGGAGAAACAAGGCACATGACAACACGTGGTTCAGACAAACAAGGACATAACGCCAACAACTCAGCAATGCGCCCTGACACAGCAACGCATATCAGCTTAGACAGTAAGGACTTTCTCATATTGTCTCGGGGGAGTTGGAGTCAAAAAGGTTAAGAACCACTGTTTTATATGCTCTTCTTTCCAGCTTCAGAAATAAAATGAAGCAATATTAAAGTCTCTTAAAAGTACCGTATTTTCCCTCATAAAACCCCCGGGTTATACCAGATTTTACAAACCCCGCAGGTTTATGAGGGTGCAGGCTATATCACAAATTTGTTACGCGTAATAATATTTCAATGTATTTGTTACGTCCCTAAGGATGTAAGGGTTATTTTGCTGTATTTTCTTTCTTCAGAGGGTTATTGTCTCTGGCCCTTGTACTATCACTGGCGCTGATAGGCTGTCTGATCTGTCAATCATGCAAGGATACGTGATTGGCTGTGCTGCCATGAGGGCGGGCTCTTCTCATTTCATCCGATGATCAACACCTGTAGAATACACACAGCAGGAGAGACTGCTTTTTCTTTTTGTTCTGATTCTGACTTGTTTGTTTTCAAATTTTTTGAATTTCGCACACAAGAACTGTGTACCGAGCCTGAACAGTTATGGATAATTGACGTCATGCGAGTAACATTCGAAATGTGAACTTACACAAAAAAAGTTCATCAATCTATGGGGGCGGGTTATATACGGGTGCGGGTTATGCCAAGGATTTTTTTACTCAAAACCCGCGGCGGGCTATACAAGGGTGTGGATTATCTGCATCTGCGGGTTATATGCGGGAAAATACTGTAATGCAAATAACTTGTGTTCTATATTCCCAGTCTTCAAGCAATACAACTAGCAGCTTTGTGTTATGAATACACCAGAATTCAAGTCGTAAACTTTTTGTAAATAAACCAATTCAATCAGTTGATATTTTCAATGAATGAGTCAATCTGATTGAACCATTCACAAATTAGACTGATCTGATTGTTGAGTTAAACACACTTTTTTTTTTTTTATCTCGGATAACAATAAAAATGGCTTCAGAAAATTATATAATGCAGTCATGTTGACCACTTTTATTATTTGAAGCTTGCATATAGGGACAATTTTAAAATTTCTCATTTGGTGTCCATACAGATTTGGAACAAAATGAAAGCGAGTAAATGATGAAGTGCACAATCTCATGTAAATGAGCTTTATTACTAAGCAATGCCAAGGATGTGAATTCATGTCCAATCTGACAAATGCTCATATTCTAATCTGGTACCTTTGCCATTTGCACAAAGGTTATAAATTCAGATCCACTTACACTCAGTGACTTAATATGATTGGAATTCTGCCCTATTGCCATTGTGCCCTTGAGCAAAGCATTTATTGGCAGCTCGACCCAGGGGGGACAGTTCCTGTGGTTTGGATAAAGAGGCTTCAGCTGAATGACAAGTAACCCTAATACCATCCATGGAGTGTTTCCCATTATTACCAACAGCATACTGTACTAGACCATCCTTCTGTTGATGAGAAAGAGTAGACCACTAAAGTAGTCATTAAGATGTCTCTAAACAGCCCAGACATAATGGCAGACATAAATTTGGATCTAAGCAATATCACTTTTATTAGCAAAATATATATCCTCCTGCTTCCTAAATGCAAAATGAGAGCCGCGAGAACCTTTTGTGTTACATTTGACGATGTGTGCTTATTTGTCCTGTGCTTTTACCTTATCCCTAGATGGCAGTACAAAGACTGGCATTACAACCATTCAGCTCTCTCTGTCATGGCCCTTTGACTTTCTGGAACAGGTGAAATTCTGGCATCTGCACAAGAGGCAATTTAGCCTACTAGAAGGCACATGGGGTATGTGGTAAACGATGATATTTATGACTCAGCTGAATGTAATCAGTATGAATATCTTTCATTATTGTACGACAATAGATATTAGTGATCTTTAGTCAGTGATCTACAAAGGTTTGAAATTGAGTTGGAACATTTCTTGCAAGGGCTGTGGTCAGTCTAATGTGATCATGTACACAGTAATCCATTTAAGTCATTTTATGGATGCTCAGCAGGGAGACGACTCAGTCTCCTGTCTCAGATGGCCTTGACTTCTCTAATTGATCCACAATAGCAGCGAGACACACCGATCGATGAGCGAATCTTGTCTGGCACATGGTATTGTATTCCTGCAATTACACCCGAATGATAATCATGTAAAGATAATTCAGTTTCATAATTTAGTTCCAGCTAGGATTCTTTGTATACAATAAAAGGAGAGTGAATTCTCAATAGCTTGAATTAGAAATATTATGATAGAGATATCACAAAGGGTAATCAAACAGAACTATTGTAATCACCATGTAATTCATAACTGTTGGCTAATACACTATCATTCAAATGTTCAGGTTCTGTGACATTTTTGAAGATGTTTTTAAATGCAAGTGTCTAATGCTCACCAAGGCTGTATTTATTTGATCAAAAATACAATAAAAATGGTGATAGTGAATCAAAGACGATGTATTATAATTCAGTTGGGCATTCAGCAGTTTATAGATTTATTTAACAATGTCAGATTTTTGGTTGTTAAAGCATAACGTTCATTGTGCTCAAATATAATCCCTGTATGATCTCTGTTTGCGATCTCACAGGCCCCAGAGCAGACAGCCATAACTCAGTGTAGATGATTAAAGCAGTCGTGTAAGGGATTTGGCTAGCTCTTGAAAGAGAGTGTTGTTCTAAACAATGGCTTTTTGTACTACCAGGTCATCTTTGGAACGATCAGTAATAACAAAATCCAAGGAATCAGCAATCTCTTCAGTGCCATTGTCCATGCACTGGGTAATCTTTTGATCCAGTGACCTTGCCGTGATAGGTGTCCAATCTCTAACATATGCTTCTATCTATGATTAAAAAGCCCACACCCGATCCAAGTTACCGAGACAGATGAAATTTATCTGCATAGAGCTGCATGTTAATGAAAATGAGATCCCATGAAGTCTCTGTGACCTCAACTCTACCTATCTGAACCTTCCCGAAACAAAGGAAATTAAACTAAAGTAATGATTTTTAAAGAATCTGAATAAAAATTAATAATGACACCCCTTAATTAGAATTTATATTTTCCCCAAATGTAAATTTTGAGTTTGGGTCACTTTGAGTAGAACTGAAAAAAATAAATAAAAAAAAGATGGAAAGGTATCAGTGTAGTTTTCTTCTCTAGAATATTCACAATTCAATATACACAACTCAATATATAATGATCTAAAAATATATGAACAAAAAAATTACAATTAGATAATTACAGTGATATGAAACCGCATAGACCTCATACCAGAGCTATCAGAGAGCGTCACCTTATCCATGGCCTGGAACCCCACCGGTGCTTTTTTTCCAGTGACTCCCCAGATGAGATGGCCCTGACAAGGCCTCAGTAATGGAGTCGGACCCAGGTGCCCCAGTATCCATTTTCTCTATACAACACGGGCTCCCCTGGATGGACTGCACTGCTCGATTAAATGACTCTTGAAACTTTGATGAGCTTGAATGGGCCAGTGCTCCACAGACAAAGAGGGAGTGTTATTTGCCCAACAGTGCTACTAGAAAGACACTGGGTCAGCCACGGGACATGGATAAAACCTATTATTTGAAGCCAATCCAGTGTTCATGCCTCCATGAAAACAGAGGATCACGGAAAACCGTTGGCTTATGCCAAAATTCAAACAGACTGATTAAGCATGTAAACAGGGTTAGCCCCAAGTTCACCTGTGAAGAACAGGATAATGGCATATTTGTTATTACTGCAGTGTAAAATCATTTAAATTACAGAATAAAAAAATGGAACATTGGGTGATTAAACCAATGATGCGCATTATTAAATAAAGACTTTTAAAAAGTAAAGGTATCAAACTGACAATTACTAAGTCTCATCAGTATGGAATTACTTTGAAATACTGGGCCTGAATGTTTATGAATCTGAATAACATGAATATGCATGGCAGAGCATAGTTACACAAGCCTGTATAAAACATTAGATAATCCATCTTCAACCCAGACAGATATTGCTGGCAGACGACCAATAACACCTTTATAACAAAGGATTTAAAGTAGAGACGCATTCCTGATAAACACCACAGATATGCACAGCTTCGAAAAACATATTTCAGTCATATGCCATTAATAGAAATAACAATAGTGGTAAAGGTATTTGTAGTTTAAGTTACAGTTCTCTCACAATAAAGTAGTCAAGCTACGCTTTTGAAAAGCTTCAAGCAACAAACAAAGTAACACACAAGCAGGATCAGGATCTGTACCTACCTAATTAATCCATTTACAGTAATATTGCACAAAAAATGCAGATATATTTACACCCATTATCGTACATTCTGTATTTACATGCCACGTTGAAATTTCACATGGTGACCCATAAAACTGCCTACTGTACATTAAAGGCCTTTTCATGGCAAGAACGATAAGTATAAAGATAACTATAGCGATAACTATATTAGCGTCTATATCAATGGATGTGTTTATTATGATCGCATGTTGCTGTTATGTTGTCTACCACTATAATTGCTTGAGCTCCTAGAATCAGTATGGATTCCGATTGGCAGTCAATGTTTTTATCAATCACCATCTGGAAGAAAAAAAGCTCTAAAAATGATCCCAGTGATATCATTGTTGCTGCTGTCATGTGGACTTATATACAACTTTATAGTTTTAATTGGCATTATAATTATCTTTGGTCTCAATTTTGTCAATATTTCGAGGGCAAAAAAGGCTCATTGTTGACAGTTCGGTCATGTCTTTGTGTCTAATCAACCTGTGTTGATCCGTTGATGCTAATATTGTTTTGACTGCTTACTTCGTTGACTGCTTACTTCGTTTTGCATAAGATATGCCCTTCTTGTTTGTATTTGTAAAGTGTTTGTTTGAGTTAATTATTAAAGTAAGTTTCAGTTCATACCTGTGCTCCGTGCCTTCGTCCTCCTCCTATACACCCTGACTGTTCCAACTGGGGTGTGTGTGTGATGGAGTAAGCACGACGAGGAGAAAGATTCCAACTTAACCTCACTTTTATTCAAAACATAAATAAAACACTTTAAATACAAAACCAAAAGAGGCACAACTGTGCATAAACTAAACTAAACTTAACTCACAGAACTCGGTAAGCAAGACAGGGCATCCACACACGAAACATCACCACAAGACAGAGTAACAAAGACAACGTTAACAACCAACAAAGACCAGGGAAACATACACAGGGGAATGACGCACACCTGTGGAGACTAACGATGAAAGTGATGAACAGGACAGGTCTAGGAAGGGCACGAGGGGAAACAAAGAAGGGACCCGGAAGTGAAACAACACAGGAAGTGACAAATGACATGACACACAGGAAGTGACAATAGACCTCACCGGCAGGAAGTATAACCTTGACCTCACAGGAAGTGCACAGAAGACATGACAAACAGGTCTAAGGGTAACAGTGACAGATCAACGGATTAATCTGGTTAATGGATAACTTTGCGGAACGATTCTCCAAAATCACCCGAAAGGGCTTGGACTTAAGACTATGCTATTGACTTTAGCCGTCTCATCGTCGTACCTCCTTTTGACAACGATACAATATAGTCGCTGTTTTGGATTGGGGCTAATTATTACTATTCTGTGTACCTCCCAGACACCACCGGACTGAATTACAGAGAGGCCGTTATTAGGTGTCTAGTGCAGTGTTTTTCAACCAGTGTTCCGCGGCTGAGAGATCGTCAGGTGTGCCGCGGAAAAAAAACAAAAAAAACCATTTTGAGTGGCTGCAAGCGGCAATGTTGCGCGTCTGTCCTCCGCCAAAAATCGAGTATCGCGCTCCACCCCCCCCCCCCCCTCATCAAACGAGTATCGTGCTCCCCTCCCCCCGTCAACAACCGAGTATCGCTTCCCATCCCCCTGCCAACAAACGAGCATCGTGTTATTTTTTAACATCTTCGGTTGGCGGTGTGCCTTGTGATTTTTTTCAATGAAAATATGTACCTTGGCTCAAAAAAGGTTGAAAAACACTGGTCTAGAGAGTGTCTACCCCCGGTTCAAAAAGCAACTACAGTCCGTCTTGTCCTCTTCCACCACTGCGCCAGCTATTCGTCAGCCTGCACCAGCACCCACAGTTCTGTCATGTCTCTGACCACTTCCTGTTTCCTCCCGTTATCTCCCAGTGTTGTTCCATCCACCTGTCACATAATCAATCACCTCGTCAGTCTTGTCAGCTGTGTTTAATCAAACCTTGTGTAAATATTCCCCTGCGCCCGCTTTCTAGCTAGCACAAAACAAGCTCTTTCGTTTCTATTTTTGGAAAGTGTTTGTTTTGATTTTTCTAATTAAAATGGATTTGATTTCATTATTTTTCATTCCTTGTTCTGTGCCTTCGTCCTCATTCTCCTGCATTCTCCTGGAAATTGTCAGTAGTGTATAAATATTTAAAGCACAGCTCACACAGCAGTTACTTTCAAACTTTGCAGCTTCTCCAAATCCACATGACCAACTTGAACCAGGTACAAAATCTGTGTTGGGAAAACTTTGGTACTGACATGAAATTCACATTTGCATGGATTTCTATTGAAATCACTATATTTGACTTGTGAAAATTCACCCTACAATGGCTAAGAGATAGATAGATGGATAGATGAGATCTTTTAACCAGTGTAAAGGTCTGTGTCATTGCGTCACCTGTCAATGACGTCATATTCACATTACGATTGATTTCCAGTTTTACTTTCATACAAACCATGGAAACATCAAAGACATGTTTTATGAGACATGTGAGCAACTGTTTTTATTTATATAGCTCAATATATCACCTGTGTTCAAAAAATATTGTAACACTAATGTAATACATACATGAATAACTAATAAATTGTCTCTGTTTTTAACTTTCTCTGTAAGTACTCCACTGTATCTATTTACCTCAGCAACACAACAATCCCGGCGACGTCATACACTGTGATATTACAAGATGGCAGCGGCCTTGCTCCGAAAGCCATAACAAAACATTGCTTTTCCTTTAAAATGGTAATCAGTTTACTAAATAATATAAACTGACTGGTTAGTTTCCACTTTAAATGTGCATTTTGTTGTGCTAGACTGCTACTTAGTACCTTGTTACTGTAAAGGATAGTATTATGAAAATAGCTGCACTACTGAAAGAAGTTAACTTAGTAACTACTTGTAGTGTACTTGCTCTTAGTTTGGTATTTTATCACTTTATCGTCTCTCTCCAAAGCTGATTTTCTTGAAGAATGGTTAATCACAGTTAAGCCATTACAAATTCGTAAGATATACAGCTCATCTCATTATGAAGACAAAGGAAGGCTGGCTGATTATCTACAGTGGTGTGAAAAAGTGCCCCCTTACTGATTTCTTATTTTTCTGTTTGTTAAAAACAAATATAAATATTAGTCAAAGTTAACACAAGTAAACACAAAATGCAGTTTTTAAATGAAGGTTGTTTTTATTAAGGGAAAACAAAATCCAAACCTACATGGCCCTGTGTGAAAAAGTGATTGCCTCCTAAAACTAATAATTGGTTGGGAAACCCTTAACGGCAACAACTGCAATCAAGCATTTGCGATAACGTCCAATAAGTCTTTTACTGCGCTGTGGAGGAATTTTAGCAAACTCATCTTTGCAATTTTTTTTTGTAATTCAGCTACATTGGAGGGTTTTTGAGCATGAACTGCTTGTTTAAGGCATATATATAGGATTCAGGTCAGGACTTTGACTAGACCACTTCAAAGTCTTCATTTTATTTTTCTTCAGCCATTCAGAGATGGACTTTCTGGTGTGTTTTGGATCATTGTCCAGCTTGAAGGTCACAAACAGATGGCCAGATATTCTTCTTCAGGAGTTTTTGGTATAAAGCAGAATTCATGGAATTCACACTTATCACAGCAAGTCTTCCAGGTCCTGAAGCAGCAAAACAGCCCCAGATCATCACACTACCACCACCATATTTTACTGTTGGTATGATGTTCTTTTCTGAAATGAGCTGTTACTTTTGCATTAGAAAAAGTTCAACTTTTGTCTCATCTGTCCACAGAGTATTTTCCAAAAGTCTTGGGGAACATCATGATGTTTTTGGGCAAAAACATTCAGTAGTGGTTTCCGGTGGAGTCATGAACACTGACCTTAACTGAACTTAACTGTCGTGGGGTTTTTTGTGACCTCTTGGATGAGTCTTTAGAGAATAAGAGAATAGGAGAATTGACATCTTGAGCGAAGGTATAGATTTCAGACATTCCCACCAAGAGGGAACATGACCACATCCTTCACATAAGCAATCTTCTCCTGGGGATCTAAAGGCTTCTTCTGGGATCTACGGTGTTGGATACAAGAAAACAGGATAAGTGGATTAGACATCAACACTGCCTCTGGGAGCCCTCACCTTACATGCCCTATGTGAGAGAGACTTTATAACTGTTTGCCACACAACAATGTTTACTTCATGCAAGCAAGATTCTCTGTCACAGTGTATTTATCCTGTTAGGCTGCAGGGTTCAATACTGTCATTGTGTAGTTGACAGGAATGCTACACCACCAATGGAATTTAATGACAACCCCCAGACAGTCAGAGTCTTTTGACAGGTAATTGAAAAAATGCAAGGGACAGAAAGCCACGCTCAGGCTCAAGATGTCTGGAAACTGCTGTGCAATGAGGAAATCTTAAAACACTGAGGATAAATCAAATTACCACTAGGTCAGAATCAGAACGAAAAAAATAATTATATAATTCCATGCCTGGACTGTGTTAGAAATTTAGAGAGACATACAGGATAACATACTCTGATCATGACAGATGGAAGATGAATGTCTGCTGGCCATGCTTGAAGACTTCGTGACACACAATTCATGCTACTTCTCTTCAAACGTTGCTGTCTGATTAATAAAAAAAGTTAAAGAAGGGGAAAACACAACACTACTAGAACTGTATGATGCAATTTGTTCTTAAATGTCAGGCCCGCACACATCGTAACTATAAACTGTATGCTCAAAAATCTAAAACATTTGAGCTGTTGCACAGAAAGTAGTACAATTGTGCTTAAAATCAGAGACAGATACTGATACTGATTTGAGATACTGATTTGAGAGAATTAAATTCAACATTTACCTTTTTATAAAGTCAAATAGTGATATATATATAGTCATTTTGACCATACTTTTCATTAGTCACCATTAATTGATGCATCAGTTAACATTTACAATATACACTCACCTGTCTCAAGGTCGGAAGGGTAATTTTATTAACAAAAATAAAATAAAACTCAAACATAAACCTCCCCAAGGGGGGAAAACATGACTTGACTAGGCTTGACTTGACTTGACTAGACTAGACTAGACTAGACACCACACGGCATACAGTAGACTACATACGACAACGAAGCGACACAGGACAGCAAACATGAGGAGACTAAATACACAAGTGGAACGGTAATTGATAGGGACACAGCTGGGAACAAATCAAACTAATGACAATGAAACAAGACGGGCGGGGTAACAGACAAGACATGAACACGGCATTGCTGCATGTTCACATTAAACGAAGACGACGCGTAGCTGGCGACAACCAAACTACACGTGACAGAAAACACAAGAAAGCACGCGGCCGATGAAGACACAAACCGCGTGCCAAACATAGCACATGGACGAGAGGAAGCGCGGCTCGCGCAAAGCTTGAGACCGCGACCACTCACAAGACACAGAGCGCGCAATAATGAGTAAACACCTGTTCTCACACGCTCACGACAAGGACGAACACACGAGTCATGAATGCCCGAATCCCAACACAAACCGAAACTGAACCATACCAAAGTATCGGGACCAGACATCGTAGCTCGCACAAAAGACGTCACACAGACAAGCGCGCACATGCACACACAACTCAAGACGTAACGGTAGTGTCAGAGCTCTGCCACAAAACCAAGAAATGACTAGACCGAATGTGGCAGAACCCTGACACTCACCAGCCAGTAGTGCTCTTTGTCAGGTACACCTTCCTAGTACCAGATTGAACCCCGTTTTGCCTTCAGAACAATTCTTTGTGGCATAGATTCAACAAGGTTCTGGAAACCTTCCTCAGAGATTTTAGTCCTTCTTACATAATAGCATCACACAGTTGCTACAGATTTAACGGCTGCACATCCATGGTGCAAATCTCCCATTTCACAGCATCCAAAAGGTGCTCTATTGGATTGAGATCTAGTGACTGTGGAGGTTATTTGAATTTAGTGAATTCACTGCCTTGTTCAAGAAACCAGTTTTAGATTATGTGATATGGAACTAGTCATCAGAAGAAGGGCTCACTGTGGTCATAAATGGATGGACATGTTCACCAACAATACTCAGGTTAATCTGTGTCATTTAAATGATGCTCAATTGAAGGGGCCCAAAGTTGGCAAATATCCCACTCACCATTACCATCAGCAGCAGCCTGAACTATTGATACAGAGCAGGATCGATCCATATTCCATATTGTTTACATCAAATTTTGACCTTACCATCTGAATGTTGTAGAAGAAATCGAGACCAGGCAACATTCTTATATTTTCCAATTTCAGTGAAACTCGTGCGAATTGCATCCTCAATTTCCAGTTCTTTGCTGACAGGAGTGGCACCCAGTGTGGTTTTCAACTACTGCAGTCCATCTGCTTCAAGATTTGATGTGTTCAGAGTTGCTCTTCTGTAGACCTCAGAGCAACGAGTGGCTATTTGAATTACTGTTGCCTTTCAATCAGATCGAACCAGTTTATCCATTCTCCTCTGACCTCAACAAGGCATTTCCACCCACAGAACTTCTTCTCACTGGATGTTTTTTTTCTTCTGAACATTATCTGTAAACCTCAGATATGGCTGTGTGTGAAAATCCTAGCAGATCAGCAGTTTATTATATACAAATATTAAATGCCAGATCAACCTGTCTGGCACCAATAACCGTCCCACATTCAAAATCACTCGAATCACCTTTTTTCCACTTTCTGATTCTCAATTTAACTTCAGCAGATTGCCTTGAGCTTGTGTGCATGCGTAAATGCATTGTGTTGCTGCCATGTGATTGACTGATTATTTGCATTAAAGAGAAGTTTAGCAGGTGCATCTAATAAAGTGGCTAGTGATTGTGTTTTGTATCGTATTTTGTTAATGTTAGGCAATATAAATATTTATGTTAATTCACAGTGCATTAACTAATGTAAACAGATACAACTTTTGTTTTTAACTAAATGTAGAAGTATTGTTTTTGTCAGTTCATGTTGGCTAATGTAAATAACTTGTGAAAATAGAGTGGCAATTAAGAGGCAAAAAGCTCCCCATCACAGTAAATAGTCATAATTACAACATGCCTGAGAACTATCAAAAGTTTAGTGACATACATTTAACATCTATTAAAACACCATGTTGACATATTGATGTGACCCTTTCAGTATGTGCTATAAAGGACAGAATAGTCATCACATTGAAAACCTCAATTATACAAATCCAAAAATGCACCAGACGATTCCAACAGTTACTGTCACTTACACAATGTGTTTCTCCTTTCTTTCCGTCTAATTAAAATATTACGCTTTGTCAAATGTCTGACATGTATGCGCTTGAAATTTCTCGCATCTATTTTTAAAGCAAGGTGGTTACGTAAATCTTTCCACAAAGAGGAGTTCTGAATACCGATCTTTTCTGACTGACTCTCGCCTCTCTTCTCATCCCAGTCCGGCCTTTCTCCTCTTTCTTTATGTGCATTCTCAGCGAGATGGTTATTCCAATGGAATAAATATTCAATTATTCACACTGCGATTGTGTAGCTATGCCCTCAGGTCTGCATCACACTAATGGAGATGGCAGGCAGGCTGCTTTTACAATAGTAGTAGAAACAGATGACTGACGCCCCCTCAGTCCCAGAGATCCTAGTCCACCCCTAGATATCCTCAGTGGAACTCTGTGTATCGATGCTTGTGTTTGGCTTTTTCCACTGACTTGTGTCTGTGAATGACGGATTGATTGACCCAGAGCTCACAAAAGGCCCAGCTGACACTCTTGAATTGCAGAAACTCAAATTTACTCAACTTCAGTAGACTACTGTGCTTCCTACCTTTTTAATACTGTAAACTTTTAGGTCAAACTGATTTCCTAAAGTACACAGAAAGGCCATTATTTAGAAGGTTTTAAAAACCCTGTTCCAAACCTCTATGATTTACTTTCTTTGATGGAACACAAAGGGAGTTTTTTTTAATTGTACTGGCCAATCTTTTCCATGTAATTGCAATGAATGGGACATTAAAGCATCATTAAATGCTCATAAAAGTTGTCCATATGACTCATGTGCTATACTTAATTTCCTTTTTGTGTTTGAGGAACAGAGTCAAATTTAGATAGACCCATTTGGTTCTCAAGCTCGACCAACTGGAAGAGAAGATTATCAACATAATACCATTAACTCAAAAATAAAAATTCGGTTTATTCGGCTTTGCTTACCAAAAAACTCGGCTTTGCTTACCAAAAAGATGGTACGTTCCAAAATGTACTGTTTTTTCTGTGGAACACGAAAGAGTATATTTTAAAGAATGCTGATAACCACACAGTTTTGGTTACCATTGACTTCCATTGTGTGGAAGAAGAAAAGTGGAAATTTCTTATAATAATTTTTATGATGGAAAAAATAAGTTCACCACAAAAAGCTACTAAATTTCCAAACCTTAAAATGTCTAATTTTGTGTTCTGATTTTACATGAAAAAATTATTTTAAATCTACTTTATATGATAGCATAGTGTATACAGTATTTAAACACACACATTCAAACCTCAACAGTACTGACAACAACAATGTCCCATAGCAGTGTGGGGATCTGTTAAGCACTCTGCTTAATGCCTTTCATGCTTTCTGTTGTCACAAATGTATTTACTTAATATTTTCTATTAACAAAATGCACAAAAATTTAATTTGTTCTAGATTATTGCTAACAAGACAAGATTTACATTACATTTGTGTGTATTTGGGCCATGGTTGACATTACATCAGAGCAATGATGAGAATTAACTGACCTCATAAGATAAATACTTTGAATAGAAAAGCATGAGCAGAAAGCATATTTGAGTGGTACCAGAAAAGAGTATGTATGTGAACTATTATTACTACCCTTTTCCTCTCCCTCTCTCTCTCTCTCTCTCTCTCTCTCACACACACACACACACACACACAGGAAAGTATCTGGGTGATGCAACCCACTGAAATAATGAGAACAACATTTGATTTTTCTTGCTACATTTGAGCTGCGAAGCAACAGCCATTTGGAGATTTACATGTATGTTTATGCTTGATATGTATTACTTTACATAATTTTATTTTGTGAATGTAAATTGTATCTCTGCAAATAATCTCTGTAACTGCATCCAACCAATCAATTACCAATGAGGTTTTCATTAGATCCGTCCTACTGCAATGTCAACCCTGTCTGACCTTAAACTGAACTCAAAATGCTATCAGACATTAAACTTGTGTTACGTCTGTAGGAGGAGAAAGTGTCGACACCCGTACGGATGCAAGAACCAAAGAAGGTCAGAAGTGCTTTGACCTCATCTACGCCTACATCTATCTGTCCCTTATCTCATCACACTCCAGCACTCACTTAATTGGACAAGAGATGACACTCACACTAACCAAAACCCTGAGGGTCACAACTTCAGAGGGATCGTGTAGAGGGAGGCGGAGCTAGAGAGACAGTGATTATTACTTACAAAGTAAACTATTAGTTAGATATAAGCACTGGATTGGTATAACTGGCTAAAACTAAAAGGGTTATCCATAACTGGATATAAAATAATTTTTTACATTTATATAGTTTTACATATGCACAACCCAAATTAAGTACCATATATCATAGAATCTATGGACTTATGATATGGGAAATGAGTATACAGTTACATTTATACAGTACAGTTGTTGAGTATACCCAACAACACAAGGACCGGATCCGTCAGCTTTGTCTCTGACAGTCGTCACATCACAACACCCTGGTTCCTCCCTCCATCGACTCCACTGGGGGCTGTCACCATCTGGTTCTGTGACCTCGGCCTCGGGGGGGGGGGGGGGGGGGGGGGGGGGGGGTAGTCTGACCTGAGGGGTCACTCCCTCATGTCACAGCCTCAAGAGGCTGTTTCCCTTTGGAGAGTCTCTGGTCGCGTATCTACGCCTACCAGAGGTCTCCCCAGTGGGTTCTGTAAGGTAGATCTAGGGGCCATCAACTTGTTGTCCATAATCCAGCAACACAGCGGTGGTCACCTATCATATGAGAGTAGGCGTCCTGTTGAGGCAGGGGCCGAGGCCTGGAGAAAATTGGGGAACTTCCCACTTTTCTCTGCGGTATCCCCCTCTTACTTCCAGACCCTCTGTTGGGCTAGATACTAGGTTTCGGAGGTGGCCGAGGCCACATCCATACCTTTGCCCGATCGCCCTGCTCCCGGGAGTTCTGGAGAGAGTGCGTATCTCTGTGCTTGGCCTCCGAAGGGGCCTAGTGCATAGCTTCCAGGTCTCTCAACCGAGGTTGCTGAGACAACTCTCGTTGCGGAGACTCGTTCTCTGTACTTGTTTTTCGTGGCTTGAGGCTTCTGTCCTCTCCCCCCTTGGTAATCATGGCCAGGATTCAAGAACAAGGTCATTCCAGTGTGAGAACTGGACCCTTATGTCCACTAGGTCTCCCTGTGGTGTAGGTCCGACCAGCTTCTGCCAGGATCCCAGAGTGGGCCCCAGCATCTAAACTAACTGAGGCTATCTATCTGGCTTCGGAGTCGGCCGGATTTCCTTCGCCGTGAGGGTCCGTGCCCACTCCACTAGGAGTGTGACTGCCTCTACGGCATTCTTGCAGGGGTCCCCCTTGCTTATGTTTGTGCTGCGGCAGGCTGGTCCTCCCCACACACATTCCAGAGGTTCTACCAATTTGACCTCTACTTCACTCTGGGGACGAGGGTACTCTCATAGTGAGCTGTGACACACCTGCGGCTGGTGTCACTGAGGCGTCACTGGCGTTGGCATATCATTCCCCTAGTGTTTTCGACACAACATCTCATTCCCCTTAGGGAACTAAGATTACATACGTAGTTTTCTTAGGTTTTTTGGGGGGTAATTTTGTTTGGTGCTTTTGACATTTTTTAAATATTACTCTCTAGGTTTAATTTATTGCAATTTTAGCATTTAGCATTTCAGTTAGTTGCCGAGGAAACATTTACATTTTTTATTTTTGTTTAGTTTACATTTTTCATCCAATATTTATATTTGATATTTTTTACAATTAACAAAAATGTTTTTGATAGTTTTAGTTAATGATAAAAAAGTAACAATAACACGTGCCCATTTCACAAACCTTCTGATGCCCTAATTAGTGCAGAGAGCACATGGGCGTTCTTTGGGTGCCTCTCATACCCGTCAGTCTCCAGGAAGCAACTGAGAGTTTGGTTTGATCAACAAATGCCAGTGTCAAAATCACTTGGCAACATGGAAAGCACTGAGAGTTCCCTTTACCAAACCCTTTCTCATTGAATAATTTGGGTGAGCAGGACTCAGCTTTTCTACACATTTTCCTGAGAAGAACTAACTTAAGGCTGAAACATTCTCTCTATGCACAGTGATACGTATCCTACTTACTAGGCAGCTATATTGACCCCTACAGATATTGCTTATTTTTTTACTCTCTCTCATTATCTGCCTCTCTTTTTTACTCTCCTCCTCTCACTGGAATTAATTAGTTTGGTTGTTAGAGAACTGAAGGCCCATGGCACAGGTTCTGGGTATTTATAAAAAGCATATTTGCACCTTCGAATCAGGTACCCTCCAAAAACCCAACAACAACAGGAAAGATAACAACAACAAAAAGTATTATTCAAGATTGGAGTGTAAAGAGAGCTCACACCTTGCTGTCTGTTCTGTTTTTACCAAAACCAAAACCAACCTGCAATAATCCCAACCTTCATATTAAAGACAGTGAGGGCAGTGCTCAGAGTTATATTGCACACTCTTATAAGGAGCTGTTCAGAATAAAACATTCAGGGAATTACATGGGTCTCCAAAGAATCCTCATTTTACCTCTGTTACTATCACTTCCTTGGGATGGAAATAAGTGTTTTGGGAGATGATGTGTTGGATAAAATTGGCTGAAGTGCTCTGACGGAAGAGAAAAAGATTAGAGAAATTCACTGCAGTTTCATCATTGTAACAGACATTAATGTGCTCTCACACTGCCGGTACTCTTTCAGAGAGAAGAACAGATAAGGTTATTATTGGACCAATTAGTATTGATACTTACTAAGGCAATCGATTGCTTTATCTATGGTGAGGTATTTCAATAAACCCTTAACCAAAGTATTAAAATTCAGCACATATTTCATCCGGCACTGTTTGTAGGACACACTTCAAATCATGCAGCTTGTTGAGAAAAGATGAGCTATTGCTTTTCGAAACATCAGACTTTCAATTCAATAACCATTTCAACTGCATTACTATTCATGCTAAACACTCATGCACTACCTATGCCACATCCTAAAGATCATTCACACTTCAAAATCGGCATGTGTGACAGTGCAGTACACAAAAAACATATTTACTTTCACTCCTATCGGAAAGGTTGGAGTAAATCAATCAGCGGTGGAAAGGGAAATGGAGGCGAGATCTATTTAACCTACGAGGTAACTCAAGGACACGTCATTAGTGCATGATGAAACGGTTGTACGTGTGGACTTGAAACCAGGCTGTTGAAACAAGGCTTTACCTGTCCGCTGTCTGATGCAACGTGGATCCAGAAATTCTATGGCGACGCATTTTCTAAACCTGACGATTTTCTTTTGGTGAGCTGTTCCCAAGCGGGTGCAAGGCCTGCTATCTCACACAACTGCCGTTTCATTCGCCGAATTGGTTACTGTGCCTGATGCGGCAAATTCACACCAACACTCATTCATAAGTGATCACACATGCATGCATTCCATTTATATCCGCATATTTGTTTATTGCTTAGCCGTGCTTTTTGAGTGTTATAAGTTTTGATTTTTGTTATAATATAAGTTGAGATTTTTGTTTTGTTTTCTTAAACCTCAAAGTGTTCGTCTAATGTGTTGTTTTTTCCCCTCTTTCTACATTATGTGAAGTTTGGCGGGATTGTGGACACGCAAAACTGCCAGTGCTCGATATATGTATGTGCTACAACCATACGGACCGTTTAATGAGGGGTCTTTCTTTAATTTTATTTTCCTTTATACAAATACCCCTGTGTATAGACCGTTACACATGAAACAAGTGTCGACAAAATCTTTTTTCCGGTATTGTGACATACATACCTTACCCTTATATAGGGTATAGATAAGGTGAAATTTCATGCTGACTTTAATGCTGGCACTGTATCATGACATAGATCAACTTAAGCTTCCTGGAGTGGATGGAGGGATTGGGAAAGAGCATGACAAAATAGAGCAATGTGTCTAAGAGAGAAAGAGAGAGAGAGATACAGGAACGGGTAATTGGAGGAAGCCGTGATCGATGCTCTAGTGCATTACTGATGATTTGCACTCAACCAGTTAGTGGTTTTTGGACAGACATCCATTAATGAGCAATGTCTGTCCTAACCTCAACCACATACAAGCACAATGAGACATGGCTCTTAGCCCGATAATGCGTACACCCACAAACATATATTACAAGCGCGTGCACAAATACACTTGATGCACGTACAAGCTTCTAAAAGTGGGCATCGAATAAAAGCATCTTCACAAAGAGCTGTTTAGATTCAGAGGGAAGTGGGATAAGTTAATTTGGTGTGATTCCACTAGAAGAATTACAAAGAAGACCTAGGCAGGAATGAATTGTGTAAGTATTGCTCCCCCTCCTCCAAGCCCCCACCAGCAGGCAGAGCAGTGAGTCACACTACCCCCTCACTCTGATTTCACTCAGCCCAGCCATGAGTTCCAGCACTCCACTCTCCAGCTGCTCTACCAAACAGACACATGGATGCATGTATACCAGCAGGCACTTGTTTAACAAAAGAATGCCAGTGCATCATGCAAATCAGCTGGGCACATTTTAACACACCTTTCAGGATGTCTACTATGTCTCATTTCTCATGTTGGGCAGGATGCAAATCCTCCAACATGGAAATCACCTAAGCCTGTGTTTAGTTGGATTGATTCTGCCCAGATTTGAGCACAGCTTGTGCATCGGCCTGTATTTTTGCACTGGGAGAGTGATTCACCACCCACTAGTAATCACCTCTGAATTCACGTATAGTCACCGTGTTCTTCCCATGTTCTACACCCACACCCAGCCTACAGCTGACCATCTCCTTATGGAGCTCACACACACACACACGCGCACACACGCACATATGTGGTTTACAATGTACAGTATAAAAACCATTGCACAAACTCTATATTCTATCCCCTTACACTAATCCTAACCCAAAACCTGCTCATCACAGAAATACTTTGGCATTTTTTGAATTTCAACACAGTTTAGAATGTTTTTAAGCCATTTGACACAGGAAGTACTTACGCTATAATATCACTTCCTCCAAAAAGGTATCCAAACACAAACTTTGCTTGATCTCCAATGGATAGTAAACATGGAAAAGAACCAAAATGTTCACAATACCAAGCAAGGGATCAGGTGAAACACAACAGACTTTGTGTAAATTATATTATTATTGTCACAGCCTGTTTGTGTTCATTCTGTTTCCCCATGTGCTTCTTTGTTTTGATCATAGTCACCTGTGTCCCATTAATCATCTTCACCTGTCCATCGTTAATCATCTCATCAGTTCCTTCCTTCGGTCACTGTACTTATACCCTGTGTTCTCCCTCATTCTCGGTCTGTGTAACGTTGCTTGTGTAGCCATTATCTCCCTAGACTACTGAGTTCTTCATTTTTAATTTATATTTAACTTTCTTCATGCTGATTCTTCACCGCAACTGAAATTGGATATGTTTGTATCTCTCTAACACCAATCAAGACCTGCTTTACAGTCTTAAATAAATACATTTTAATAATGCATTGCTGTTGTTATTATTATTATTAATAATAATTAATATTTGGCACAGGCTTACATTTTAGGCTTAAATATTAATACAATAATAAAAATACTTATTATAAATCCTTAAATAAATACATTAATGTGCTTAGGGGAAGACAACGGTCTTACAAAATATTTGTCAATATTATTATTAGTATTAAAGATACATGGCTAACAAATATTATTAACAAATAAATAATACTTAATAATGCTTTAAAGGCTAAACTAAACATAGCCTACATAAATCATATAAACAATGTGGTCTTTGCTCAAACCTGTAAAGCAGGGCTCAATTGATGTTAGAGAAACACAGCTATATAAATGAACATACAAAAATATGCAGTGATCTAGTAAAATACTTTTGTCATTATGGATCAAAACAGCATTATTTACATAAGATGAGAGCTGATTATGGAATCGCTGTCTTTGGAGAGCAGTATGTTCTCTCTGGTTTGTACCCACAGAGAACAGGGCCTTGATGTGCTACTTAAAGAACTCTCGGCTGACTCATCAGCTTCATTCCAACTGATGCACAGACAAGTGTGAATATGACTCACTCTGCTTGTAGATCTGACGGTCAAACATTTATCAAAGACCAACATCAAGCAGTCAGCTCTGGCATAGTGAAACACACCACACACACGGTTCCTCTTTACTACAACCTAAGTAGGGAAGGGCCAGGTTTAACCCTTAGTTCGAAAAATGAATCCTTCTGTACAAACCCCTTCCTTTCTTACCCCAATGCTGCAGACTTTCCTCACATGACCTGTCTTTTTCTGTTGCGTTGGTGAAGAATCTCCTTGAGAGAATACAGAATGAGCACAGAAAGCTGTTCCAAAACCTAGTGTACTGCCTACATAGACTGCTTGCTGCCTTCGAAAGCAACACACATGTACACACAAGCAACATTCTACATGGAACACAACTTAAACAAATAGCAAGAGACCTGACTCTCAATAGAGACAACTCAGAAAAACAATGAATAAAATAATTAATTCTTCATTACAACAGCATAAAAAAATCAGTATTTATCAGTATTGAATAAACATGTTTATGATAACAACTCTCTCACCTCAGCTGCCATCTTGGATTTATTTTTCCCCACTGAGCTTGGCAGAATTAGAATTCAGAAAAGTTGCTGCAGAATTTCAGCAAACGTAGGTATCTTAAGTGGCTACGTAATTAAATGTAGCTTTTGAACAGAGCAAGAGTGTGTATCCAGATACCTGTAAGAATCAAACACCCTCCAGAACTTTCCACATTTCATAGATCCTCTCTGTCATACACACAATTCCTTTCTGTGATTTGGTTGGGTTGGGTTAAAAATGGACAGTCCAAACTGTTGGTTAAAAGTTTAACCTAAACATTAAAATGAAACAACCCAGCATATTTTAAAGTAAGTATATTACAATACGCATTATAATTATGTACAAATGGATATACATCACTCTAACACAATCAAGTATGTTATAATAACAATAACAATAACAACAGCAACAACAAAAATAATAATAGAAGTACTTCCACAATCACAAATTAAACAATGCATTTGCTTTCTATTAGTTGCTTTCTAAACCCGCCATCGTGTTCAACGAATATTGTTGGCTCCTTGACAAATTACTTTTGTTAAATTATTTTAAGTTTTGCATAATAATTATTCCGAATGGTAACAATAGTTACAACAACAATAGGCATAATAGTAATGACTCTTAATGATTATTATTATTATTAAGATTTTGAACTGGAATTCTAATTATTAATATACTGTAATTATATAATGTTTTAGAGGCTTAGGGGCTTAATTATAAATATTTGTATACGTTTTTCTTTTTTAAATATTCAAATAAATATAAGGACTACAACACTTAGATATAGATTAAGCTGGCATGCTGCGTTGAAGACAGAAAGAAATACTAAAGTATGAACTTGGTCATATGAAGCAGCAATTATTGGTATATTGGCAACCAATTGCTCCAATTGGTTCATAGAGCAATCAAACCCCTTCCATGGATGGGCAAAGAACCACAGCTGCTCTTCTCCACTCAGCATTATGGACCTCACCTGTCCCAGTGACCCAGTAACCAGGAATAGTCCAATATGACCAGCACGAGGGTGGGCGTTTCTTCCCCTCAAACCATGGAGAGTTTATAAATATAAAATTAATTGTGCGAATGGCATCAACCCCATGTTCATGAGTTGCCGTTCTTCTTCATGCATACACACAGCTCAACAGATATCAAGAGAAGACCAGATGATGCATCTCATCATCACTGCCATTATAAAGGCTTACAGCATCATCTATTTTGCCATTACAATTCTTTATATATAATAACAGACACAAAACTTAGAATCTCACATGGAGATTTAGAGACAGGCATCCAGTTGCCATCCAATCACGTGTTTTGTTATTTAAAGACAACCAAACAGCGGCTCGCGCTTAGTGCATGCAGCTGGACACAAGCAGTTGTGTCAGATGCAGAGAACATTGCTTAACCAACAGGAACAGTGTCTCATATCCATGGCAAGATTTTCACCACTTTTTACACACAGCTAGGGAGTTACATAACTGAGTTATTCAGTGCTTGGCAGTACTTCATTTTGGATACATGACTGTGCTTTTCTTAAGCACTGGTCTACCTTTAAACTTGCGGGACTCAACAATAAGGGATACTCGGCAAATCTATTTGGCTTTCTGTGAGATTATAAAGTGACAACAAAGCCATTACCATTGTTACAAAAACATTATACTTTAAATAGCCTAAATTCTGTTCTTTTGTACTTTCTACTCATCAAAGAAAAAAATTGATATGCACAACATTTTAAACATTGATAATACAAAAAATGTGTTTCTTGAGCACCAAATCAGCCTATGTGAATGTTTTATTTGAAGGATCATGCATCACTGAAAACTTTAATGATGCTGAAAACATAGTGTTGACATCACAGGAATAAATTACATTTTAAAATATATTCAAATATTCAAAAATGTATCAAATAAATGCAGCACTGGGGGGCATAAAAGTCTTTAGAACAGCATTGAGTTGTTATACATTTCTTAATAATCTAAAAATAAACATTAATTGTAAAGAAAATACAATAAAAATGCAATATTATAAATGTCAATATAAATTTTAATTCATAAGTTGGGGCAGTGAAAATCTGATCAGAATTTTTTTTTAATTAAAATGCTTCTGTCACACATCAGGACTACACATCCCATGAGCCTCCCTGATCACCACCTACACCCCATTTCCACATCATGCACACCTGCCATCACTCACCCTCATCAGTCTCACCATATATTTATATACGTGTCTCTCACGCACACACACACACACGTTTGTGTTATGACTTATGTTGAACACGCTGTTGGGTCGGTGGCACTTTTGTTTGTTTCAGGAATGTTTTATAATGCCTTTTGAAACCCTCCTCGACTAACAGCTTGCTGTTAAGCCTTGACCAGCCACATTTTTAATGCACTTGAAGTCGTGCAAAATTCTGATGTCCATCACATGCTTGTATCCGTGACATTTTAGGCTGCTCACAATGGACAGTCTATGCGGCATTACGTCAACAGTGTCCCGTGTATCTATCTTTATACCAATTACTGTCCTTTAGCTCATTTGCATCTTTGCTTCATGCTGTTTGAGTTGACCCACTTGAGGATTCTGAGGAGAACGACGAGAATCTGCCTGAAATGAGGCTGTAGAAACTCACGGAGCAAACACAAAACAGCTGTGGCCCACAATCATGTGTTGTTTACATGCTTTATAATCAGCCTAGCTTACCAGCACATTCGTACCAATGTTCTGATGAAGGCTTGAGCTGAAAGAACATCAATAGTAACAAGGTAACAAAAGAATTCATCATGAGTCAGTGACTAGTACACATTCACACAAACATAAATTGCCACAAGCAAATTCGGTTACATCTTGTGCATTCTGTTAGTTGTGCTTTTGACCCAATTAGAGGATCCCGCAATCTCTGAACCAATCAGATCCACCCATGAGCTAGGAATCCCCGTTACCCTAGCAACTGTGAGGTCACTGAAACAGATGGGGGGGGTGCTTGGTCATAAGGTTGTAAAATGCAGTTTCTCTCCCTTGACAGTACAGCTGCTGTGCAAGTGTTTGATGCATGCATGCGTTCATTAGCACAGGCATACAGGAAAGAACCCAGGGAGACAGAAATCCATTGAGGCAAGGAATATTTCCCTGCCTGCTCCACACTGCTTCTTATTTCACATCGCAATGCCAATGCATCACTATTTATGACTGATCTGTGTTACAGCAGATTTTTCAAATACAAAGATTCATTAGTGGCTTTGCGACGCTTATGATCAAACTTTTCTGTCATGTTACACGAGTGATGACTGCAGCCTGAACACATCAGAGTAGAGAGGACAAAAGCAAAACAAGGTGATGAAACTCCTCCATTCTCTCCTCCAGCGTGACCTATTATTATTCACTGTGAGAATTCGCCCTCATCCATGTTTTAAACTCCCATCTCGCTCCCACAAAGAAAAGCACTTGCTCAAGCTGAAATGTTAATGACGACGGCAACAAATGAATTCCAAAAACAGTCCTTGCATGTTTCTTGTGGTCTCTGGCTATGTGAAGCCGGGTGACCGAGTTGAATAAAGGAGGACTGGATTATGGAAGAAGAGCAGATGAAAGGAGAGAGGAAGAAAGCAGAAGAGCAGTGGAGACTAGCGCAGTGGAGTTGAAAAGCGAGGAGAGTGGGGGCGTATAGAGCTGTCATTTCATCTTAGATTTTGCACTCTCCTTGTCTCCACTTGTCTTGCTTGGTGAAATGTTAATCTGGCATGGTGTGGAAAACAGCACAGAAGATCAAAAATAGGTCAGAGGGAAAGAAAAGAGAGGGTGAAGAATGCTCTGTCCTGTGATTTGAAATGCACACTGAGAGAAATGACAGAGAATGAGGATGATCAAGCTTCAGAAGATGTTTAGGATATTAAGATATAACACAAGCTGTATCTTGGTATTAATGTACCAAAAAAGAAGATGAATAGTGACGGCAATTAACATTTCAGATATTTTCTGGATGAAAACCGTATCCTTTAACTGCTGTAAAGCATGCTAGATCAGTAGTTTTGGTGGGCTATGACTCAAAAATGGGACGCAGTTCTGGCAAATACTAAACTGCAACTATATATATATATATATATATATATATATATATATATATATATATATATATATATATATATATATATATATATATATATATATATATACACATATACGTATAAACTTTCAGAGGAAAACGCTTCCCAGTGCAAATTTGCAAAAATACAAATTAATCTAACTACAAATTAGGCAGATGGTTGCCTGACATGCCCTTATCCTCAAAAAAACATGAATGAAACAACGCAAGGTGAGAGAAAACGTCTCACGCTACATTAAATATAGGTTACGTTAAATATGGAATTGTGCTGCGTCACTATTGTAATAACTGGTTACTGAAGCAAAACCTGAAGTTTTCAGTGAAGTTTACTGAAGTTTTCAGCTTGTGCAGTTTCTGGATGTAATTTTTAAATACACACATCCATCCATCCATCTATCTATCTCTCTAGACCTATATCTATCTGTGTGTGTGTGTGTGTGTGTGTGTGTGTGTGTATAAATCGTTGCAAAGATAAATTCTCTTTATCCTGCTATGTAAGATAGTTTGTCTCCATATGGAGACTCCAAAACCCTTTCCTTCTCGCATTCACCATTCAGTCGGAGTATCTTAGGATGTGCTATATGTGGATCATAATTCCTCTTTCTCTCATTCCCTCTTTCTCACTTTGTCTTTCCTGTGGAGCTAGTAGGGCAGCAGGGGGGTTGGGAGGCAGTCATACTGCATTGCTTACACATTGTGTGGAGGAGGAAGGCAAAAAGGTTGAAGATATTAAAGAGGTTGAAGATAATAAAAAGGCACTTTGAACAACAAACCTGCTGAGACAGAAAGTATGAAACACATGCACACACTCATCACACATACAGAAACATCTCACAGCTCACACTACTTCCCTCAAGAGTTCTGACTCCATCACAGAGCTCTTTAGTTCCCTCTGCTGTTTGAAACGCAAAATACTGAAAGATCTAAACCTGCCACTACTGAAACCAGTAAGTCAGGCTTCATGAAAGGGAACCAACACTTCTCATTTAATAAAGGCTCTAACGATAAGCAGAGAGTTATAAGTATATATGTATGTGTATATATATATATATATATATGTGTGTGTGTGTGTGTGTGTGTGTGTATACCATCTGCAGTAAGATGAGAAAATTCTGTTTTAAAGGGATAGTCCAACCAAAAATTAAAAAGTGTCTTTTCTCACCCTCATGTCATTACAAACCTGTATGACTTTCTATATTCTGTGGAACATAACATAACATTTTGAAGAATGTTTCGGCTCCCACTTATTTCCATTGTATTTTTTTTTCTTTGTCCATTGAATGAAAGTCATTGGGAACTGAAACTCTTTGAGGAATGTTAGTAACCAAACTATTTTGGTACCCACTGAATTCTATTGTATTTTTTTGTCCATACAATGGAAGAGAGTAAATAATGACAGAATTTTCATTTTTGGTTGGACTATACTTAAGCAAAATCATGAAGTCAAAATTGACCATTCTTATTTTTTACAGAACATTTCTTTCAAATGGTCTCCTCCCTTTCACCTCTCACTAACTCTTCTCTGATGAAATGTACAATGGCACGAGGGCAGGAAAATCATTTTCAGCAACCAGTTGCTCACGTGAGACTACAGCAATTTGCAAAGCACAACAATCTAATATTCCAATAAATTCACAATCGACAAAATCAAGGTCTACAAAATCCGGCCTACTATTTTTTCTCATTCCTTTCACACTATTTACAGTCGGGTTAGTTAGCAAAGTCTTATTAGCCCCTGCTTGATAAATGTCATCTGGTTGCATGACATCTATCAAGCACTGAAAATCATTCAAAACATTTCACTGACTTTCACTGACATTTTCATATTCTGACAAAGTAAATACTTTTATAAGCACCAACATCAAACATTTCAAATATCTTTAAAGTATGAAAACATGCATTTTCATTTCATAACACGTTGTCCACAATATTTAATGTGCTCTAATCCCCCCCAATATTCTACGTCCTTCCATTAACATGCTATTGTATTAAAATGAACACTAATACTCAAGAGGAACATCCAATGTGCCCAAATGTTTTGCACCTCTGTGACCTCATAATCATAAGTTGAACCATTTTATTATCTGAGAGCAATTTGCATTTCACCTATTTTTAATTTGTATTGCTCGAATGTAATGCACTGTGTGCTGCAAAAAGCTTGTCCCACAGTACCGCGCTAATGTAATCCACCTATACTGCACTCACTGACCCCCAATATGACTAAAAATGTGTGAAGAGAGGTGCTTCCTTCAAAGGAGGCCAGTCTGCTCTAAGCTTCTTGTCCATCCAGCTTTATCCCAATCTCCTTCCTTCTCCAGCTGTGCATGCAATCCTCGGTTCCGTAGGCCCACTTGGAGGGATCATAATCTTCTTAATCAAACCCATCCACCCCAACCTCCTGCAGAGAGGATATGTATTTTACTGTTACTCCGCTGTTCACTCTGAAATGAGCAGCCTCGGCTCTCTCGCCCCTTCCCAGAGGTAGAAAAAGCTGAGCCGTTTCAAAGTTCAAGACAAAGTGACACGTCCAAGGCCACCTTTTCTCCCTCAACACTCACTCATACACACACACACCTCTCTGGTTTTAGCTCTAATTATACTGAGAAGTAGGCTGCTGTTCTAGTTCAGAGCACCCAAGTGGGTGGCCTGATTCACCATCACTGGGCGTGGAGAGAACGGGAGGGGATGAAAGAGAGAAAGGGAGAACTCACGGCATAATGTGACGAGAGAGATGATGAGCATGGCCCTGCAGGCTGCCCACAGAGCAGCAGGACATGTTGGAAGCTGTTCTGTCTACTCACTGCAGGGATCTTCTGAAAGATGGAGAACGAAGAGACACCGATCTCAAAGAAGAATTCATTCAATTCTTTACACACTGTTTTGTGTTTACTGCAATTTAGTGTTTAACAGCATTTATTACTGGAGTTTGCAAAGGCTGACCTTACTATCATTATTGTTCATAATTACAAATTTCTAAACTTGCATCTAAATTGTATCTAGACACCAGAACATCACATGTTTTCCAAGATGCCACAACATTGCACAGCCTCTAGTTGTAAAATACTACTGAGATTTAAAGTGCCCCTGTAATTCTATTTTAAAAGTTCATAACTTTGGTTTGGAGGTCTCCTACAACAGGTTTATATGCATTAAAGGTCAAAAAAACGCTTTCATTTTCTCATAATATATCACATTTTGTAACGACTGGTCACATGAATCAGTCTCTCTATATCATTCCTTTTTGCAAGCTTACTCTACTCTACTGATTGGTTAGATGACCCAGCCTGTTGTGATTGGTATACTGCTTAAAGTAGGAAACAAAACTCAATTCAACTAATCTTCATAACTGAATTTCAGCTTTAGAACTGGAAACAGGAAACAGGAAGTGACAAGACATGACATGACTGTGACAGTATGTCCATTAACAAACTTTATATTTCCAATTGATTGCAGTGTACATGTGGGAACTTAACAATTAACTGTATCAAAAACAGTGCATTAGTGCACTAATGTGAATAATTCATAACATGTGAACAACATTAATCCTTTATCATTTAGTTTAAGTGACCTTTAAGTCACCAATACTCGAAATTTGTCCTCTGCATTTTACCCATCCAAGTTAATGCACATTAGGAGTAGTGAACACACACACTGCAAACTGTGACACACACCTGGAGCAGTGGGCAGCCCCCCGGTGAATGATTGGGGTATAGATGTTTGCTCAAGGGCACCTCAGTCATTTCCTGCCAATACTAAGAATCGAACTAGCGACCTCACAGCAGTAAAAACAACAGACAATCTGCATTAATATGTATAGATATATAGATATTCATACATGTAAGATGACCACCTGGTTAGTGCTCTATTGCAGGACAGAAGATTTAGGATTTGAGTAGAATACGGAACACACGATGAGAGATAAATTTACTACTATTATACTATGTAAATATTTTTTTCCGTTAGTTGGAAAGCCTATTTGCAATCACTTTGGATGATAATGTTTTAAATGGTCAGTAAGTTTTTATAATTGTGACTGGCTCTGTGACTAGCACTCAGTTTGCCCAGGTTCGAGTGATACAAAGTCTATTAAATCAGAAAACAGCCACTAATATATACACTCACCTAAAGGATTTTTAGGAGCACCATACTAATACTGTGTTTGGCTCCCTTTCACCTTTAGAACTGCCTTAATTCTATGTGGAATTCTACGTGCCTTAGTTCTACAGTTGATGGAGATTTGTTAGATGCACATCCAGGCCACGAAGCTCCCATTCCACCACATCCCAAAGATGCTCTATTGGGTTGAGATCTGGTGACTGTGGGGCAGTTTTAGTACAGAGAACTCATTGACATGTTCAAGAATCCAATTTGAAATGATTCGAGCTTTGTGACGTGGTGCATTATTCTGCTGGAAGTAGCCATCAGAGGATGGGTACATGGTGGTCATAAAGGGATGAACATGGTCAAAAACAATGCTCAGGTAGGTATTTAAACGATGTCCAATTGGCACTAAGGGGCCTAAAGTGTGCCAAGAAAACATTCCACCACCATTACACCACCACCACCAGTCTGCACAGTGGTAACAAGGCATGATGGATCCATGTTCTCATTCTGTTAAAGCCAAATTCTGACTCCACCATCTGAATGTCTCAACAGAAATCGAGACTCATCAGACCAGGCAACATTTTTCCAGTCTTCAACTGTCCAATTTTGGTGAGCTTTTGCAAATTGTAGCCTCTTTTTCCTATTTGTAGTGGAGATGAGTGGTACCCGGTGGGGTCTTCTGCTGTTGTAGCCCATCCGCCTCAAGTTTGTGCATGTTGTGGCTTCACAAATGCTTTGCTGCATACCTCGGTTGTAACGAGTGGTTATTTATTACAGCTTGAATCAGTCGGGCCATTCTCCTCTGACCTCTAGCATCAACAAGGCATATTCGCCCACAGGACTGCTGCATACTGGATGTTTTTCCCTTTTCATACCATTCTTTGTAAACCCTATGTGTGTGTGCGTGAAAATCCCAGTAACTGAGAAGGCAGAAAACCTCTGCTGAATGTGTATGACCTTTGAGCCCTCAGATGACACTGCATGAGAAACCATCATGCTACTGTGTTAAATATAGCCACATGTGCTCAGGAGTACTTTGGAAAACTGTTTTCACTTAACAGTCTGTCGCTGCCTCAAGAGATACAAATTGAATCTCTGTTATGCAAGGAGAAAGCTATGCACCTGTCACAGATGCTGCCAAGTTCTCTGGTTCTGAGCTCATCACAGATGGTCTAAAAAATTGTGGAAATGAGTGCTGTGGTCAGATGAGATCAGCTTATTTTTGGAAAAAACAGACATTGAGTTCTCAATGCAAAAGATGAAATGGACCATACAGACTTTCATCAGCAACAGGTGCAAAAGCAAACATCTGTCATGGTATGGGGATGCATCAGTGCAAACAGCATGGGTGACTTGCATGTGTGTAATGGTACCATTGACGTGGAAGCATATATTTGGATTGTACAGTCAGAGACATATACTGTCATCATGACATCTTTCTTGGGAAGCAAGAAAATGCCAGGCCTCATTTAGCACGTGCTACAACAGAGTGGTTTTCTAGACACTCAACACTGTAATGCACAAAATTCAAATAAGATGGTCAGTGAAAAAATTGGAAATATTTTCTTTGTACATTTGTCTGTTGAATAAAGGTTCAAGAGAATATATATGTATACACACCAGACCAGAGTTGATGACATAAACAAAATTTCAATCGAGAGGGAATCTTTCTAAAATGAGAAAATCTAGTAATTACTATTTAACTTTCTATATGACATCTTTTTATCTGATTGTTTATTCAGTCTTACAAGAGACAGACATGAGTGGTTGCTCAGCAACTAGGAGTTAGTTCATCAGGGCACCTGTAGTCTGATCTTATAAGGAGGTCTAAAGTAAACACACATGCCGAAATTTGCAGGCTCAGACAGATACACACAAAATAATTAAAAATGAAATTATATCGGACTGACAACTGTTAGTCATCACCATTAAAACATACTTTAAGGCACATCTGGGGAAAATAGACCCTAATAAAGAAAGCCCTGAAGTAAGACTGAAAATTAAGATGAATAAAGAGACAGGCAGAAAGAGAGAAGGGACTTGCATAACCACGAACTGCTTCTGGTGATTCGCTGGTTGCTAAGCAACAGCATCCGTGCAGCAGCTGCATTGCGACATTGAGCTGATAGCACTTAGTTGACCACTCTCTCAGCATTTGACATGCTTTCTACAAAGCCTTGTATTTGAACGTTCCCAGATCTTAGAAAAGCAATACAATATTGTATTCCTATACCATGAGTATGAAAACGGCTAGCTCAGGAACACACAGTGTGTAGATCATGGACTAGTACGAGTATGAGCTTTTGTGCTGAGTCACGCTGTGCCAATGAGGAAAGAGTTAATCTAATCATATATGGAGGAGTGTAGAGAGAGAGAAAGGATAACATAGAAGAGAGGGTGGGAATGATATAACCAGGGAAGGAGAGACAGAGTGAAAGATCCTAGTCTTTTTTTCTTTTGTGTAGGCTTTTTATGTAAAAAAAAAATATATATATAAATCAGCATACTAACACTCCAAATGGTTTGGTCCACATAAACATATCTATATGGCTACCAATTAACAACAGAAGGTAAGACAAAAGATGGGACATGGGTCAAAGAGTTTACTTTAATAGTAAAGATATGGCATCAGAGCAACATTCAGCTCTTACCTCCTCGATGGAGAAAGTGGTGTCTCTGTCTTTTCCTATTACTGTACCGTCACCTGCTGGACACAAAAGGAAACACAAATAATGAAGACCTCGAAACCACCTTTGAAACTTAAAGTGTCCCTGTGATTGTTTTTAGAATATTCCCTATCATACAGTGTGTAAAATAGCGTAAACGTTCTGTAAAGTTGTCAAGTGTAAAGTACTCTGTAAATAAAGTTACAGCTTAACGAGCCGTCTGTAATTCGAACCCAACTGTGTTACGGTTCTAAGTCACTCGATTATACATTTGCATAATGCCCGCCTATGTTGTACTTCACCCACCCTTCATCAAGGGATTTTACTAACGACTGCTTCTCAAATCTCAAATTGGAGTTTAACTTGGGATTCGCAAAACGCTAGGTCTTGAAAGATGGCTCAGTCCCCAGTTTATTTGGACACAACTTTCTCCTCAAAATCACAACCTGTAAGTATGATTAATTATTGATGTATATATTTTCTACCAGGTGTTCAAAATGTGTAGTTTTGAGTTTTATACTGTGTAGGTCTCTGGCTAATTCACCTTATTACTGTCTTACTGAAATACTTCTGCAAGTCAGCTGTGGACCCAAAACTGTCTAAAACCTAAAACTGTCTCTATCAATGCAGATTGTCTGTCTTTACTACTATGAGTAAAGATAAAGGATGGAGCATGATTTGTTTTACACATTTTAATGTTACATCAGTCATTCAAGTTACTGTTCGGCTAATGTATGCGTTGTTATTGATACAGTTAATTATACAATTCCCACATGAGCACAACAATAAATTAGAAATACAGTAACACCTCTATATACGAGCATAATCCGTTCCAGGGCGGAGCTCGTAACTCGAATTGTTCGTATCTCGAATCATGTTTTCGCATAAGAAATAATAGAAAACAAATTAATCCGTTCCAGAAAAAAATAAGTTTTTTTATTGGTATAGACACACACACACACACACACACACACACACACACACACACACACACACACACACACACACACACACACACACACACACACACACACACACACACACACACACACACACACACACACACACACACACACACACACACACACACACACACACACACACACACACACACAGAGAGAGACACACAATAATAGTACATGTTCACAGAGCAGAGTAGGCTCGCGGAAAGGGGGCATTTAGAGATCTTAAAGTTGTTTAAAAATCTTTGAAAAATATTATGAGAAAATTAGTGTTTTTTGAGAGGTTCAAATGAACTGGTGCACTATATTCCTCTGATATAGGTATTTTTGAGTAAAGATCAAACAGAAATTGAAGGCATTATTTAAATACACTGCTCAAAAAAATTAAGGAAATATTTAAATCAATAGTGTGTATGGCCTCCACGTGCCTATATGCACTCACGACAACGTCTAGGCATGCTCTTGACAAGATGGCGGATGGTGTCCTGGGGGATCTCCTCCCAAACCTGGATCAGGGCATCAGTGAGATCCTGGACAGTCTGTGGTGCTACTTTGGCAGCTTTTGATGCTCCAGTACATAATGTCCCAGAGATTCTCAATTGGATTTAGGTCTGGGGAATGTGAGGGACAGTATCAATGCCTTTGTCATCTAGAAACTGCCTCTACACTCTAGCCACATGAGCATGCAACAGGAGGAACTCAGGGCCAATGCACCATTATGCGGTCTGACAGTAGCTCTGAGGATTTCGTGCTGGTATCTAAAAGTCTGTTCAACCCTCCAAGGGTATTCCTTCCCAGACAATTACCGACCAACCGCCAAACCAGTCATGCTGGATGATGTTGCATGCAGCATAACGTTCCCCACAGCATCTCCAGAATCTTTAATGTTTGTCACGTGCTCAGTGAGAACCTGCTCTAATTTGTGAAGAGAACGGGTTGCCAATGGTAGACTTGCCAATCGAGCTGGACGGTGCTGAGCTGTGAGCACAGGTACCAGTAGACTAGAGGATGTGGCACCCTCATGAAGTGAAGGAGCAGGACTACCTGTGAAACCTGAATGGGTTGCAGGTACTGCCTCATGCTACAGACAGTAACAAGGACCCTAACAAAAGACAAAACTAAAGACAAATCAGTCAGAAGTAATAAGGAGAAAACAATTGTCTATGGCCACCACATGCAAAACATTGCATGCACCACATTTCCTTTTTGGGGATTTTCTGTGGAGTTATTTTTGTGCCAATAAATGAACGAAACTTGCAAAAACGAACAAAAATGAACATTGTGAACGGAGAAAAACATTTAGAAAATAAAAGCAATCAACTAAACACAAAAAAAATTAACATTGTCTTCAAATAAATGGCATTCTTTGTTTACAGTTTTCTAAGAGAGTTTCAGTTTTCCTTTTTGCTAAACCTGGTTTAAGAATGTGCTACCAGAGTAGTATTAAGGCACAGATATTTTTGTGTGTGGCACAAAGACTCATCAGCTTCCTCCTCGGCAGGGTATTCGAGGCAGCCTTAGTTAACTTTAATATAATTGTCAATACAGTTTTATTCCTGTTCTGTGGGCTAATTATGTCTATTTAGATAGATCATTCCTTAATGAACTGGGCTGTGTTTCTCAAAAGCATTTCGAGCTAAGATCGTAGAGTCCATTTTTGCCGATGGTTGTATGTACGGTACAATCTAGTATTCTTTAGCATATACTTTACCATGCTTTTATAAAATGCAGCCTGGTACTTTTTAAAATTATCTTTCTTAAAATTGTAAATCGTCTTCTTTTGTATTTAACAACACAGGGTTGTTTTCCCAGTTAAGAATATTATCTTTGTGATTGTCCATACAAAAATAAATGTTTTTTACCTAATTTTCTTTTCTTTTGATATTACTTATGGGGTCTAAGAAAAATGTAATTTCTCCAGGTATGAACTGAACCCATTCATGCTAGTTTGTGTATAGAACACACATTAAAAGGGGACACTTTTTATGTGATCTTAAATTTCTACCTTGTTAAAGTTGATAAGATCATGGAATTATCTAGTTGTTCTGATATGTAAGCTAACTAGGCATTGTTTATCTGGAACTAAGGTTGATGCTGCAGGTCTGCAGTATCACAGTGTATTGAAGTGGAGTAGATTGCTTAGTTTTACAATTTGGATTTCTACGGACAATGCAACAGTCATAATATGACATTATGCCGTATGGTACCTTGCATAAGCATGTACATTGAACATATAATAATAAATTCAAATTCTTAAAACGTCCTGTGTAAAGTTGGTGTTCTTTTAATTAATTTTAGAGATCACACCATTACGTATCGATCTTCACATCGTCCCACATCTTCACGTGATATGAATTTGAGGTCAGAGTACACCAAACTTTGGAACACGGTTAAATTTGAATGAACGGAAGTCATTGAAGTGAAAAGTGTATTTTGAACCTCTTAACACGGTGCTAGCCCCATGCATAGTAAATTAACATGACTAAATTACTTCCATGCAACAGAAAAACTGTTCTCTAAAATAAATTGTTCACTTTTATAATGAGCATAAAAACAAATTTAATCTGTATCTAATATACATGTAAAAATATAACTGAGCAATCAAAGCACTCAAACGACATTAGACAGATAGAATTCACATGTCTGCAATTCACATTGCATGTGAATAAAAATAAGTCTATACGTGACACAAAACACCCAATGACTCTAAATATGCACATAAAGAACAGGAATAAAACTGTATTGATTATATTAAACTTACCTCAGGCTGCCTCGAATGCCCTGCTGAGGAGGATGCTGATAACGTTTCATGCTGGTCCTGATTACTAATTTCAAAAAAATATCCGTGCCTTATTAATATCAATGTCTTTTATTACACTGTTATTATTAGTGTGTGTCGACTACAGTATCTATAGGACCAGATATGTGTACACGCCTCCTTATTTTTAATGTAATATTTTAGTGTTTGTCATAAATGATTTAACTGTATACTTTATTATTGTTATTTTTAATCAATTATTAATCAAAAACATTAACCTTCCATCCTCCCTTGAAAACAACTTTCTTCTCTTCCTATCAGGTGCTATGGCAGGGCTATCACAGTCAGTCTCGTTTCTGCCTTTTGTTAGCAACACCCAAAGTTCCAATCAATACATAGTTCCCATAGCATTTGAATGTGGGCAGAAGTAATTTCCAGTTGCCATTTTAAGGGCCAAGCTCATTGTGTTGAAGACTTCCTACCAAGCGTAATGTCAAAACATGTCGTAATGTCCGGTTGAATATAGTCAAATCATAAGTAGAAATGGCATCAAAGTCAGGAAAGATAAAGTACAAAGATGGATTAGAGAAATTATTACTTGAAAGATATGAGGCTAAACTAAGCCTAATCGGGAGCATTGATCCGTAAGAAATTGGTGAGTTACGTCCAATGCCTCCTGGAAATTACCTATATTTGCATTTTAAATTACTTGGTAAACACGAAAAGTGCTTACACTTTTGAAATGTTACAAATCGCTTGAAGCTTACAACCAGTTTGTCAATGGTTGGGTTAAAGATGTCCTTGCCGTGGAAGTAAGCAACCAACAAGTGTTGGTTAAGTTGTAAAAAAGATGACTAAATCCCTCTTTGCTGTTCACATCAAAATTCAAGATGACCTTCAAAAGTGACCTGCTCCTGTCAGCACTTATGTGTGTGTGTGAGAACATTTGCTCTACCATCTGTGCTGGCCTGAGTGAATTCCTGGAACTCTTAATCAATAGTAAATCAGATTTCTTAGAAGTTACCATAGCAAGCTCAATCTAGCTGCCTTTCAGATATTTATAAAACATACTTGTATTTCTAGCGGACAACTTTGACGTTGATTGTTTGACGAATAGGTTAATAAAACTGCGTTATTACTGCTGGTCCAATGCCCACAACAAAAATGTGTCTCAAAATCCAGTCAGAAATGGTGTACCGAGGAAAGAATGCAACCCAGCCCTTGCCATTTCTGTAAAATAGAAAGAGCCTGAATGACAAACTAGCCACATATTATAGCATCACAGCTGAGGAGAGGGGAATCTCAACGTTTGGCCCAGCAATGAGAGCGAAGTGACCTAGAACCTTTTCCATGAACATGCAGAACAGGCTGCTTGAAAGGTGCTTTTAACCACAAGGGGGTAGAACTGAGCATTAGTGACGCCCTAAAGATAAATTGATAGACTTATTTATTTTTCTAAGTCGAAAGCCCCTAGCAGATGACAGGAAGAATTTTTAAAATAACTAAATGTTTGGGTAACTTGGCTGCTAAAAGAAGGTTGACTATTTCCTATTTCTTTTCTCACCTTGTTTCAGCTGGATGACAAGACCAGACGAACCAGATGTAACTCAAATGGTTATTCATCTGTGGCTAACACAAGACCATGAGGACCTCACTGTGAACTTCAAACTGTTGCGAAGCCCAGATGTCTGGGTATATTTATAGTTCAGTAGTGTCTTTAAGGCAGGCTCCAACCATACTGAACTCCTGCAGGTCCCTACACATTTACCTACTGACCTTAAGTGTCCCAAACAGAGGACTGAAAACGCACGGATTCTAGGTTTAATGCAGAATTGGAAAGAAGTGCATTACATAATACTGGTTTGAAGTGATTAGTGGATGAGATTGCAAGATTACATCACCTTTTCCCCACAACCACATCCTATCTTCCTCAATGTAGCCTTTTAGTGATTCAGAGGTTTGTGTGTTTCGCTTCCCCGTCAAAAGTTCAGCGGAGTATTCCCCCCCCCCAGTCCGCGGTAAAATTATCAAACGTTTTCCGGTCTGTGGGGACCAATGTGCTAAATGACAAAGAAAAACGGATAGAGGAACACATTACACATACAACACTTTTATTTTTGAATATTAAGACAATGAAGCATAAGCCAAGAGCACCAAGAGTGACAGCTACTGGTGAAAGAGGGGCATGTGGAGCCCCCAAAAACAGCAAACTGTAACCCAAAGTCAAACAAAATAATACAACCGAGCAATTTAGTAACAGCCTGGGAGTAGGGACCATTAACTGTACATGAGAGAATGAAGGAAAGATAAGAGAGAGGACATTGAGTGTGAGTAATTACATAGTACAGTACAAATTTTGGGCAGTGTATAAAAAAAGTATTATAATGTAAAATATGAGACCGTGATATCCTTGACACTCCAGAGAACCAATAGTGCAGGTTTCAGCAAGTGTTTTGAGGGGTAGACCCAAGAGTCCAATCAGAAATATGTAGGCAGGACATGGGTGGCGCAAGAGTCATAAGTGTAATCATTATCAAGTGTTGTCATCTTAGCACCCGGTCCTAAACCTCACCCTCAGCCCATTTACCTTGGTGATGCTTGTGACTTATTGAATCTGAAACAGATCCAACAGAATTTAATACAAGTCAGCCAGTCTTTTATTTCAGTCTAAACATTGATCTCTCTATAGTTAGTGTACAGAAATATTATTGAAGAGAAAACTTCTGGTGGTGATGTGCAAGGCTCTGCACACACAATGGCTTGCAACATTCTCTCAAACATTTTATATTGTTATTTTCTAGATGAAATTCACCAGCAAGGCTACTGGACAGGTGTATATTGTGTGAGGCTACACACTGCCAAACCAAGCCTTAGTATCACATCTGAGAATCATGACCTTCAATCATTATCTTGCTTTGTGGCAATCTGTGATAAAGTCTCCATCTTTTAACTTTTAACTATGGTATTCTGGTAAACGGATAAACAGCAAATCCAGACCTTACAAACATGGATACTAAATAATAAAAGGGAATAAAAGCTTTTTGTTCAGAAATTCTTTGTGATATTGATTTTGAACTTCCTTTCAGCACACAACACCACACTTGTATAAAAACTCAAAACAAATGCATACATTTATGACGCATTTTGCTTTAATTTGCTGCAAGATGCAAGTTAACCAGACTGGGGACCAACCACGAAAGTTGGGTTACTTGAAGAAAGGGTGAAGTATTTAAGAAAAGGCACTTCTGAAAGTTAGTAAATCCATACAGTGAGCCAATTAGCACCTTTGGGGTCTAAAACTAGGGATTTTTGTGTTTTTTTACTATGAAATGTTGATCTTGGAACATTTTAGCAAAGCTATCACATTGACAATTTTTCATCAAACTTAAACCTTTGGTCACATTTATCTAGTTACTCTCACACACCTTTATGACACACTGCACCAACAACCGATGTGAATAGAATAATTCTAACCTGAAGACAATTTCAAAGGAGACCTATTTCTCAGACAATTCACATCAGTTTACACCATTACAGCTAAGCCCAATAACATTATTGCATTTCTTTACAGTTACTACTATTAAAAATATTTCATTTTAAAAATCTGTCAAGATAGATATTTATTTTAATCCATTTTGCCTTTAGTAAAACTAGGGACAACTAAGGGGGAGAGAAGAGGCAGCAAGATCCTCTTCTCTGCCCCCATCTGACTGAGCAAATGCTCCACCCCTGATGAAAATTGGTACACGTGGGTATAGGTAGGTACACGTCAAGTTTCATGGGTTAGTGCAGTGGGGAGTGTCTTGAGCAAGGTCAAGCATGATGCTTTTACAGATGAGCAGCAAACAGGACAGCCCCTTCAAATGCCATGTCAACCTGAAACCTGCTTCACAACCATCATACAAGCCAAGGCTCTGTCTAAATTGCACTGATTTCACCCACACCCAACAAAGAGAGACGGTGTGGTGAGGGAGATCAAACCATGCAGTGATTGCAGCAATGTCACCCCAAAGTTCTCTCCTCAAGTCTTTGAATTCGTCCTAGGATGATCCTGACATCCTTTTTTGTGCAAGGAAAAAGACTCAACATGATAACGTGCAGGAAGACGACTTTAAATGCATCAGGATAGACTGTGGACTAGTGTTGCCTGGGAGGAGCGTATAACAAAACTTTTCATGTCAGTAGAAGTCTTTTACAGTTGACTGAGGTCAGGGCATCACACATACACACACACAAAGCTGGTTATAGTTGCACTGTACTACCCTGCTGTTTAGGTGTCGCGAGCCTGAGCTTAGCATTTGGCAGTTCTACCTGATCTCATCAATTGAAAACAGAAGTCAGAAAGATGTGGGAATCAATAGTCTTATCCCTAGCAGTATTCAAAATACATCACACATCAGCACCAGGCCCATGCAGAGGATGTCTCACGGTGCGCCACTGACACTCAGTGCAGGAATGGTCATTGGAAAACATGTATTTTCCAACTGGACCACTATTAGTAACAAATTCACTGAATGCACCTAAACGCTTTAGATGTATGCACACTGCTTAAGTCATCAGTTCCCAATCTTGGGAATCGCTGGCTTAAGTGATCTAACCTTTTTTTTTTTATGGGGCAAACAGCACAAGATTATAAAGAGGGTTTTTTTTTCTTCACTTACTATTTGAAATCATTATATTTAAAGAAATTCAAGTGTGGATCTGATTCTAAACTGATCAATAAGCTGGTCTTGGCCTAGGGGGCCAACAATATGATTATACTCCATTTATTTTAATTCCGAACCTTCCTCCTAGTCACTTTAAAAGAGAAAAGAAAAGAGATTTGGCTAAACTGAAATTTACTAAGGATCATTCATCATTAAAATCATTAAAATCATTTAAATTAAACAGGTCTCAAAACAAGCCAATTTGACCCAAATCCAATGGCACTGATGGGGTCACCTCAAACTTACTGCCCTGTCTAGAGCAACGTGGATTAGACAAAGTGAGCGTAGAGTGTTTATTCCTGTACATAGGAGGGTGTTTAAGCATAACAATGGTCCCAGTGTAGTGGGTTTTTGTATCGCCTCTGCTGCACCCACTAACATAAGCACAGTTAAGTTAAAGTGCTCTTAATCATTGCCCAACTTCAAGGGCACTGATAGACCATTCACAACAATACAAAAAAGACGATACAGAATTAGTAGTATCGTTAGTACCCCCAACCCCCCTGTGCAATTAGTGGTAGGAATTAATGATTACAAAACATATCGACAGCAACAGATCGCAGAGTGTGAGTAACAATGTTTTTTGAAAATCAAGCTCTCTCACATCACACCACATCATGTTGTGCACCATTGTCCTTATCGCTTCCCGGAAGCATAAGGGAGCGAAACAGAGCCCTTCTCTCCACTGCAACGCATTCCCAAAAGCTGTCTAGATACATAGTTTAAGGTCAATCCATCTTTCATAGATCTCTCTGCCTCATTCTTCATGAGCAGGGTGAAAGCCTTTCTATTTCCTGCTCCAGAGTGCCTCCTTTAGTTATGGAATGAGCAAAGGATGTTACTATGGTAACCACTGACAGCACCATGAAGGCTAAAGATGATGAGAGAAGCTGGAAAAAGCAATATTTCAATATCACCTTTCATTTCCCCTCCCCTTAGAATTTGTCCACAATATTACTTTGAATAAACATTAACAACGCAATTTTAATGCAAGCGAATTTAGGGCAGGGAAGGAGGTGAACAGAAATGGCTAAAACCCACATGGTCAAGCTTTGTTATACTGAAAGAATGGAGGGGCGTGGAAATCTGCAGATTCCCCTTAGAGCAAGGCCATGGGAACTGGGAGAGAAGGGAAAATGTGACTAAGACCTCGGCTGTGTCATCCTAGTCCATAAGCTGTAGTGAAATGTGCATATTGGAGAGCCACCGTATTTGTAATTTCTTTGTTAGAGTGATGATAAAAAAAAAAATGATAGGAGCTTATATATTGTGTTCAGTTTCAGGTCCATGCCCGAACATCCCACCCCCCTCCAAAAAACAAACAAATTGTAATTCCTCCACTTCTGCAAAGTGCTGAATGGACTACTCCTGTTGGAGAGCTGAGAAGTATCTACCCTGCTTCACTTAGTCTTGACTGGTTCCCTCTCAAGCCAGCGTACACGCACCCTCTGCTTATAGTGATACTCCCTGAGGTAGTCCTGTAGAGCAGGGGGCAGTGGCAGTACCCCAATGCCATCGTAGGTGATCCCACGGCAAATGGCAGCTCGAGCCAGGCTTTGCAGACCAAATGGGAATGTCCGGTGCAGAGGCACAGTGAGTAGCGGCTCAAAGAACATGCAAGCACTAGGGTCCTTGTAGTGCTCCAAGAGTGCTGTGACGGTGGCTGCGTGGAACACACAGGGGTCGTGTGCATCAAAACTGAAGTTGTGATTCCACTGTTCGATGCGTGCATGCAGCGAACGGCCATAACGGCGGAAGCTAACGGAGAATAGATAGTCTTCCTGAGCGGAGTCTCGCAGTAGAAAGGTGCCCTCAGGCCGACCATCCAGCAGTGCTTCAGCCTCATAACGATCCATCACACCCCAGTAGCAGGGAAGTGCTGTGATCTGCAGCAGATCTGGAACCAAGCAGTGGATGTAGTCAATCTGGGTGTGCACTTTCCAAGGGCCGGGTTGCTTGCTGCTCAGGAGGCCCTCACCTGAAGTATGCCGCTGCTTGGGCCTGCGAGCTTGCAAGCAAAGAGTGGTAGTGTCATCATCCTCAGAGTCACAGTTAGCTGCTGTTGCCCCCCGGCTATCGCCTTGAGCCTCACCCATTCCAGGGGCCAGCTTGGGTCCCAGCTTATAAAGGGAAGCTAGGGGGGCTGTGATGGCCTCCACTGTGTGGATCTGGGCATCTGGAGGTGGGTCCACACCCTCTTCAATGCTGAGTCGCCTTCTTTCTCGCAAGCGCTCCTCCTCATCTTCCGGTGATGCACAGGTAGCACCACAAGCATCTGAGGAAGAATCCACTGGTGTCACTGTGACCGGTGCCGTGTGCTGTTTAATGAGGTGCCATTTACGGGCAAGGTCTGATCCTGGTGCGAAAGGGCATGTCTCCAGCATCAGTTCTGTAATTTGTATCTTACGTTTGGGTGGTGGAAGGTGAGTGTTTCGAGAGGATGAGCGCAATGGGAGGCACAGGCCTACTGTATCATGGATCTGCTGGCGTAATGAGCGTGCTGTTCCTGACTCCAGCTCCTCACAGCTATTACCAGTCCCATGTCTGCGCCGAGACCGGCCCACTCGCCGATCTGTGGTCTCCAGGGAACTCTGAGCCTTAGTGGAACACGAGTGTCTCTTCTTCCCGCTCCAAGGTGCATGGCGTGAATAAGAGTCTCTGCGGGCTCCCAGGGGAGCATGAGCATCTTCAGTATCCTGCTCGACTGTGATCTCTAGTATCTGGGGTACATCCGCTACACAGTTATGGCCCCGTCGTGACACACTCCCACTGGTCCTCCATGCCACTAGTGGGAGTGCTGCCACACAACTAGAGGAACTGGCAGCCTCAAGTGTGCCGTCTCCCTGGGTCTTGTCCACAACTTGGCATACCATATCTGTTTGCTGTTGAAGCTGAGGTGTTGTTTCAACGTGAGAACCCTCATCTGTGTGGAGCAGAGATTGACATCCCCTCTTCAGATTGCTCCACACCTTGCCAACCTTCTCCATGAGGTGGGGGCACCTGGACCTGGAAAAAAAGTCAGACTTCCATTAGCACATGATGAAAAACCCCAATGAGGCTACAAAAAATAAACAAAAATTCAAGCAGAAAAAAAGAGTGTGTATATGGGTGTAAGGGATTGTGGGAGAGTAAAGCCTTAAGTGAGATCCATCTGGGGTAATCCAACCACAAGTTCATAATACTAAATATAAGCGTTAAATGTTAGACTCCGTAAACTACATAGTACATTTTAATCTATCAAGGTGTAACCTAAATATAATGTAACAAACATACATTTTACATCTTAGCCCATTTTACACATTTATATTTCTGTTAATAATAGCATTAATAAAAAAAAGTTTAAAACTGTTACAGATATGTATAGCAAATTATTCAGAATTATTCATTTAAATGAGTCTAAGACATAAAAGACCAGAAAAAAAATTACCAACATAAAACAATGTAAATCACTCAAATAATAGTGTATACTGGCCATACTGGTCGTGAATTAACCGGATCGTGTTTTTGGTCATACCTTTGATGGAATCAAAAATCAGTTTGATCGACAAAACTGGAAAAGCCCATAACACAATCTCAAGAAATCACAGAATATTTTCTGCATACTGCATGCATTTACAGAGATCATGTGAAACATGCAAGATTGAACATAAGTTAATACAAAAATAATATTAGTATGCTCAAATAGCAAATTGTTAAAAAAGCACATTGAACATAAACATGCAGTGACATTCACTCAAAAAGAGATGCAATCATAACTGGCCACAGCAGACACAATTCCAGGTGTATCCAGCAATATTTCTTGGTTAAATAACCACTTGGAATCAGATCTCCCGAGACAGACATGTTAATACCAGGTGTAAACAGGGCCTAAGTGATTAAAGTGTTGCCAGGCAGACTCACTAAGACTCAAGGCCAGCGCTAAAAATGAACTCATGGAACTGCTCCCAGTCAACATGCTGTCGTGGACTGAGTTACGATGCCGGTCTGGGCCTGTTTTTTTCTGACCCATCATAATGGAGCATTCACCAGTTAATGAACAGAGGTTTTGCATGAGCTCTGTAAATCCTATCTTACTTAATCGTTATGTAGCCACTAAAGAACTTAGTGATATCAGAAAAGGGCAAATCAGTAGTGAATCGCCTCCAGGTAAAGCATGAGCTTAAGGACATGCTTGTGCTCAGAAAAAATAGCTTTTTTATTGAGCACATGTACTCTGGCTAACCCATCTTTTGAACACAATGAAAGATGGAAAAACCAAGTGCAAGCCTTTCTATAGGAAAAACAAAGTAGAAAGTGATATTTAAAATAAAAAAGAAATTATACAAAAGTTAATCAAAAGCTAAGACTTTAAATTATTTAACGCAAAATATGTGACAACAAGAGAATACTGAATGAGAAAGAAAAACTTCCATAAATAATTAATGATAGTTCATAAAGTCTCCTGATAAAAAAACATCAACTGAATGTAGGTCATGTGGGAGAAAGCTACAGTATATTATTCACCTTCTCTCAGATTGTGGAGAGGAAGAACAGGCTGTCATGGTTTTTGAGGCTGCTGGTTGTCATGTGTAAATGTGCTACAAATTCGAGTTGGACAAAATTGACTTCTCGTAATGCTTATCGCTGATACCAGTCATCGATATTCTGTCAGCATGGATTTCTGATATTGATCAGGGCTGGAAAATGCAGTTTGTGCCACATTTAGAATTGAACTTGATTGTTCAGATTGTAAGACTGAACTGAGTCCAAGCCCAAGTCAAAACCAAATGCTCCTAAAAATGTGGTCTTTATTGGACTTGGACTCAAATCTATCAAGTCCCAGTCAGAGACTATACTCTCCACATCCAGCCGAGATCAGGGTCCTCATGCATAAAACTGTATGTAGATTTCATCCTAAAAGTGTGCTTACACACAAAAGCCAGAAAATGTACAAAAACTCCCTTTATAAAACCCACTCAGCAGAAGATTGTGCAAACATATAGTCTATTCCCTGAAAGAACCATATATAGCATTTATGCACATTTTTACTATGCATGTCCTCATCTGCAAATCATTTCCATATGTATATTTCCATCCATGTTACACCATGGTTAAAGGTACAATACACTAGGAAAATATGAGATACTGACTATAAATGCCATTTAAGCAGGCACATTACATTCCTAAAAATAATTTAAAAATCATCCTTATGTTTCAGAATAAATATATCAAAATATCCATAAAAACTAAATTGTACAAAATAGGCCACTGGCCAATTAGTATTATTAATTCAATTAAACAAAATTTATGCGACTTTTTCTGGTAAACGTATATATACATAGTAAATACAAATGACAGCCAGTCATTGACAAAACATTTTAAAAATAAAATGTTCAAATCATATTTATTCCTTCAAATACAACTGTATTTTTAATAACATTGGGAAAATCACAGGAGTTAACATTTGCCTACTGTCTGCCCACACATGAGATTTGTGTTTAACCTCTGGAAAATGACTATGTCATTTGAGTGATTAACTCAATTAATCACTGAACTCAATTAAGTAATTAATGAGCATGGAATATAGTGTAAAGTCTAAATATAGTCTAAAATGTATATATCAAAATGAAAACTGTTTAAAATAATTCACTCACTCCAGTAAGTGTACGTACACGGTCTAGACATGTTTACACTTAGTTGTTTTCACTTTTTTAATAAGTCCTGATAGATGCGATGAAAACTGATTACACAGATTGTTTTTAAGCATCTTTTTTGTGCTAAATTTTTATACATCATGCCCCAGCTCATTTAAGTCCAAGCCCACATTGAGTTTGAATGTTTTTAGGCCTGACAGACAGAAAGGCAGATTCATCTTGGTAGATCAGGTTAAGGCAAGCTCAAACTACACAAATTTTGGCTTTTTTTTTGCTGTCGCAGACAAGATCCCTGGATCATGGGCAAATTGGTGCTCGTTGCAGATGCTAATTAAGTATGAGCAGGTCCAGTGACGTGAACGGAGTCTCGAGTATTCAGACATTGCGATATTTTCAAATCTGTTTGATCTTGTAGTGCGTGCATGCAACTAATCCAGCCAATCACAGTGCAAGATGGTACAGGTGGATAAATCTCAAATTCATGTGAGAATTTTTTTTACTCTGTTAGTCGGAACTGCCTCTTGGCCAAATCACTTGTAGTTTGACAAGAAGTCTTTGCCATTTATGGTCCCGGGCCAACATTTTTGGAGGGCCAAAACACAGTGACCGAAACAGATATTTAATTAGTGCTTCTACAATAGCACGTTTTGACTGTTCAGCATCTATTTAGCCATACAATGGATTAATTACAATGGTTAACAATAGATTGACAATATTAACTTCTATAATTTTAATCAGTAGTGATATGGCTCTCCTAAAATCTCCACGTGAACAAAACTTCAGTAACATTTGTAGCATGCCTGCCATTCAATAATTGCAAAAAGCTTTGAGGTTTTTCTACTTTTAATATGAAGCAAGGTCTCAACTTTAAAATTATGTGGAATTTATTATGAATTCAACCAGGGAAGGAAATCAGATTGTGGGGCTATAAAATGTCACTTAACGTTTTTGCAATCTACTCAATGCCCATAAAGTAATTTGTTAGCTAGAAAAAAAATAACTCTTGAGAAGAGCATTTTGATAAATAAATTGAATTTATTACATATTCATTATATTATACTTAACCTATTCAGTGATGTATTCATTATATATAACGAATGCCTGAATAAAACTGTCATGACTACAAATGATAGTTTATTGCCATCTAAATGTTAATATTTCACCAACAAACTAGAGCAGAAACAAAAAGTTTATATTAAAAGTTAACAAAAACTCTCTGTATGTATATTGCAGAATTGACAAAGCTGAGTTTGACTTGATATGTTTATACTACTCAGAGTGCTGATTATTAAATTAGTTTAATTATTTGTACTAATTTATTATCAGTTTAATTTTCCTGAATTTTCATTTTTCAGCCCAGAATTTTCATTTCGGTGCATCCTTACAAGAAACCCCATTGTGCGCCACAGCAATTCAGTTAGTCTCACAGTCCTGTAATGTACATGGCCCCTAAAGATTTAGTTTTACATTCATAATAGACAATGGTTATAATTATAAATAAAGTTTAATTGTTACAACAGAATGAGTTACAACATATATTTAAAAGAGGAAAGCAAGTCATAAAACCCCTGTACTTTTAAACCCTCACCCATAGGCGGAGTTTGGGGGGGGCTGGGGGGGGCACTGCCCCCCCAGACCAGAGCCAATTAATGCCTGCCTTGTGCTTTGAATATGTTTTTTTGTTATTACAGAATTCATATTTTCTCGTTTTATTTGTTTTATCGTATTAGTTCTGTGTATAGAATGAGTAAGATGTGGCTAATTAATTTTTTATTACTGTATTTAATTTGTTATTACTGTAGCTTTATTACATTCTCCCGCGATTTGCGAATCTCAAAGTATCGCGGTGCGTGAGTGGACGCTCTTCTCGTTCTGTTTTACGCGCTGAATAAACAAAATGGACATTCGTCGTTTTTTTAATAAATCCACTACTAAAAGTGTCAAATCTATCAGAAGAGAAGACAGTGGACATCTACGCATCTCAGAAAAAGAGGCGGCTTCTTCTGCATTAGGTAAGATATTGTAATGTCTGAAGTAGTTCTATGACAGGTCAAGGGAGACTCTGTTTATGAACTTTAATCGGAACGAAGAACAACACACTGTAACAAGCGCACCCGTCTATTAAACACACTCGCTTTGCACTTCTGAACTCCCCGTGTTAACCCTTTCACTGCCGATGCAAAACAAAACAGCAACTACAAAGAGTCTGTTCTATTCGCTATTCTTTGTATAAAGCAGTGGTTCTCAAATAGTGGGGCGCACGTTACCCTGGGGTACATGCTTTTTTTGCCAGGGAGTAGGTTTTCTTGCACTGAACAAGAGCAGAAGTTCAGATAATCATCCCCTCATCCTTTGACGTGTACGATCATGCCGGTGTTCATGTGTCACGTGATCAACCACAAAATTCACACGTGTTTTCACGCAATATCTGGCACTGAGCCAAAAAAAAAAGACGGGCTCTGAGCTTGTCATTTATCACAACTCAGTGTCTTCAACCACATAAGATTTCTTTTCGGTTTCAACAAGTTGAGCTAACAAGTTGGTGACTATTTTGAATGATCTATTATACAGCGCTTTTTGTGACTGCTGTATGTCAGGTGATAAGTATGACGCGTTACCATGGAAACAATAAGGCGAAAGTTTTTGCAGAGAAATGTTTACCTCTTCCTAGGGGGGCGTGACAGAAAATAATTGAGAAGCACTGGTATAAAGTCATTGTTCATTGTAAATGTATTTTATATGTAAAATTAATGATATATAAATATGATATAAAAAAAACTGAGCTCGTGGTCTGGTGCCCCCCCAAGCACAAAAGTGAAACTCCGCCTATGCCCTCACCCTCATTCATGTTTCCAAGTCCTGGACATGGTGACATTTTAGCTCAAATAGCATCTGCAAAAACCTGCTGCTCAAAGTTAGTACAGCAAAAGCCTATTAACTCTTAGCATCTTCATTCTATCTTTTCTGCTCCTCTTCCCTCTTGTTTCCCTGTCTTTGACACTATTAAATCTAGTCTGAGGACATAAAGGACGACCATAAAATAAAAATTCAGATCTATCAGCAAAGCAACAATATACAGAGGCCAACAAGCCTGAACTTTCTCCCAAACTCAGGAACCTTGCTCCACTTCCAGAATGAATTCGCACTGCATTAACAACATTTGTAAAATTGTGCTGCAGGGTGGTCAGAAGAGTTCATGAAAAGGGGTCATGGAGTTCATTAGGATGTATTCAGCAAAAAAGTTTTATTTCGAACTAAATTCAAGTTGAAACAACACCATCGCAAGACCAAAATGATCGCACTAGTGAAATGATTAGAACTGTGGTAAATTTATATAATTTAACCTTGCCAGACCAGTTTGGGAGGCACATCAGAGTGAATGTCTATTAACTTTGCATGTGCACTCTGGTCTTAAAAGCCAAATCGATCCCCTTAAATCAAGAACTTACCAAAAAACACATTAGTTGTGGAGATCTTCAACATACTGCCTTCTGAAACCTAACAGACAAAAGACCAGTTGCCAGAACTACAACTCTCATTTACTTTTCCATCGATGTTTTCTTTCACTCTGGATGCGACACAGGGGAGGCTGTGGGGCTCCCTTGTGTGGCTAAGAGACAGAACCGCACCCCAAGAGCAAACAAACACAACTATTTAAAAAATTTTAATGCAAAAATAGGTTGAGACAGCATATTGGCAAAGGAAGTAACCCTTCCTCCTCGAGTTCACCATGGTGCATTTAAGATGATAAGACACTACAAATTAACTAAGAATTTGTAGTTCGAGTTTGAATGAGATATTGAGAATGAATATATAAATATATACACTTGTGCACAATTTACATTCATTATTAATTATTCATGTACTGTATCTGGATTGAGATATAGACCAATTGCAGCAGAGAACAAAAATAATAATAATAATCTCACGGGAGTCTAAGGGCAAAAAGTAGTGAAAATGCTTCTAATTGAACACAAATGTTTCCATTACTTATTGTTTAGTAATTCAAACAATTTAAAGATGTCTCAATATTTGGTCTGTACCCCTTTTACTTAAATGAGAGCAGTACTCAAGCTGGATGAACTCCACAAGTCTGTCAAACCTGATGATTACGCTCCCAGGCATGATTTTAGTATGAGCCAAAGAGTATCTTGAGCTTCAGTGGAAGAACATCCGACCATCTCTACAAAGTAGTTCACATGATCAATGTCACAAATTTGATTGCTTAAGTATTTCTGAAGCATATCCTAAAACATTTGTTTCTAAATAGCAATTAGAATACAAATGACTACTATTTAGCCTAAATAATATTCAGCCAACAATTAAGCCAGAACCACCTTTAGTTGTAGTAATTTTGCATATACATTTATATAGTACATTTAAGGTTTTAGTCTTTACACACACACACACACACACACACACATACACACACACACACACACACACACACACACACACACACACACACACACACACACACTACAGAGAACTGAGATGGATGTTAGTGAGAACATACAGAAACACTAAGAATTGCTTTTTAAAATTTTACATTTACAAAATCTTACTTTTTCAAAAGCAGCTTGAATTAGTATAGAACTGGATTCCCAATTCTGCACATGAAAAATTCGATTTTCATAAATGCGTTTCCCATTAATTACCTAGACTCTGGAGGGCCACCGTCCACAGTTTAAAAATGAACTGAAAATAGTTTTACACTTCTCATAACAAAAGTTTTCTAAACTTATGTTTTGCTCTTTTCAGTTTAACATGCATTTGGGTACATTACGACCACCGTTATTTTCACACTCACATTTTTCTGGAGATTTGTGAAAGATGCGTTTATCCAGTTTTCACAAAGACAACAGTTTTCCACCAAAAAAAAAGCACAAAACTATCTCTTTTAAGTAAAGATAGAAGAACTAAAGTATTGTAATTTACCTACGGTAAAATAAAATACTTATGAAATATTCTTTTTTCATTAACATTTATTTTATTTGTACACACATTATTATTTCCTAAATATTTGGCTTCCTTAAACACCAGAGTGAATGTATATATATATATATATATATATATATATATATATATATATATATAGAGAGAGAGAGAGACTAAGGCACTATATCACCAAAAAAAAAAGAAGAGGTTTGTGTACACTTTAAAGTCCAGGTATAAGTCAATGCAAAGATTTTACTCTATTCAAAAGTACAGTGAACATCGGTTGAAATCTCAAAAGGCACCAGACAGATGTATTTAAGTTTAAAATGTCATGTAAAACAGCATAAATGTATTAACATTTCTTAGAACCTCTGTATGTATACCCATTTGAATCCTCATTACTCTGCAGCTTACAGGACACTCCGTTACTAAAACTTCAGCCTTAACTATTTAAAGTGTATTAGTGGATCTGTTCTTCTGTTCTCCTTGTCCTGCCATTGACCAGATGCAACATGACGGTCTGCGGATGAATCCTGGCACCAGATCACAAAACACCAGCCCGTTAAATACTATGCTATTCTCTGCTCAGCTTGGGTTTCTGCTACCAAGAACGCTAACAAGCCTTGCCCAGAGCTTCTGCTTCCTGGTAGGGTGGACCCAGCCCCCTCTGTCCACCCCCAGTCTCACCCCCTTTCACCTGATACTGCAGCCAAATTCTACACCAGACATCTCTAGCACCCAAGCGCCAGAAGAGGAAGCAGTCCAGTGCAGCCCGCTTCGATCTAATGCTGAACGGATACAAAACAGATATCCACACTAAAGTTCAGTTTCTAAATCTTCAGATCTTGCCTGCATACATGCCTGAGCTCTTCTGATAAAAGTCTGAACATTGCATCAGATTGAGAAAGAGCCTTATCAACCACATACACCTTCATTAACTGCAGAACCTACATGATGTGAAGTATGCCCGTCTTCGACGATATGAGAAAGCACATGAAAAAGCATTTATATAACGTGAAGTAAAATATGAGAACACCAAGTGAAGTCCTACTGAGAGTTTATGACAACATCCACACCCAGACAGACAGATTGTTCCTCCTTGCACAATAGATAAGATAGAGCAACTGCACTGGGGTTTTACTTTAGGTGCTTTATGAAAAATGTGGGATCTTATTTCAACACGACATCAGTCCTAAAAGCCATGAATAATATTAAGCCCAAACTTTGTGCCCAATATTATTCATGGCTTTTATCTTGTATTGTTCCTAGCTGTTTAAAGGACTGGTGTAGTGTTGAAATAAGATCAGTTTGGGGGCTTAAAATCATTTGAGTGACATACACAAGTAGAGAGTGACATACACAAGTAGAGTAGACATACTCCAAATCTATAGCAAGCAAAGGGACGGTATTGTTAGGGGGTACATTTTTTTAAAGTTTGGACATTGCTGAGAAACTCAAAAAACTCAAGCAACATATATATATAACATGCCATATCTTATTTGTCATGCAATAAGGAAATAAGGTAGGAAGATGATAGTTCTTTTTTGTGAAGGTTCCCTAAATGTGAGCTGTATCTGGATCAAATTGTGTGGTGATAGCAAAGTTTGTAGCATTTGGAACCAAGGTAGCCTTTTTGTTTAGCCCTTGACAGCCGGAAGGCATTTAGACGAAGACAATTTTGTTTCTCCATGAGGAATATCTTGTAATCAACGCAATGAATTATGTTGATTTTGGACTCATTTCAATTGGGAACATCCACCATAAGTAATGATGTGCCAATGTGTACGATCTATGCAGGTTTCATGAAGTTACAAGCAAAAACATCACATGAAAGCTACATTTGATTTTACTTACACCTGTGGAGTTTTATGTATCATAACCTCGTGAGGAATATATTGTGACTGACGCAAAAGATTGTTGAATCAGAGAGAATCTGATGTAAATAATTGTGCAATTTTCAACGGTTGTGTTTAATGAAGTTAAAGTTTATTAAGCCACATCAAAGCTCAAAACAATTATGCTTGTTTTCTACTCTGTTAGACCTTTTAAATGACATATGACGTGACTATATGAGCTATACGTTTTTTTTTTACATAGTACAAAATTAGAATTTCATAAATTATGTTAAGACTATTATACTAATTATACAGTTAAGTTTCTAAGCTTTCAAAAGACACCTATTTTTTGTTGACCGAGGCGGTAGTTTAGAAAAATATGATTGCAGTAATCCCTCGTTTATTGCGGTTAATGTGGACTGGAACCCCCCGTGATAGGTGAAAATCCACAAAGTAGGATCAGCCAATCAGCTCACGGGATACATTCACTCGTGCTCTCATTCGTTGATCTCGCGCCGGGAACCAATCACGTGTCTTGTCTGAGTGCCCGTGGGTGTGTACAAAGCCTCTGAGGGAGTTTCTCTCTTTGTCTGTCATCCTGGAAAACCGTTTCTCTTGCACATCACGATGAAACAACACTGCTTTGCCGATACGGCGATATTTTTGAATTTTTATTTTTTTATAAATATTTTTGAAAAATCCGCGATTCACTGAGGCCGCGAAACTTGAACCGTGAAGTGGCGAGGGATTACTGTACTCATTTTTTCATAACTAGGTGGCACCTGCCAGCGGTACACTCATTTTAGGCAAAATCTAGTGGTTGCGTTGTAATTTAATTATAAATTCTTTCACAGGTCGGGCGTTACACTTAGGGTTTATGGGGTCAATACTTGCATTCAGCAAGAATGCATTCAATTGAACAAAAGATCATCAACATAAAAGACATGTTCAATGTTACAAAAGATTTCCATTTCAAACAAATGCTGTTTTTTTCCTCTATTCAACACTGAAAAAAATGCGTCAGTTTCCACAAAAATATTAATCAGCACAAGTGTTTTCACCGCTGATAATAATAAAAATGTCTTGAGCCCAAAATCAGCATGATTTCTGAAGGATAATGTGACACTGAAGACTTTTACGGTTTCTGGACGTTTGCTTTGCCATCACAGGAATTAGTTGAGAAAATTAAATTAACTTTTATTGTAATAATATTTCACACTATCATTATTTTTCAGTATTTTTTATCAAATAAATGAACGGACTTAAAGAGAATGTAAAAACTACTTTACATTTTTTTTTAAATACTTTTGAAGGTACTTTTTAATTAATACTTTCTTCAAAAAACAATAAATAGAATTGATATTTGAGACAAGTGTGATCCAAATAACTTAGCAACCTGAAGTTACTTTACATTTAAACTTAATTCATTTACTAGTTAACTGGATTAGTTACAGCATTTCTCAATTTCAACACCTATATTTCTAAAATCAAAAGATAATTCATTATGAACTCACATGAACAAACAATGAACTATTTTATTTGTATTAACTAGCTTGAAATGGCATTAAATAAACACTGTAAAAATACAGCTAATTTTTAGTTCATGTTAGCAATCTAATGCATTCATATTAAAAATGAGACCTTACTGTAAGACTACACTGTCAATGATGTACTTAGTGTAGTAAAACAGCTTTCTAGGAAATGTCAGTTGCAATGTGTGAGCCACGTTCAAGACAACTAAAACATCTGGGCAGGCCTTAACTTCTGCACACAGACATTTGCCAGCAGGAGTTTGCAGTCTCTCACTCTCTACTAATTGTCTTGCGTGTCAAGAGAATGAATCTGTGATACCATGGGCAGATATTACTTCAAAAGCTAATTTTCAAAATGAACCCACAATTTTCAGCTGTGTCATGAAGTCTGGAGAAATAGGAAATGTTCTCAGGCATCCTCAATCTCCACAAACCACACTTATTGGGAGCCAGAGCTCTGAGGCCCAGACCTTTGTAAAGCTGTAGTTTTAAGGAGCTTTTATGGGTTAGATAAGTTTACACCACTGTACCATATATCTTATGCAACAATGGCCCACAACTCCCTTTTAAGGATAGATAGGCATTAAGCCTATGTTGAGTAACATTTCCCACTTTATAACATTTGGATCAATGCACCTTTTGCTCATTTGAACATACATGCCGACCAGAATCAGAAATTAACGAGGGCTCATGGCAAATAGTAATAGTAAATTTACCTGTTATCTAACATTTTACATTTTATAATACATATTCTATAAATAGATTCAGAATGGGTTTTGTTCCTCCGCAGATCCTGAATAGACCTGCAGCTGTCATATATCCATCTCAAAAGCATATGTATTATGATGACGTGTCTTATATGGATAATTGATAGTGTCTTTAATATTTCATTTCATGACTTAACACGTAAATGACCATTGTTCAATTGAAGTTTTTGACAAATGAGGCAAAATTTTTACATGGTTAGAATAAATTAATAAAACAAATAAAATGTGCCCCCATAAATGTAATATATTGCCATAAAACATGCTTTCAGCTCAATTTATAATTTGCAAAACTGCACCTAAAATCTATTCTGGTGCATTGGTTACTTATACAATTAACATGTACAAATAATTACATGTCGGAAATGTGTTTAAGAAAACTGTAAGGTCAAGGTAATTTACCTCATTAACCATGATAAAGAACTGAATTCAGGTTTTACTCAATGGCCAAGCATGTCATGGGGACATACCTCAGATAAAACAAAACACTGTGCTTAAAAATGAGGATATACAAATAAATATAGGCCATATTGTATTCAATGATATCCATTATAACTTCTTTATAACTATTATAGGCCTATAGAGCTCAATCCAGCCATGGGAATAGCGATTTTTTCTTTCTTCATGAACCTCTCCACACTTTACCTGATATTAGAACTACTAAACATCATGAATTAGATGAATGTGTGTTTAATAACTCGATGTATGTCACTTTAAGTGTCTCTCTATACATTTCTCCTGGTTGCTTTGGAACAACCGGCTTCGGACATTAGTAAAGGGGGCCGACTGAAAAAAAAAACTAGTTAAAAAGCCATCGAACATGCTCGATAACATAAAATAATCGATGCGCAATCACAACACACGGAGAGATAAACTCACCGATCCTTCTGTCGTGCTCTTTTATTGCTTTTTCGTGTGCCTTCTTTTGTTTGCGAAAAAACTGCTATCAAGAATAGTCGGGTACATTTTCCCGAGGCTAGAGACGGTTGTGGATAAAACACACGGACGGGAGACGATTGGGACCATAACTGCGATAATCGAAAAGCAAACCGCACATCGATGTGTCGATGAAATCGTAAACATTTTATATTTTGTGTTTACACGGCCTACGATCCCCTCATCCCGTTGGCATTTCTTTCCCCGACGGCCGATATGGTCGCCAAGTGAAGCAGAGACGAGAATCAAGAGAGGTGGTGGCAAAGCCGCTGATGACTGACATCAAGGGACTCCAATTGGGCGAAGGTCTGTGTTCCGGCGGATACGGATGGGGAAAGACTCTGGAAGATAGCGTCACTTCCGCACTCGAATTCCAGTATTAGTGATTGAATGTCCGACTCAATTCCGTAATTCGGTTCTTTTGAACTATTGGCTTCAAAGAATAGGTTCAAAAATGATTCAGACGTTCTTTTACAACGGACCCTTTTCAATCTCTCTCTGTTTTCCACTCTTTTTGAAAGCTTTGAAAACACTAGTGTGGCGTTTTTTTTGGAGTACACACCAAGACGTTTACCCAACTATGACCATTTCCACTTCTGAGAAACCCGGAAATGTGAATAAAGCACGTTGAGCAGTTTAATATCATTTATTGATTAGGTTATTAATTGATTATTAATTGCATAAGAAAACAATACATGTATATATGTAGCCTAATTTAAACCTTTAGCTACTATTGTAATATTGTATTTCAGTACACTTAGTTGTATCCACGATTTAGCTAATTGAATCATAATTAACAAAATATTAAGTCAAAAAATGTTTCAATAAATTTGTAAACATATTTTACTTATTTTAATTATTTAAAACATTCATGCAATTCGTTTAGTAAAGTAACTTGCTTTTCTCCTCATCAAATCGTCGGTTAGCTTTTAATAATTCTCATTTTCTGCTCAATCTGATTAGTTTTCGGTTTACTACTGCGAATCGAGCATGTGTTTTCGGTTCAATAAACGAGTCGTGGAGACAAGAATAATAGATTAGAAGATAGAAAAAGAATCGATTCAAACGAATGAGTTGTTCACACGTGATTCAGACATCACAAAATCCAGCCCAGATAGAGTACAGTAGTGATGGACGATTGCCATAGGATGCAGTGGTTTATCTGAGTGACAATTTTAAACACAAATTAACCGTTTGTGCTCACAACATGAAAGCTAACGCACGCGATATCGGATCGTAACTTACATAACGTGTTTTGACTCTTTATCTAATGTAACGTAGGGCGATTATGTAACTGGAGGCACGAAACAACCACGGTGACCCCATCTATAATTGCACAAGAATAATTCGGACAAAACTTAATTGAAAGATGACTTTTGAAATCGTTGTACATTTGGTTCTACGTGGTGAAATGGCTAGGCTGTGTCAAACACTTAATGTTTTGGATTTTGTAGGTGTAATGAGATGTGCTTGTCTACTCTATAGACTTTATCAGCTTAAAGAAAATATAAAAAGTATGCTTCTAAAAATCACAGATAGGGGGGAAAAGTTGTCAGTTCTTTGACTGCTCTGGTGAGGGAATGCAAGCTGAAGTCTTGACTGTCATGTGAGTGAGTCTCCCTTTATCCCTGCTTCCTTTCATGCAGTCATGTGACATGTTGTGTGACAAAGGCTGGCTGTTCTTTAAAATCCCCCTGTAAGCCAGTGTGCCAACTTCTAGTCTTTACATAGTCTTTACAAGTTCATGTGTGCTTGGACTCTAAAAAGCTCTTTTTCATCTCTTTACAGTACTCGTATACTCAGCATGTGTGGCTGTGATATTCACACGTCTCTGGATTACAGAAGCATGCGACATTAGAAAGTCCAAGTCAGCAATTCTCACGTGAACAAGATAAGGCACACACACACAAATGTAATACTTGTAGCAGGTATACACAGCAGTGCTCAGTACTTTTATTAATTGTCAGATCTTTGGAAACATTTGGAAGGAACTGACAAAATATAATTTAAAGGTCACTCTAAGCTTTATTATCCCAACCTAATGAATGGATGTATGTAGAAACATGCATGTGAATGTATGCAGTAGCTTTCATGCTTTCAGTTTTGTGCATTTCATGCAAAGTTGTTTTAATTGACCTTTATGGAGTAATTCATTTAAGATCAATTAAAAAGGGATATACTGCCCTCTACTGATTTAATCAGCTTAAAGCGTAAAAATTGCCTTTTATAACCACAATACACACACAAATCTGATCAATAATGTGTCTGTACATTACAACAGTTATTTTTTAGTGTCCGACTAATGATTGGTATTTTAATAATTTTGAATCTGATTAGTTGCACTTTAATTAGTTGTAGTGAATTATGCTATATGCTGTTTTTTGGCTATCTACACTGTAAACAATTATAAGTTATGACAACATATGTTTTTACGTTTCTTTAACTTCTGATAAGCAATTTTCAACTTTTAGTTATAGAAGTTACATAGTTCATTTTTTTTAAAGTCACTTTAACATAATTTAAGTTGAATTGACTTAAACATCCAAGATGGATGTACTTGAAAATTTTAAGCAGCAACTTTTTTTTCTTACTTTTTTTTACAGTTTAGCAGGAATCCTTCCATTTCAGTGACAATACCAGTCTATCAAAAATAGGACTTTTAAAACAGGAAGAGAGTTGTTTTAATCAAATTTTCTATGGATATTTTAGATAATGGCTTTTATGTAATAGCATACGCTTTGAGAATTTATGTGAATGAGCTGAGGAATCACAAGATCTTTGGTTGAAATACAGATCCCACTAAATTAAGGCATGACACTAGAATGAAAGGCAGCATTAAAGTAAAGAAATACAGTAATAGTGTTTAATAATAATATTTTCAGTAACGATGTGCTCTCTGCCAAGAAGAAACAAATGTTGTTTTTTTTTACAAATGTGTTGCCATGAAACAGGATTTACCAGATAACTCTATTCTATGTTTAATCACCCTATTGCAATATTAAGCTGTTCTGTCACTTTGGAACTTGACAGCCCCTTTACACTACCGTTCAAATGTTTGGTGTATGTAAGATCTTTTAACATTTCTGATAAGACTCATAAAGACTCCATTTATTTAATAAAATATATAGTAACAGCAATAATTATTACACCATCACACTACACAGACTTTTAGTTTGTTGTCATTCAGATACACATGTTTTCCTTTGTGTTACCCGCCACCCTGGACACCAATCATAATCATCATCATTATCATCATCATCACAGCTGTTAGTCATTTGTTCATCACTTTGAGCTTATCAGTTCCTCACCTGCACCCAGTATTTGTCCAGTCTACGTTTGGGTTAGCATTCTTGTCGTCTTGGTTTCCTATCAAATTGTTAATTATTAAATGCTACTATTGAGCTTGAGCTTGATCTTCATCTTCATGTCTTCCTCGTCAGCCTGTCTGCTCCATTGTCGTGTCTTCCTCTCCTGTATATCACGTGTCTTGTGTGCAGAGCGTGGTGTTCGGATTCTGGCACTTCGGTTCGGATTCCTGTTCGGTTTCAGTTGTGTACAGAGATTCGGACATTCATGCTTTGTGTGTTTTGTCTTCTGTTAGAAATGAGTGTTCGCTCGTCCGCTTTGTCTTGTCATGTGAGCTCGCACGGTTTCAAATTCACTTGGGCTGCGTGAGAGCAAAAACTTGGGGTAGTTTTTGTTTGTATTTTGTTTTATTTTCATTATTAATAAAAAGCCTTTCTCCTGCGATTGAGTCCTCGCCTCTTCCTTTCACCTAGAACCTGGCAGAAGGTCTTCTATGAAGCTAACAGGTATAACCAAGATTAACTGCTGATGCATACGTTGTTCCTTCATCTGTCCTTGAACAAATTTACATGAGATAAACTCATGAACATTTCTCACACGTTTTCCCTCTGTTTTGTTTAAGATCCGCCGTCAGAGGTTTGCTAGTATGGAGGCTGCCAAGACCAACTGGAATAGCTTTTTCATGCTATAATAGCTTAGTTCATGCTTTTTGTTGCCATTTTTTGATTTCTGATTTGATTTATTGAAATGAATTCAGAATTCAAAGTTTTCTATTTGTTTTTGTAATGCATCGTAATAAATAAAATGGATGTAATTGATAATTACTATGAATAAAAAATATGCTTATGCACGTATCTCAAGTCACTTATTTGGAATTTATTAAATTTAATAGCATTCATATAAGATATTTAAAATAAAGATACCGGTAGTGTAAAATAAGCTGCAGTAAGGATATTGTACTGTAAAATGAAACTGCTGTGAGGGCATTATACCGTAAAACACATTTACAGGTGCTGCTGTAAAAGGGCAGTTAAAGTATCTTACTGGCAATAGTAAGATACTTTACTAGTATGTCTATCAGTAAGTTACTGCAAAAATACAATAAAATGTCTATAAAATAGCTGTTTTATATTTGAATATACTGTATTTTAAAATTTCTCAATTTCTCAAAGCTCAGTTACTCCAATTTTCAGTGTCACATGATCCTCCAGAATGGTGGAAACCATTATACTAATTATTTTAGGATTCTTTGATCAATAGGAAGTATGTATAAAAAATAACACATTGCAAATCAAATCAATGCATCCTTGCTCAATAAAATTATTTGTACTTACCTCAAATATTTGAAGCATAGTGTAATTTCACTGAACAAAGACCATGATTTTCTTCAAAATTCCTCTTAAGCTCAACAGAAGAAATAGTCATTTAGTTCAGTTCTGTTTTCATTTTTTATTTTTTCACTTATTAAAGTCATAGAGTTTTACTCTTGTATCGCCACGTGCTGAATAGCTGACGCTGCATACAATACATGTTCTTGTGAAGTGAAGCTTCTGTTTAAGAACACATGGTTTCTCATATGGCCTGTATCTCAAGCATGATCGACACAGCTTTCGTTCCTCTACTCATCAGCAAATAAAAAAAATTCTGTGTGTGAAGAAATTACCCAATGCGGATTTGCACAGATTTCTTCTGTATGGCCTTACGTGTGTATGCAGTTCAAAGCAGTTCATTTCTACATCACAAAAGTGTTTCATACACCCATTCTGGTCAGTTAAAATGTAATGTACTGTATAAGAAAGATATATGATTGCTTTAGCATCCCTTTGACACTTCATACAACTTGCAGCTTGTAAATGGATGAATAGAGAACTATAATTGTAATATTTTTTTAGTCCAGAAACAAAGTCTCACACAGTCTAGATCTTGGTTTTCAAAAAGCTTTTGAACATCTCCATCATTATGGCCCACTAAACAGACACAGTTCACTGAGCACACGTTCAGAACATGAAAAATATAACTTACTTGAGAACACATATCAATCTTTAAGTTGAGAATTTAAGTTCAACATTTTCTTTATTCCATAGTTGATCCTTACGGCTTTCTTTAATTGTTCCTAGTCTGTGTTTCTCTTGTTGACTAAAATTAAAACTATTCATAAAGTCAAAATAAAATATCAAAAAAATTCGATTAAAAACGAACTGAAATAAGCTAAAGTTGAAATACTAAAATTATTCAAACTGAAATAAATTTCAGTAAAACACAGTAAAATCTAATATAAATGGCAAAAGCAAAGAGAAAAAAAGGCAAAAAAAAATTAAAGCCAATACAAAATAATAATAAATGAAATATCTAAATAATACTAACATAACACCAATATACCCTCGTGTTCACTCTAGAAAGCTTTTTATTCTCTAAATATGATAATACAATTGATTTCAATTTTATTCAATTTCAATATCAGAATTTCAGTTTGGACAAGATAAGATTGAGGTTTTAGTTGTTTAGTTGTTATTAATTTGGCAAGGTCTTGCTTGTTCTTTCCAGGATTGATTAGAAACTCCCCCTCTGTTCATGCACATGGGTCACGAACAGCCCACAAAGCCTGAGGGGCAAGCATTTTGTTAACCTGGTCTCGACAGTAACATGGTTTATTTGATCTACTTGCTTGGATGTGTGATTCATGTATTCCTCTGATATCTTGATCTTCTCAAACACCGTTGACGTCAAGTCTGTTAAAATCAGAACAGCATAAGCAGGTCTACATTAAGCAGAGCACACAGCAGGCCTTGCCTCTTGTGACGGGAATCCTGCCTCTTTTTAGTCATGCAGATACTTCTTTTCAGCTCATCAAATGACTCTCAAATGGATCTGCACTTATAAATAAGTGATCTGTCTTTTATAAATCCGAAAACATTTAAAATGGTTAGAAATTTTAAATTCTAACCTTTAAAGTAAAAAATACGTCATTGCAAACAAATCACACTCAGAAGAAAGTGTGACATGTAACAAAGCCCCTTTTTATCTTACTGGCAAGCAGCTAAGTTTATGAAACTGTTACAGTTTGCAACCGTACACGAGAGAGGGAGAGAGAGCGAGGGGGAAAGAGAGAATATGGCCTAATCATTATTTTATAACTAAATATCACGCAAGCTTATTCTCCTTAAAACCGATAATCAAATCATAGATGGAGTAGATCGACTCCAACACCCCCAAAGATTTAATTCGGTAACATTAGATAGTTTTGATTAATATGTTGTTTAGTGTTGCTGATCTTATTCTATGTTATTTTATGTCTGTATCTGCTTTTATATGGTGTCACTTGTTTCAGATTTTTTTATCTAGAAAAGGGGACATGGAAAGATGGAAATTTACATCAATGGCGGAGATAAGATGTCTCATAAATTATAGAAAACTCGGTCAATGAAAAATGTGGACAAATGTTGCTGATGAGGGACAAGCACCATCCCTGCGCCAAATTTGCCTGAGAGTCCCAGACAGCAAGAGAAAACCTGCTTCACAGACCTGATGATGAGGCCTGAGCTAGCCACAGAACCAAAGCCTGAGCCAGTACCTTCCATGAACCATGGAGTCAGAGCTAGCCAAAGAATTTGTCTTGAAGCCAGTGTTAGTTATCGTGTCCATCTTTAGGCTGGAGCATATAACCATGTCTTTTGAGTAGTCCTCCTCAAGAACAGATGAGGATCACTGTCTCATTGATTTTACAGCCAAATCCCACCCTCGAACGCTCTCATCTGATTAAGACAGGTATGACTCTGGACTCATCTGTCCCACTGGTTCCCTTGCACCTCCTAGGCAGGATGACGTGGTGGTGGAGAGTGACGGAGGAATGGTGACGCACACATGTAAACAGAAGTCCAGTGAAGTGAAGCAGAGTTGCAAGTGGAAGGAATGATCTTGGAGAGTCGTAGAGATGGAGCATAGGAAGACGAGGCTGGGGATCCCATGGATCATTAGAGGTATGGGGAGTCAAGGAGTGAAGTCCTGTATACATTGTACTTCGGATGGTGAACTGAAGTGAGGAACGTGCTTATGTAGTGAGGTGTTGGGCGTGATGATGAGGTACAGGTGTGTGCAATCAATACTCTGGAGAAGGGGCTCCTTGAGGTTTAGAGATGAGAGAGCCTGGTTGATCCATGACACATACACTTGAGATGCAGAGAGATTTTCAGAGACAGGATATTTCTGATTACACACACTAGACGTGTTCAGAGATTTCTGTGTTCAGTATAACAGCAATCACTGACGTCATGTCTTTTCTTTTCTTTTTTTGTGGTTTACAGTCATGGCCAAATTGTTGGCACCCTTGAAATTTTTCCAGAAAATCAAGTATTGCTCACAGAAAAATATTGCAATAGCACTTTTTTTTTGCTATGCACATGTTTTTTTCCCTTTATGTGTATTGGAACAAAACAAAATAAGGAAATTTCACCTAATTTCACACAAAACAACAAAAATGGCTTCAGCAAAATTATTTCTACACTTTCAAAATTGTGGCTGAATAGGTTTATTTCAAGTATGTGACACTCCTTTAAATTCACATGGGGCAAGTAAAAGGTGTGGGAAATATAAAAATCACACCTGAAAGCAGATTTTAAAAAAAGAGACGTTGACTTAGTCTTACATTGTGTGTCTATGTCTGAAGAGGTCGAACCACCCTGGATCGCTGAACTCACTGAACTGCGCCACCATGGAGGGCTGAGCAATCCTGGCTCCAGCTGCCGGCTCTGATCTGGTCTTCTAGGCTACCAGCTCCGCCCTGGTCTCCTGAGCTTCCGGTGCCCCCCTGGAGGGTGGCACCCTTTCTCCTAATCATTTTCTGAGTAATTAAGCCCTGTGTTTGTCAAGTCAGTCTCAATTCTCGTCTACACTGCATTCTATGAATCTTTGTATTCTTTGTGTTGTTAATTACTGTACCTTTCATCCTCGTCTTCTGGCCTTCATCCTGTATACATGCCTGAAACTGCTACAAAAATATCTAAAAAGTTAGCTATCCTGAAAAATGGTCACGTTTATTTTAATAATGTTAGCCTAGCTAGTGTGTTTGAGTTATTAACGTATTTCCCTTTGACAAATGTTGTGGAAATTATTTTCCTAAATGTTTATCAATAAAGAACAAGTGAGATTCTCAAAAGGTTTAAACAGTCTTAAGCTTTATTTCTTGCAAGAAAGACATTCTCACACACAGACAACATCTGAGCAATGAGAAGGATATATGTTTTTGGACACACGTATTGTCTATGCGGTATTTGTGTGAACGTTGTTTGTTGCAGGTGGGAACGTGATTGGAGGATTCACTTGTCAGGTTGATGACGCACTACCATGACATAGGAGACTTCGCAGCCAATCACCTATCACTGTAATAGTTTAAAAAACTGCCCCAACCTCAACGAAGTGAGTGGTAAGAGCAAGCATGCTCAATGAGGAAGGTTCTCTCATCCAGTCCAGTCCGAGAGTTGTTATGGTTTTGCTCTGATTCGTTGCAACTGTTGTTTGTTCGTGCTTGTGTTTATTTATGCACTTATATTTGTTGTTAAGTCTTTGGTCTGTGTCTATTGTTTATTGCATGGTCGATTGGTTTGAACACTTTGTTGACTGGTGGGGGAAGCAGAGCCAGGCAAGTTGGTCGCGACCTACATTACACCACACAGTTTTACAAAATTGTATTAGACACGCTAGGCTCAGGAGGGGGGCTTATTAAGCAATGTTTTGTTTATTAGTTAGCAGAGATTACTTTCAGTTGGTCAATAAACTCTGTTGAAGTTATTCCCTGTCTGTGTTTCCTTCTGCACTATGACAGAAGACCAGACCGAAATACAACCGGAGGCAGCCGCTAGCGAGCTCCAGCCTAATCCACCGGACCCCTTCACCAGCGTCGCCCGAGCGTTGCAGCAAGTTCTCCACACCCATGCCACTTCTTCCTCGTCATCTGCTTCTGCCAGTCCCATGGCCTGGCCTGCGACATACTCAGGTGAGGTAGAGGATTGCAGTGGGTTCCTGCTACAATGTTCCCTCTACTTAGAAATGCAGCCGCAACAATTCACTAATGATTGCGCCAAGATCGCGTTTATGGTATCGCTACTGACTGGGCGTGCGCTTCGTACCTGCCATTCTGGAGCAGTTACGGGGAGCCTGCCTCTTCTCTAAATTCGACCTGCGGAGCGCATATAATCTCATTTGGATCCGTGAGGGAGACGAATGGAAGACTGCCTTCATAACACCATCCGGCCAATCCTAGTCATGCCATATGAAGTATCCAACACTTTATGCTCCGTCTTCCAAGGATTTATGAATGAGGTGTTCCGGGAGTTCCTCAACCAATTCCTGATCGTTTATATTGATGACATCCTCATCTACTCCCGGAACCTGGCCGACAATCGCCACCACGTGACACAGGTCCACCACAAGCTCCGAAAAAAACACCTCAAACTTAAGAAATGCGAATTCCACCGGGAATCAGTCCATTTCCTCAGCTATATCATCAACCATTCAAATGGACCAGAGGAAGGTGCAGGTGGTGAAGAACTGGTCCCAACCAACTATGGTGAAGGAACCAACTTCAACCATCGCCTCATACGTAACTTCAGTAAAATCAGCACACCCCTCACATCATTACTCCGTCATGGGCCCAAGTCTCTGACCTGGAACACCGAAGCCAGCACAGCCTTCCAACATCTCAAAAATGCTTTCTGCACAGCCCCTCCTCAATCATCCAAACCAGGACCTTCCATTCATCGTAGAGCTAGACGCATCCCTCACCGGGGTAGGAGCTGTCCTCTCTCAGTGGCAGGGTGAGCCCCCAGACTCTGTCCATGTGCCTTCTATTCTAAGAAGCTGACCCTGGCGGAGCAGAATCATGACATCGGAAACCAAGAGTTGTTGGCCATAAAGCTGGCCCTGGAGGAATGGCGTCATTGGCTGGAGGTAGCCCAACCCCCTTTTACTGTGATTACTCCAACCATGGGCCCCAATTAATCTCCCTCGTCTGACAGGCCTTCTTCTGCCTCTTTGGTGTGACAATCTGTCTTACCTCTGGTTACCACCCTCATTCCAACGGCCAGACTGAGCGGAAGATTCAGGAGATCGGGAGATACCTCTGGTCATACTGCCACGATCAGCAGGATAGTTGGAATCATTTCCTTCCCTAGACTGAGTATGCCCAAAACTCCCTTGGCCAAGACACGACTGGTCTTACACCCTTCCAATGTATCCTCGGATATCAGCCACCCCTCTTTCCCTGGTCCGTGGAACCTTCTGATGTCTCAGTGGTCCACTACTGGTTCCGAGAGAGCCAAAGGGTCTGGGACTCAGTTCACATTCACCTCCAAAGGGCAGTCCAGGGACAGAAGAGCCAGGCTGACAGCCATCGTGCAAGGACTCCCCAATATCTTCCTGGGCAAAAGGTATGGTTCTCCACTAGGGACATCCGTCATCCATCTCTGGCTGCCCTGCCATAAGCTGAGTCCCCAGTACATTGGCCCTTTCACCATATAGAAGCAGATCAACAAGGTCACTTACAGAATCAATTTACCACAGAACGACCGAATCTTACTTTCATTTCATGTGTCTTTGATGAAGCCATATATTAACCCTCTACCCCCTTCTCCTTCAGGGTCTGATGCTGGTGACGTACTTCCTCCTCCTCCAGTGGGTCCGACCGAAGACAAGATCTACAGGGTCAATACCATCTTGGACTCTCGGTGACGGGGCGACATCCTGGAATACCTGGTAGACTGGGAGGGGTTTGGCCCAGAGGAACGTTCCTCGGTCACCCGTGACGACATCTTCAATCCTTCACTACTCACTGAATTCCACACTAGCTACCTTAATCGACCGGCTCCTTGAGGCTGGGGCTGACCCCGTCATCGCTCACTGAGTGCATCAGGAGCTGCCCCTGGAGGAGGGGGTACTGTCATGGATTCAACCACACCTACAGTATAAGACCTCTACCCTCATCCTACCCAATCTCAATCACTGGAACACTAATCACCATCACCTGTAACCACTCTCCTCTCACCCTTCATAAACCACCTTCATGACATTTTTCACTGTCTGGTCTACGATTTCCTCCACACAGCGGTCATAGGCTTTGCAATCCCATCCTTGTCGCCAGTTTGTTGTGAAAATTATTTTCCTAAATGTTTATCAATAAAGAACAAGTGAGATTCTCTAAAGATTTAAACAGTCTTAAGTTTCTTGCAAGAAAGGCATTCTCACACACAGACGACATCTGAGCAATGAGAAGGCTCAGAATAGCGCTTCTCATAAAGCTTATATCTTTGTCAAATTGTTACATGAGTCAGTTATTATCATATGAGTCTAAGCCTGGAAAATATGTCTGCACTGTTCTGTTCATTTCTCAGCAGCATCTACTAGATGTATTCCTGTTGGCAGATACACCTTTTATATTCAAATATCAGAAACTCTTGGTGACTAAACACAATGAATACTATTTTACATTGTGTTTGGGACAGAACGTCTAGTTTTATGATAAGCTTGGCTACTTCTAAAGATAAGGATTAATAAGTAAGTAATACAATTATACAATTTCCATTACACAAATCAACAGACACTTTCTACTTTTCACTTTCAACAGCAACTGTCCTCAGAGGCTTCAAATACTTTGAATGTTGCAGTCCTGTTGCATTTTTTAAGCATTTGCAGTCCTGTTAAATGATGCAGTCCTGCATTTACTGATAAATAAAATATATTTCGTTGATGCTTTGCTGTTTGTGGTTTTGTTGACAACTACTTTTGATAAGCTAATATGATGCCTTTTTATATTGAATACCAGTAGAATTTAAAATGTGTTAAGTATATGGTCATTTACAGCGGTTTATTTAGATATGTGTCGCTGTTTATAAATATTTAACTGCTAGTCCCCTGGAATTAGTAGAGATTTTACATTGCATGCTCAGAAAGGTATTGCAATTAATCGGGGAGTAAGTAACCATTTCCAACCGTGTCTGGGGAGTTATCGCGTTAGTGAACAGACTACGAAAAGTATTCAGTCTCCGGCCTGTCAAGAAACCAGATCGTGTCTTTAGGGGTTTGTGCGCTAATGGGCATGGTGCGGAAAGGTGCCTTTTCGTCTCTGTAGTTTGCTCCTCTCTCAACACCTTGTTTAGTGTGCTATTACTCCTTGTTACGTTCTGTTCCTTGTTGGTATGTCATTGCATAAGTGTTTTAAATGTGTTTGTTTTATTATTTGACAACAAAGGTTCATACTGTTAAATGAAAAACAGTTTACAATACCAACATTATTACGTAATTTGCAGTTATTACATAGTAAATTGTTGATATAATTGTCCTGTATGTGCATATCCTGGATCTGAAACTGTTAAACTTTTGAATTCCAAATTGAATTTCACCTCTCATAGATCAAACTTACCAGAACCCTTCATCATCATCATCACAAGGAGAAAAAAAGCAGTCAGGAGACGACATGTATGAATGCAATGGAACTGCTGGGTTATTTTTGTACATTGCATAAAGGAGTAATCGCCTTCTGGTCATGATCTTGGATTTTGTGTTCTTTTGTACTTTCTGAGCAAATTCATTTGACTATAATAGAACATTGTAAGTGATATTTCCAATTACCTTAACAAAGGACTAATTCTATAACATTTACTTTATTCATTGTTCATGCATTAATTAATTAATTCATTCATTCATTCATTCATTTTTCATTTCTATTAATGAAATAAAAAAAGTCCAGCTGCATACAGTTATGATATGACCCACTGTAAACTAACCCCTGTTTTTTTTTTTCAAAGGACCTTATCACCCCACGCCTGACGTTCACATGATTGAATATCAAGCAAAAATCCCAAGAAAACTGACATTTTTTGGGGGAAACAAGCTTCGTCACAGAGATCAGTCTTGGATATGCTTCTATAAGGAATAACCCTATTTTTAATATTTTCAGTCATATGATACCAACAAATAAGAAAAAATACAATCTTCAATTAATGATCTCAATGATCAGGTTTTGGATAATGGGAACCAAATTATAGTAAATAATATAAATATTAGGAAGGCATTATGACTTAACCATGCAAATTGATGATTAAAGGTTTTAACATGCAAAAAAAAGTTGTGTGATGATTAGATTAAGGGGTAGAGGACATAAAATATAAGCTCAGTAGTTAACAATATGTAGGCCTATTTGTGTGCACTTTTAAATTAACAACTCTTTGCCATGGAAAATTACAGCTATCTCACAACAACAAAGTAACAACTACAACAATAATGGGTCTAACTATTATTACTATTGCTATTATTATTATTAGGCTATTATAAAAAAAAAGAATTTGACATCTAATACAGTTTATCTATGAGGTCATATGCTCAGAAGTTTGACTATCATTTGAGTCTTTACATTCAGACTAGCAAATCATTGATCAGTTTTTGCATGACTGTAACGCATTATTCAGTTATACCTCATTAAAGGGGTGTGACGTGTGTAAAGCAGATCGTAGCGCGTGCTCACACTAAATACCAACGTGCTCAATTGGACAAGGGGATGGTGAAGGTCTGCTATAAATGCCCCGCTGAGTGAATGAGACTCAATCTCAACTCAGCGCTCGACGAACACCTGAAACAAGAGACGTCTGACTACATTTATACGACTATTATTTTATTTCACATTAAATATTAATAGTAACATTTTACTCTCTTTTAAAATAGCCCTTTAAAGTACATTCAATGGAATATCAAAAGGCGTCAGAACTGAACGGGTTGTGCAATGGCAAAATTGTCACAGAGTATCTCTGCCGTAACGGCTTTAGCGAGCTGACTGTCGACACGAAAAAAGTCGCTGTCCAGCACAAAAACGAGACATCCCGGAAAGAGGCGGAGGACGAGTCGCGGTTACCTGCTCTGGAGGCGGCGTACACAACCATACTGCGAGGTCTGGGGGAGAACACCGACCGGCAGGGGCTCCTCAAAACCCCTCTGCGTGCTGCGAAAGCCATGCAGTTCCTGACCAAAGGCTACCACGAGACCATCTACGGTAAGTAGGCTATTATTATTAACATTTCTTTAATTCAGAGATTAATAGCATTATATAATTTCACTCGATTTCGTTTTGCATACAGGATTTCAAACACAATTTTAGCAATCACAAAACTTTCACCGGAGGAAGTTACTATAGCAACAGCTGACTGACCCATAGAAATATACACAGATGCCTCATTAGCGGTATTTCTGTGTGGTTCTACATATACACTTCTATGGCTTGAACACTTCCTGATAGTTACTCTCATTATTTGTTTCTTTATTATACTAGTAATTCTGTAATCTTTAATCAAAGTAACTTCCCCTCTCTTCTTTAATGGTGATTTTTTACTGGTGAGAGGGCAAGACAACATCACAGCAATACTAATAATAATCATACATTTTATTTAAGGGTGCCTTAGATGACACTCAAGGTAAGATAAAACAGTAAACCACAATGATACAACAATCCAATCAATTCCAGAAGGACAAATTCTATTCCCTCCCCTAATTTTTCTTGTTAGAATACGCAAAGTCCCTACTATATACAGTAGTAGGCGAAAAAAATTGTGACAAAAGAAGTATGTCCATATTCACAGTACTCATAAAAGTATCCAATTATGTGATTTCAGACACATTCACTGTTTCACACAGATATATGTGCAAATAGGGAAGAAAGGTCGATCACAACTTACATTTCACACCAACTTTAAGATTGTGCTAGGGCCCCACATCATCACCAATTGGGTTTTTGTTGTTTGTTTTATATGTATGTGAATGTAGCCAAAAATGATGATAGCATTAATTAAATAATAATAAAAAAAAGTATCATTCTGTTTCAAATCAGTGTGCAGTGTTTGGGCAGTCTTTTTACCCATTGGTGTGTCTGACAATTCCACTACTCTGATGAGGGGTTGTATAACTTACTTATACGTCATTTTGGAATTGCTCAGTTAGTCAACAACAGATGCTGAAAGCACCCGCTTCAATACTGTGATTGGTGTTAAGGGCTACTTAAACTAATCACACTTTTGTTCCTAAGCATTTGCCTCTGTCCTGAGCTGACCTGATTTATGAGAGGGGTTTAATATCTGGCAGCAAAATACCATCAAAGTTACAAGTTGAGAAATTAACTTCTGTATTTATTCTTTCATATTCTACAGATATACTTAATGATGCCATCTTTGATGAGGACCACGAGGAGCTAGTTATTGTGAAAGATATTGACATGTTTTCACTTTGTGAACATCATCTAGTACCATTTTTTGGCAAGGTATGTCTCATTATCTGGTGATAACGTCAATGATTGTAATGCATTTAGCCACTCAGTTTATTATGTTAATGTTATTCTTGATGTTGCAGTGTTAGACGAGGTGCTTTCATGGGTTGTGAGAGGATCATTGATGCATTAATTTGTCTAGGCCTGAAGTGTTTAGTGTGATGGGTGCTTTTCTGAGTAAATTAATTTGTGTTAATTAATCTGTAGGTTCACATAGGGTATCTGCCAAGTAAAAAGGTTGTTGGACTCAGTAAGCTTGCGAGGTGAGTATATAACGCACAAGCACACACACACACACACACACACACACACACATACACATTTTGTGTGCCAGTCTCAGATGGACGATAAAGGGCCTTGTTCTCACATCAGAGTGGGACAGAAAAAGTGAACATATTAGTTACAAGTGGCTGAGTTCTTCTGTTATCACAGCCCATTCACTTGAAGCTTAGATCCAAAGCCTGGCACAGTATCCTGTCCCATCTAAAAAAACGCTAGACTTGCTGACCTCTGGCGCTGAGGAAATCCCCCTCAACTCCCAGCTCCTCTGTTCAGTGGTTGTGGGAACCATTAACATTGCTGCCCTCACAAAATATCATTTTGCAGCTTCCTTCGCCTGAGTAAAATACACCCAGACTTCATGAGACACTATTCATCAGCTACATTTATATCTATTACTAATCACTAAACTCTCTAGAATGTTTAACAATTACATTATAATTATATAAAAAATATACATAAATATTCTCCTTATATTATCATTCCTTGCTCTAAAGGAAAAAGCTACCTATTATAATTGGTGTTTGATAAGTGTAACATTTTTGGTGGAGTGTTTTAACTTGCACTATAAATTTTGTCCCTCTTTAGGATTGTTGAAATCTACAGTCGTAGACTTCAAGGTAACTATCACAAGTTTTTTATATGCATAAATACCTACACTACTATTCAAAATTTTGGGTGGTAAGATTTATTTTTAAATAATTTTATGCAGTAAGGATGTGACATTTGTAATGTTACAAAAGATTTGCATATCAAATAAATCTTGTGTTTTTTAGCTTTCTATTCATCAAAGAAACCTGAAAAAAAAAACATCATAGTTTTCACAAAAATATAAATCAGCCCAACTGTTTTCAACATTGATCATAAAAAATGCTTTTTGATCTCCAAATCATCATATTAGAATTATTTCTGAACTTCTGTGACACTAAAGGCTGGAGTAATGGCTGTCATCACAGGAATAAATTACATTTTAAAATATAATTTTTTAACACTTACATTTATGCATTTTGCAGACACTTTTATCCAAAGCGACTTGCATTGGATTCAAGGAACACATTGACATTCTAATCAGTTCTTGCTTTGCCTGGGAATTGAGCTCATAACCTTTGCGTTGCAAGTGCCACACTCTACTGTTTGAGCTACAGGAAATTTTAAATTGAAGTAATATTTCACAATAGTACTGTTCTTACAGTATTATATTTTTAATTAAATTAAGCCTTGGTGAGCATGAGAGACTGCTTTCAAAAAATCTATATAAAAATCTTACTGATCCATAACTTCTGAAGGATAGGTATATGCAAAATTACTTTAAAAATGTTGTACATAGTCCTGTTTAACATTTATTTTCAGGGCTAGAATCTCTCAGTTTCAGAGTTTAATAATGCATGTGCATGTGCCCTCATCTGTGCTGTTTCCTCAGTGTTTTATTTTGCTTTTTGTAGTCCAAGAACGCCTAACAAAGCAAATAGCAATGGCCATCTCTGAGGCCTTGCAGCCTGTCGGTGTGGCAGTCGTCATTGAGGCAGCGTAAGTATTTGAAAGACAAAGCAGTGTCTTTCAAAACATTTGATTGGATTATGTGTATCATTATACAAACACAAACCTAATACTGTAATAAATGCTAACCTTCTTTCTCAGAAATATCAACACATATCAGTGCAATTAGATTCATGTAATATCAAAGCTCAGAATACAGTACTTTTATTCAGATTCTGCACACAGTGACTGTCATGGTTGATTAATTATTCATACATAATTTATACATACAAGAAGCATGAAATGTATTTCAAATATTATTTGTGACCTCAATGGATATTTATTATTGTAGTCACATGTGCATGGTCATGCGTGGAGTGCAGAAGATGAACAGCCGTACTGTGACCAGTGCCATGCTGGGTGTATTCAGAGAGGACCCGAAGGCCAGAGAGGAGTTCCTCGCCCTGACAAAAAGTGCACAGTGATCACACTTAACGGCACCAACTCCATCAGTGTGTTTACAGTCAAACAGGTCAATGATTATTCTCTGCATTTGAAACCCTCCATGGTGCTAAGAGAATTTCACTGAGCCAGAGTTGTAGATCTGTCCACCAGCTACTGAGGCACAGCTGTATTGCCAACAGCTGAAACTCACTGTTTGCATATATTGAAATATAAAATGTGAATATTAAAGGATCACTGTTCCTACATAAACTATTTCATTTGAGAAGACCTGCCACTGAATCATTCACACAGCTGCCTTAAAACTATTATGTCATTTCTATTTTCTTACTTCTGTTATTAACAATTACTAAACTCACATCTTGCCTCAGATACTCGTCTAACCAATTGTTTGCGAAATGAAGATACTATAACTAATTTGTATATAACTTTTTGTCATATACTCTGATTATTCAAAGAGTCATAAGCCAATATGATGAACAATTTATAGTTATATATGTCAACGAAAGGTTATTTGTGATGTATATCTGGGGAATCATTTGTACGTGGTTAGAAATAACCAACATTGCCACTGGGATGTTTTCAATTTTTCCCCTTTAAATATATAGGTATGAATTGTATAAAACAAAACTGATGTCAACTAAGCCAACTAAAACATTAAAGCAACGTTAATTAAACGCACTAGTCTGCTTTCTTGTGCAAAAGATGTTGTCACGAATTTATTTTGCAAGAAGTATTTAACAGTCTCACTTTGGTACAGGTGTCAATTCTTAATTTAATTGATTTTAAGGGAATGATATTATACAGTATCTAAGTATTGCTATGTTGTGCCTTCTTGCACTTGAAATACTGTAAGATAAACAGACCGCAAGAGCATCTGCAATAGTTGCTGTCAACAAATCTTAATATCATACAAGTTGTTGGGTTCAAGAGACAACTAAAAGAAATCCAAAACTAAGCAATTACAAATGACCACTGAAAAGAACAAAAAGATTAAGAAAACATCTGCAACAGTGTTCACCAAGAGAACCAATGGCGAGAAAAAAAAGAAAGAATTATAAAGGGGCAATAAACATCACTGTACACTGAGCTTGTAGCGGTCTACTTGTTTCATATTTACATTAGATTCAGCCTTGGAAACAGTAGAATAAAATTCCACTTCAAGCAAGACGGTTATCAATATCTTTTCTTAATTGGGGAAAGAGGTGGCATTTAAAAGTAAAAGTCTAGAGTTTGGTAAGCAAGCCTAAAAAGAGAACTGATTTATTTTCTCTTAATGCTTGGTAGTATTAAAAATGATAAATTATTTACAAAAAAAAAACACGTCAGCAAATATAATTAAAGAAGGCATTGTCTAAACAGTGCAAGCCAATATATTGCTCTAAATTTAAGTGAGAGAAAAATACCACTGATATAAATACAGTCATAATCCAGTACACTCCTTCAGCAGAAATTTGCCACAATCTCAACATAATCATCCACGAACATCGCCTTCTCAGCTAAACAGCAACAGCTAAATCAAACTGAGGTCTGTTTGTAGTTCTTGGTGTCAAGAACTTTCTTCCCACACATGGCACAAATTCCTGCAAAATAGAAAGAGAGGGATGGTGAGGACATATAGATGCGTGGCACAAACAAAGGAGCATCCAAGCATCTCACCTTTCTTGTAAGCACATCCCTGGCAATAGTGTGAACCAGACTGATGGACAGAGCTTTTGCATATTCTGCAAGTGGCAAATCCAGATTTCCCATAAGGATCAAATCTGTCAAAATATAAGATATTTACATGGTATTCATCATAACTTGCATTTAAAGTCAACATGAAGAATGGAAGTTGCGATAGTCTTTTCCTCCCAATTGTAACGTATATCTGAGTGGAACACTATCAAATAAAAAATAAAATAAAATTGGGAGTGGCTTGACTGTGAACATCCCATCCAGAATTGATTGGATTGTTGTGGCTTGCCATTTCTGCACCTTCGTGATGATGTGCACTGATAAATCATTTATCACAACCACTGCAATATTCCATAAATTAAGAATAACCCATTTTCATTTTATGGTAACTTAAAAATGCATTACAATGCTATAATGTTCAAGAATAACATATTTCAAGCAACACACCTGGCTTTTTTTGATGTCAGCATTTTATTTTCATTAAGCTTTCGACCACCACTCTCTGTAACATAATAGATTTCAAGTTAGTATATCCAGTGTTGATGAAGCATAAACACAAATATACAAAAGGATAGCTTTACTTTACATTTACCTGTTGTGTTTCTAGCCCCATCTTTCCAGGTATCAGGCGTAATGACTCGCCCCAGTTTCTTCTCACCTTCAGGGAACATCAAAACATGCTTAATTCATTCCAAAAAACCTACATAATTCAGTATGCACACATTACCGTCGAGATAGAGGCGATAGATAGTTTTGTTTCTGAGAGTTCTCTCGCTAATGTGATCTTGCTAGCGACACAAAGCTACTGACTATACTGACATACGAATTACAATATTAATAACTTAGAAATATTTGTGTGAAATAAATAATCATTTGATAACGTAACTACTTACACTTCTCGCAAACCATGTTCACAAAATCGTAGCTATCACGCCTAGATAAACAAGACGCACTGCTTGCTCAGCCTTCTGTGACGTATTGTGAAGTGTTGCCAAAATAAAAGTCCCGACAAGTCTAGTTGTTTATATAGTAGCAAAAAGCAAGTGAAATGTTGAGAACCTATAATAATAATAAAAATAATAAATTATTATTTGTTTAATCATTATTATTAGTAGAATATTTTATTATGCTTTGGAGTAGCACGTTTTTTAGTATGTTTCTTTTATGGTGACTTCAATTTTCCCGGAAGTACACGGCAGTCATGTTTTGTAAATAAACCTGTTCCACTGTTTACACTTATTCCCAGTCTTATGCCATTCGGTCTAGAAAGGTAAAACTCGAATTTGATCAAATTGTTCAGGTGCTAGAGAAGTTAATTTGTTGGATATAAACTACAACCAGGCACAACACTCCTCTGGTCAGTCTGTACTTCAAAGTAAGTCGAATGAATCATTGAATGAAACGCTCGTTTTAGTTGTGTGCAGTTGTGTCTCTGCTTTTCTAACATTTCCTGGAAATTATGCTTTAATTGCCAGCCTATTATCTGTCTTTTGTGTCCTTTCTTTGAAATATTTTGAAATACACACAAATGGCTTTAACATTTATTTTGAAATGATTCATTCATTCCATTAATTGACTCTCCTTATTCTTTAACAGGTACCTCCATTTAACTTCCATAATGTGGGATGTTGAGATCAGGGGCATGGCATCCGCTCATGCCATTATTGCCGCCTCCATCTTCATGGCAACTGTAATGCCAGCTGTGTTTTTAGAAAACTTCTCAGTTTATGGGACCCACATGGTTTGGCTGTATTGTGTGGCTGCATCTGTTGCTGTGGTCAACATTTCAGTGTTTTGGCTGCTTGGCATCAGCCCACCAACAAAGAAGAACACATTGAGCCACAAGGTAGAGATGAGCAGACTATTCTTCAGTGATGTGCAAATATAATTGAAGACTAAATAGAATGAGCATTAAAGTCAGCATGAAGGATGGAAGGTGCGATAGGCTTTTCTTATCTATGGAGTGGTGCAGGGATGATGCCAGAAGACACATCCCTTAAGATTTTCGGTAGGGCTTTATTTTACAGTATGTGTACAGTACTTTCTGTACTTACCTAAGTGACTTGTAACATGTGTTATGGTCAGGTTTAGGGGTGGATTCAGGATTTGTCCCTAGTTATTGCATTTTACTATAATTACATATGTATATATATATATATATATAGCACCCTTATTCTATTTCTATTTTATAATTTCTTGTGTTGTTTTTGGTAATTGTTATTTGTACTGTCCATGGAGCGGACCTATTTACATTTCACTGCCGGTTGTATATTCTGTATATAACTGTGTATGTGACAAATAAAACTCTTGAATCTTGAATCTAATAAGTACATAGGATGTACATTGATGAACAGGACTGTAAAATAAAGTGCTACCCGATTTTCCTGTGTTATAATGGCATTTTTTAATTTATGGGTTAAATAAGGTCTGTGGTAAACATAAGTTAATGATACTTGGATGAACTGTTCTACAATGTGATCTGCACACACTTGAAATGTTCTCATCAAGGTACTTAATAGAAACCTTTTTTTAAATTTATAAAAAATAATTTCAATATGCGTGTGTTATTTATGGTGAAAGTATTGTCAATGTATGTTTAAAACAGACCTTATTTTACTCATAAATTGAAAACCTCCATTATGAATTCCAATAGTAAAATCTTGAGGGAACTATGGTAGTAGGTCATTAAAAAGTGATGTGCACGGATAAATAATTTATAATAAATCCTGCAATATTCTATCAAAACAAGAGTTATCAATTTTGATTTCATGGTGATTTAAAAAATGTGATTCATTTCATTTACAGATCAACAGATTCTCCAGATCCTGTTTGTACTTTCTACTGTCATGCCTCTTTTTTCATACTGTGGTGGTAATGTATGGCGCGCCTCTGATCGAGTAAGTATTGCATGTTTTTTTGTTTGTTACATTTCCAAAAATGTGAAATACCAGATGTATAAGTCACATGTCATGTCGCAGGTCTGCCCTGGAGACGTTTTCCCTGGCCGTGCTGCTGTCTACACTTACTACATTGAGATGTCTCTGCATACTGGGCCCTAATGTACAGGCGTGGATCCGCGTTTTCAGCAGAGATGGGTAAAGATAAACAAGATAAACTGTTAACATGAACAGCTTGAATCATTGCCTGGTCTGTTTATGGTGTTAAAGAAGCTTTGCTGATCAGTTTTATGCTATTGTTTCACAGAGACCGCTTCAGTAGCTGTATTCCACTAGATGGAGACCTTTACCAACTTTGACAAATGGGTGCAACAGATCTCATAGAGTTTCACAAACAAGAGATTATTGTATCATGATCACCTCTCAATATAAAACAAAAGACGCAAAAACTATTTTCAAATGGCAGTCGCAGTGCCCCGATCCTCATTTAGGAGAATCTAGAGTTGATTGTGGCTTAAGATGAAATGCTTTTTTCTTCCCTGCAGGGTGTGGCATGAGTCGAGTCTTGTCTTTTTGCCTTTTCTAACTGTATATATTAGCGTTTCATTAATATAATTGTTAAAGTTTCTCTGTATGTAACATTTCAGCTTAAATTAATTATAGCTTTACATTGACTGAAGTGTTTTGACCAACAAGACCACTGATTGTTTGTACTATAATTTAGTGACCTCCAATGGTATGATATTCAGAGAGTGTGTTTATACAGCTGCAGGATCTCTTCTTAAGCACTGCAGGAAATGTATCTCTCAGATGTAAATACGCAGTGTTACACACTGTCTGACTATGAACATTCATAGTCCTCTTCCATCCTACATCACTACACTGTATACCAGCCAAAAAGCCTCATATTTTATAACCTACATAAAGTATTTTATACTAAATTTGACATTTTTATGTATTTACTGTTCAAAGGTTTAGGGTTGGTACGGTTTTAATGTTTTTGAAGTTTCTTTTGCTCACCAAGGCTGCATTTATTTGATCAAAAATACAGTAAAACGGTTGTAATACTATTACAATTTAAAACATATTTTTTTCTATTTGAAAACATTTTAAAATTTAATCTATTCCTTTATCACATGATCCTTCAGAAATCATTCTAATATGATGATTTGGTGCTAAAGAAACATTTTATTATTAACAATGTTAAAACAGGTTTACTACATTGTTTTTTTCTGGAAACCATGATACATTCAAAAGAACAGCGTTTTATTTGAAATATAATTTTTTGGGAACAGTGTATAAGTCTTTACTGTCTCGTTTGATCAATTGAATGCATGGCTGCTAAATAAAAGTATTAATTTCTTTAAAAAACCAAAAAAAACATACTGACCCCAAACTCTTGAACGGTAGTGTATATCCTTATGAATGTTGCTTCTTTTTATATATGGTTAGTTTTCTGTTTTCATGAGTAACATTTGTGCTCTATTCATGCTAATAACAGCAATGAACATCAGTTATTGCGAATGTCCTTTTCAGGGCAATGTCAGTGTGGGACACCTCTCTTCAGATTACCACTGGCTGTAGTGTGATTGGGGCCTGGCTCGGAGCTTTCCCTATTCCTCTCGACTGGGACAGACCATGGCAGGTTAGTGTGATGATACAATTGCAACTGGTCTCATAAATTCCAGTCGTTTCAAAAGAAATGCCATTGAGACATGATTCTCAAGTGGGTGATGCAGGTTTTAATCTGGCTTGCAAAACATCCCAATGCATCTCTTTTACCGACTCTGTTTGTCTAGTACAGCGAAAAGCCACTCAAAATTGTATCACTTAATGAGTGCTATAATACATAGTTATGCTCAGTGAGAACAGAATTCTGCCATGGCAGCAGAATTGCAGTACAGGGTTCCTTGTTTCAAAGCTTCTGCTCTTATGCTGCATTGAACTTCAGAAAGGAGGAACATGCAGGAGGAATAATTTTGCTTTGTGTAAGTGTTTATACAATGTTTATGCTGTCTATTGATAATATTTTTTTCAAAGTCATATTACTCTGTATGCAAAAAAATCATCTATTTTTTTCCAATATGCCTTTAAGGTAGTTTACCCAAAAAGTAAAATTGTGTCATTATTTTGGGCCAGTTCACAAAGGACTGAAAAGACACGGGGCGCTAACATAATGGGTAAAGACGTCTATCTAGCACGTGTGCATTGCAAAATGGTAAAATAATGCAGTGGAGTGAACTATTTTTGTCCATATAATGAAAGTCCAATGGGGACCCATGGGGTCCAATGTTGCAAAAACTTAATTACATATTCATTTTTTTAGACGCATTAAACTTGATTTCTTTTATATCACAATTGCATCTATATCAAATGACATTTATCTTGGTATTGCATCATTATAGATATTACTGTAGAGATCGTTGTCAAATAGAAAACAAATGATGTGTTATTAACACTGAGAGCCTTTTTAGACAACATAGACATTTCTCAACCAATCGTGCAGGACAGTCATAGACAGATTTTGTTGGGAATTAACCAATCTTCATGAAAAATTTAATGTTCTCAAAGCATGGAAGGACTGTGCTGGCACTTCAATTATTCATGTGTTGTACAGACATTGATCAGAGGCCAGTGTTTGCCCTCGTTTTGCCCTCAAAATGTCACACTGAAGTCTCCCATGTGTGCTTTCTGACACGCTCTCTACACACAGATGTCTGGACGAGGCCAGAGAGATGAGACTGACTTATGGGAGTGAGGAAGCTGTAGGGAGGGGAGTGAGGTTGGCGTAGACTCCGTGATGGTTCCTAAACACATGATGATGGGCTTGTGAGCTAATGAGAAACTCTGAGGTGGTTGAATCCAGCTGTTTTTCTTTAGATAAAGGAAAAGCAGTGTGACTCGCACAGACTCCCTACTCATTGCCAAATAATTGAATAATCAGTCTTGATGACATTTTTAAATTCTGAGTCACTCTTTATATCCTCAGTGATTTAGAAACCATGTATGAAGGGAGGAAATCTCACTCTCTGTAAAAAGACAGAACAGAAGGATAGATAGTGTTTATCAAATATTTTGTAGCTATTTTTCCTTTGTGTGTGTATGTGTCACATGGGCGTATATGCGTACTTAGTTCACTGCGCATGCGCTGAGTTTGCGTTGCCCGTCGCTCTGTCAGTGACGCTTCTCTCTCAGTGCCGTGCAGCACTCTCTGAAGTGAAAGCACATTCACATTCTTACGAGAGCTGCCGTGGGTCCCACCCCCATCTCAAAGCCTCATCCGCTTCTGTGTGCACATAAAGCCCGCCTTCTCTGATTTGATTGGTTTTCTCAAATATTTTGACATTGGTCGGTAACGAGCGGCTACCGACCAATGAGTATGAGTCTTAGATGAACACACACACACCTGCTTCTGTTCTGAAGTGCGCTCTGCTCAGTGCTGCTGTGGATTGAATAAACCCGGTTGTTGAACCCGGGACGAAGCCACATTTTGCTGAGAAAGCACATTAGACAGGCAGAACGCAAGAAAGTAATAATAATTACATTTATATAGTGCTTTTCCAGAGCTCAAAGCGCTTTACATAGTAGGGGGGGAATCTCCTCAACCACCACCAATGTGTAGCACCCAACTGGATGATGCGACGGCAGCCATATTGCGCCAGAACGCTCACCACACATCAGCTTATTGGTGGAGAGGAGAAGGAGCAATGAAGCCAATTCGAGTTTGGGGGGGGATTAGGAGACCGTGATGGACCAAGGCCAATGGGCAAATTTGGCCAGGATGTCGGGGCTAAACCCCTACTCTTGCAAAGGACATCCTGGGATTTTTTATGACCACAGTGTGTCAGGACCTCGGTTTAACGTCTCATCCGAAAGATGGAATACAATCTAGTACAGCGTGATGACCTCACAAATATGTTGTGACTGTGTTTACGCTGTGAGTGAAATTGTGTTTGCAATGTTGGAGAATATAATTAAAGGTTTGTATTGAGAATTGAAGGTGTTTTTATTGTATACTGGTAAATGTATGCTGTTAGTTGGTGCACATATGCCTTTTGTTGTTAGCAAACATATACAGTGTATATAGATTTCTTAGCATTTTAGATTTTTTATGCCGATCGCTTCAAACAAATTGCCATATTGGCTGTTGGTTTTCTCGATCCTCGGTTATCTCTATGTTTTTTTGCAACCCCCGAGGCTGTCGACATAACCGGATTCCACTGTATATACACACACACATACGCATACAGTGGTGTGAAAAAGAGTTTGCCCCCCTCCTGATATCTTTTTTTTGTTGCATTTTTGTCATACTTAAATGTGTTTGGATTTTGTTTTCCCCTAATTATAACAACCTTCATGTAAAAACTGCATTTTGAGTTTACTTGTTACATTTGACTAATAATTTGTCTACACACACACACACACACACACACACACACACACACATACATTTAATATATATATACACTAATACATTGAGTGCTCGTATCTCAAATAATTTTTTCCCATAAGAAATAACAGAATAAAAATGTATCTGTTCTGGCTCGCTAAAAAACTCCCTTATTAGTGCTAATAACAATGGAAAAAACATGTTTTTAATTGCTATAGAGACACACACACACAAAAATATCCTTTGATATAAAAAAAAAAATTGGTTTTAATTATGAGTTCTTACCTTTGAGACAGACAATACAGTAGCGGCTAATGGCGGCATGTGCGGAGGAGGAGGGAGGGATTACGTAAATTACGTAGATAACACAAACACAATACGGAAGTGTTGGGTTTCTTCCCGTGTACTCTGTTGATAGACTACACGCACAATAATTATTTATGAACACACATAACTCGTGCTGCTCCCAGCTTAATACTTGTGAATCACTCATCGCCCCTCATAAAGAATCATGAGATATTTAAGACTGGAGAAATTGTGCTGAAAATTCAGTTTTGCATCACAGGAATAAATTATACTTTAAAATATAATAAAATAGAAACAAGTTATTTTAATATTGTTTTACCATATTTTTGATTAAATAAATGCAGCCTTTGTGCGCATAACCTTTAAAAAAAAGTTTTTTTCTGTCAATATTTTTCACTTAATTAGTGTAATATTTTTTATAAGTTAATACAACAGAAAAATAATTGCATATTTTAAAATATGTTTTATGTGGACGGCTGCAATAATGTATTAAAATTCATTTGAAAGAAGCAAGACTAAAAAGACAGACATAATATTAGAAAAAGTTTTTTATAGTCGGTAAGCATTTTGAGGCAAGTCAATAAATTTACATTTTGAATATCCACTGCACATTGGGCATCAACAGCAAGTTTTTAATCTTGAATTATGTTCACTCATAAAACTATTGTGCCTTTTGATTTTTAAATTTTCATTCCATACATCTACTTTTTAAAGGCATATTTTTTTGTTGCTCACAATGTGCTGGAAGCTTTAAAGACCACTCCACATATTTGCATGGACTGCAGGAAAGTCATTAAAAAGAAGATCAAATAACATTTGAAATCACTTTGATCATATGAAGCAAAAATTCAAAATGCAAAGCAATCGGCACAGACCTGAGAGGCAAGGCCACCAATACATAATGCTCAAAACTCTATGTTAAAAAAAAGAAAGAGGAAGAAAGCAGTCTCAGATACAAAATTTGGTTGGTAAAACACCACAGTGATTCTGTAGGATTTGCAGATAGTCACTTGTGCTTCTGCAATATAACAGTTTTGATCTCTTCATTTTGTGGCTCCTCTGTGCAGGTTTGGCCCATTTCCTGTACCCTCGGGGCAACAACTGGATTTCTGACTGGCCTCGTCGCTGCCCCTATCTGGATCCATTGGCATCGCAAACAGCTCACCTACAAGCTCAAGTGAGGAAACGAAGGACACAATCACAGGCCACCAGAAAATGACGAAGAAAGGTTTGAGTCAAAAGCAACTGTCCATTCCAGTGCGTGCTCCAAATCCACAAAATGACTCTGAGGTCACATTTACAACAAAAACAATCTTTTTTTTTTGTATAATAGATATTCGATTTGTTGTATGCTCATAATGGCAGTATATTTATTTAATAACTCCTCTCTTCCTTACTGACTTGAGACATTTTGTAAAAAGCAACTGTTTTGCAACCCAAATTGAGATGCTGAGTTTCCCTTTTTGAAGTCAAATAAAGTCTTACTTCTGTAAATGACCGATGGGTTTGGTTGTGCTGTTTAGGCTTGTCTGGATTGTGTACTCGTGCTCGCCGAGCCAGACACACAAATGCAGTTTGATCGTTCTTAGTCATTAGAAAGGGTGTCTCATACATCTCTTCACAATCCATTCTCTGTGCTTGTATGTTCAGTAAATCATTTCATTGGTTTCCATGTATTCCATCTGAAAAATTAGTGTTTTTGTGTAATTTCTCCCTGAAAAATGTCTTTTTGTCAATTCTTCTTATCATTTACCCATAACTTGGACAGCACCATAATTAATTTTTCACTTCTAGGCGACAGCGTCCATTGGTTCTCCTTCCTTTAGTTCAGAAGTTAGATTTTAATCCGGTTGGTTGTCAGTTGGTCACCATCAGTCCTTGCTTTCTTTCACCTGGACGGCCCTGAGCTGGTGTATCATGTGATGAGGCAGCAGTTGATGCAGCGTGGACCCAGTCTGCGCTTGAGTGCACCTTTCTTTGGAGCCAGAATGGCTATAATGGCCTCGTCGAACACTGTTTTCAGACCTTTCTGTGTCAGTGCTGAGCATTCGACGTAACAGCAGGCACCAATCTGAAACGGCAGAAAGTTCAGACGTCTTTTTAGACACTCTCTGGACAAATCACGGCAATGTGCTATTCTTTTCACTTTCCCTTTGAGCCATGTCAGAGCTTTCTTGGTACAAAGTTTCTTTTTTATTTTAAACTTGAGAAACAGGAAGTAGCTTTTTCCCCTTACCTCCTTTGCTAGTTTCTGGCCCTGTTCTGTCACAATGGGCTTCTCCTTCACGTCGTTCAGCTTGGCAATAGTCTTGGGGTCGTCCCGCAGGTCAATCTACCGTCAAAAAAGGAGACGAAGAGAGAGAAAGCCACGGTTAAGCAGGCACAACGTGAGGGGTTAACTGTACAAGGAAGCTGGATGAGATTCCACACGATAGAGTTTGTTTTTAGAGCAGAAGGCTCCAGGAAATTCAACCCAAGACCAGATGGTGGCATGCATCTGCAGACTCCCCTTTCACCTAAAAAGTACCACCGCAGTTGTCTAGGAGGGTCTCCGCTTTCCCTGTTTCTAATTAAAATTCCACTTCATCCAAGTTTGAGTTTTTGCCAGCTACTCTCCACAAAAAAAAAGAAAAAGAAAAAAAAAAGTTCTCCATAGATCCACTGATTTATTACCAAAACCAGTCCACAGATTTGTGCTTCATTCATATGGAACATAAATGTAAAGGTTTCCATTAAATATGCCAAAGTTCATGGACTGGTTATCAGCAGAAGTGAAGCTTTGTCTGGTTTAGTTTATGCTATTTTTGGCTCAATATGGCTTTAAAATAATAATATAAATAATAATAATAATTCACAATCCTAATATGGTCTTAATTCATTTTCAAATGTTAAAATAACACTTTATTTTGATGGAAAACACTTAAAGCTTCCCTTTTGTTAATAAGTGCTTCTCATTATGAGAAGTTGGTTGTTGAAGGTTTCATAATGAGCAGTCCATGTGTAAGAAAACAGTACCAGGCTTCAAACATGCAGCGCATATATTTATTTAATCAAATCACACCCTTTGCGATTTGGTACATCTCACTAAATGATATTGCAATTTGAGATTTCAATTACTCGTGTAGCCCTGGTTCAGAGTCTCTCTCTAGCCCCCTTGCTTTCTTATCGATTTGACTTTATTTGTATTCATCTCACTTCTGTGGTCTGATTAAGATAGGAACCATACACATGACCTGACAGGACTAGGGCTCACTCTTAACTCATACATTGGTTATGATAATTACAAAGCCACAATAATAATAAGCCCTTTGAACAATTTCATTGACCATATGTCATGAGCACTTGATTGAATCTTTTACAATAGCACACAATTTGTAATACTACCACAAATCAGTTACAACCACAATGCATTCTCACGGATCAGAAATATCTGTAGCATAAGTAATTCTGACAGTTAATACAAAGAACAAAACCGGATATTTATTGTGTTATACTAGGGATACGATATGTTGTGTATAGACATTTAATTGTGCATTCAAGTTTAGATTATGTTTTACCATCCATTTTAACGCTCATCTGAAATTAATTTTTGGAAACATATAATCTAACAACATGTTAAATGTAATCAAAAATATGGATTTTATTACAGTACACAATACAGCGTTGTGATACTTGTAGAATTTAAAGGATTGATTTGCATTTCTCATTTAGCCATAATACAGAATTCCAATAAGAAGGTTTACCGTATCAGAATTTCAAATCATCATATATTATCATACCAGTCAAGTCACAATTTATATATATAGCGCTTTTCACAATACACAAATCATGATGTTAATGTTTATAATATATTCATGCTTTTGAATTTGGCAGATTAGAGCTGGGTGATAATAGCTTACATTTTACAAATTATACAAGCAAACAGTCAGTATATATAAGCTTATAATATATAATCGCCCTACTATAGCAAGCGAGTGTACTATATGTAAAGTTGTAAAAAATATTCAGGTGATAATATAGTCAGGAGATAATATAATTACATTTGTGACAAAATAGATAACATTATGCGCTTCAGACTTGCTAATATTTTTATATATACATTTATATATTTTTAAGACATTTAAATGGCAAAGATGACAACTGGACACAAATATTGCAAAAAATGCGGCATACTAATGTTTCAAATGTTTTTTGTAACACATTTGTTCATTGTTTCACGTAGAATTCCAAAAAGTAGGCAGTATTCAGAATAACATTGTGCCGTATGTGTAGCAAAGCGTGTGAACCTGAGTGCCGATGAGCAGGTAAGGGACGTTGGGCGCGTATTCCTGCAGCTCAGGGACCCACTCCTCTCTTACGTTCTGGAAGCTGGCGGGATTCACCACAGAGAAGCAAATGAGGAAGACATCTGTCATAGGGTAGGACAGGGGTCGCAGGCGATCATAGTCCTCCTGTCAGACCAGAAGACACTGGGTAAAAACAAGCAGAGAGCCTTCTACTGTTCAGAAGTCAACAATGGTATTAAAAAAGAAGCATCAGAAATGCACTCAAAAGATCAGAAACATTTACTTTAGTAAAATACCTTAATATGAATTCACTTTCAATACAAAGTGTCATTTCCTTCTCCACAAATCTTAACTAATAGCATCCACCACTGTATTAAACCACAAACGCTCTGCAATGGAACATTATCAGCAATCACTTATGGAGCAACCAGAAATTACGCTGACCCTAATGATCAAGCAGAGATTAATAGGATTTAGATTATGACTCGCGTCCCATAAATCCATATTTCACTCAATAGCATTTCCTCAATCTCCTTATTCGTCCTTTAAAACAGCACAGAGATATCGACATGTCCTCTGGAAACCAGAAACCCCAGACACTACAACAGATACACCAGGATTTACAGGGGACATGTGACTGATATTTTTGGGACCTGGTTTTTTCCAATGCGTGTTTGTGTCTCCACACGCAGTGTGTGTGTGTGTGTGTGTGTTGGTATGCAATCATCCATGGTCATGCTTTCTAACAAGAATGTGCCTATAAACTATAACAGCATGTGCCTCTGGCCATGCGTTGCAGTACAAACATTTAATTTGCAACAGAAATTAAACCATAGAAATGTGGAGGCCGAGTCTCTGAGCTTCAGCATGTAATTTACCATGACTTCTCATCTAGGAGCACCTTTGCATCAGAACCGCGAGGGACATACTAACAACTGCCGACTGAAGACTGCAAGTGAAAAAGTACTAATGCAAATTTCTTTAACTTGCCCCCGGTTTCACAGAAAAGGCTTAAGCCTAGTCCCAGACTAAAATGCATGTTCGAGCTGTTTTAACTGAAAAAAACCTTGCACTGGAATTTCTTAAAATATGTCAGTGCTATTGTTTTGTCTCAAGATGTAATGTTTTTTTTGTTCAAGTAAAAAGGCATGCTTATAAAAGCTACTTAAATGCTTTATTGTACAAAGAACTAATCCTGGCTTAATCTAAGCCCTGCTTATGAAAACGTAGAGTAAGGATCACTTTCAAACCAATCAGTTTTCTGTTGGTCAGTGTGATGAATTTCTGCCCTTTGTTTTGTTTCTGCCCTTATGCAAAACTCCAGATCGCATGGATTCCTATTAGAATTACTGGATTTTTTCCCACAAAATTTCACTGAGCAATGGTAAATTTGACCTTACCTTTAAGGTAGGCCGTAGGACAACCTGGAAAAGCTCACTGTTAGCAAAATCAAACATGCACACACAACACAGCCAGACTGTCGCTCATCCATCAAGAAGATTGGTGAGCGATATAAACCTTCTGTTTTTACTTGCCACTGTCAATGTTTCAAGGCCAAATGTGCTGCTATGTGGCTGAGATATGAACCTGTGATATGTAACCTAGGGAATTAAAGCCGAAACGTTTTGCTTCTTGTCAGAAGATCGTCCCGTCCCTGCCGCATGACAAATCAGATTTGTTGCAACACAACCTGACAAAACAAAGTTGAGCAGGTGCATCTGTGGTGTAAGTGAGACTGTTGTGCGAGTCTGTGTTGCCCCTGTGGGCCGACTGCTTTATAAATACACCCGCTGCCCATCCTCTAGCCTGTTCAAACATTCTACCGGGGGCAGGGTGGGAGGGATGGTATTATTTACAGCTGGCCTTTGCCAAAACTGAATGTAGAATAAGTCAACACATCATCCACCCACGTCTCCTGCTACAACCGGAGAGCACGCGTTTAACAGACGTTTATGTCTGTGTTGGGAGTAGCTAATGAAATGTACAGATGCTACTAACATAAAGGTGAAATGTATAATTTCCAAGCCATAAGCTGCACCAAACAGAAGCTCAATATTTTTGTTAAAAAAAAAAGCCCAATCTAGTTGAAGGCAACACTGAGTCAAACAATGGTGTGAGGCTGGGGCAATACTACCTGCTGTCAAAACAGTGGCAGATGGGTGGAAACATTATTTTTACATTTACAAAGCTTGTTGGTGCTTGAGAGAACTGGGAGCAGTAAGGAAAGATGAAACCATGTTAGTTTATTTGTCAGTTGCACAGGATACCCCGGGCATTTAAATAAAAGGGTCAGGTCACAGAAACAACATAGGTTCCCAACCCTGGGTAATGAAAACCCCCAGCTTTGCACTGATCACACACACCTGATTTAACTCATCTGCTTGTTAGTAAAAACTACAGGATGTCAGATAAGAGAGCCGTTTAAAATGTGCAGTGTTGGGTGTCCTCCAAGACCAAGATTGGAAAAAACTGATGCACACATGTGCGCTAAGAATAAGGAAGGTTTTAAAAGAGATATAGTTGTACTGATAGTAATATTATAATGTTTAATGTGTAGTATAATATGTAGCAATAATAAATACAGCGTTGTTGTACAAATGTTGAGTTATAGCAATAAATTCACGAGTAATTGCAAAACAGTACTGGTGTAGTACTGGATAGTGTCATTGTAAAGAATGGCATACCATCCATTGAAATTAGGTGTATTAATACAGTATGGTCGTGTACTAAGTGTAGCTAACGATATAAACTGCAATTAATTTGAGGTAAATGTAAGCCAACTGACATCTGCTTATGGAAGCCTGTGAAGTCTTGCTTATGTTATTGTGCTGGAATTAGAATCTATCTGGCTATTACATAAAAGAACAGAAAAAATAAATATCTCAGACATTCAACCCGTTTTGTATTGTTAGTATGTACAGTAAATTAAGTGGAAAGTCAGGCGGATAACGCATTTTGGCAGCTCTAGGGCTACTTCATCCACAGGGGATAACGGAGGGTTATGAACCAAAAATAAATAAATTATTGTAAGAGTTTTCAATTGTAAATTGCTTGTGAAATGCTAAGCAGATGTAGCCTTCAGTTTATTATAAAGTTCTACAAATAACGCACGTCTGCCTATTATTTCATCAAAATCCACTTTAGATTGTAGTCTATAAACTTTAGGTTAAAGGACAAATGGGAAAACCTACGAGATGCATACATAGGGAACAATATATTCTCTGTCAGCTCCATCTACCACGCAGACATGAATTACCTGAAGGCAATCAATCATTTTGTGTACAGTGTGAAAGCTCAGATTTGCCTAGCTCTATCGTGTCGGGCTCAGTGTGAACAAGCCTGAATCCACCACTGGTTCCCTCAAGATTTTACTGTGGTCTAAGCTGCCGAGTTTTATTGAAAGCCCATTTTTCCAGTGGTTAAGTTACCCATTTAACTAAAGCTGGCTACATAAAAGGGTCATAATACCAATCTATAATAACACTGACAGACTCATGAGAGGACAGCTAAAACATAAAAATGTCAAAAACAAAAGCTTTAAACACTGTCATTTTATAAATTTAACAACGGATGTTCTTTGAACATCATATCTATGGGAGTCTTTTTCAATGGCTCAGGTTTGACTGTAGTAGAACTATAAAGCTACTCATATTTTTGAGTTTCTTATATTAGCAGTAAGTTTGAATGAATTATGCATTTTGATTGTTACCTGTGAAAACCGGTTGATAGGTTATATTAGAGCTTCATTCCTTTGAAAACGTCCTGTGACGGCTTTTGATCCAGAGCTTGTAAATAATGAAATATGTGGCATCTGGGGAAACTGTATGTGTGTGTGTGTGTATACCTGTGAGCGCCCTGCTCTTTCGAGAGCTGAGGGAAATGGATTGAAAAAGCGAGACAGCGGTCTAATGCAGTGAACCTGGAAACACCCTTCTCTGCTGCCGTCATTACCATAAAGCTCTCCCTCCAGCTGATACCACTGACAACAGTCAGCCTCTGAAAGCACACATTTCTCCTGGAGTATGAACACAGTGACAATACAGTCAATTGTGCACAGCTTCTCCTCCACACGTACTGTATAAGACAACTGCTTCTGTCCCTTTTCTATTCTTTATTTCTAACAAAAGCAAATATCTAATATAGGATGGAGCACTATCAAGTGTTTGTTATCTGTACTTAGATGCCTAGTCACTGACCTTTACTTGCTACGGACATAAGATGCCCCCCCCCACCCTACCCCCATATATACAAGCATCAGTTAGCATCTATAGTAATATTTGCTACGCTATGCACTATAGTAATACAAGCCACATAGTTCAGTGTTGACTGTCTCATTTTATTGCAATACAATTTACAACATTGGACTAATAAAAGCAAGCATCCATCCGACACTCGCAGTGCAATTGCCTTGCCCTTTTCTCTTCCCTCAGCCCTTGTCTTTCAGATCAGATTCCAATCTGTCTGTACAGTGCTGCTGTAAGATTCCCACAGTTAGAGATGAGCTGAGAGACCAATATGGTAGCAAGAGAGAGAGAGAAAGTGTTTTTACATTACTGTTCCTATGAAACATTTATCTCCAGAGCCCCTCTGCTCTCCATTTACTGAATGTCTTCCTGTACTCCTAATTCCATCCGATTTAAACTGGGTATGTGTGTGTGAGTGATTGACCACAGATTTTGAGGTCCTTCCTTGTCTGTTAATAAGTATGTGAATGTGTGTTATGTTTATCTCTATGGATTTGTGGTGGTAAAATAAGTGGGTCAATCTGCAGTTGATAGTCTCTTTGCTGTTAGCACCTCATTCCTTACATAAGACAACAAGAATCAGAGAGAGAGAGAGAGAGAGAGAGAGAATGAAAAATCAGCAAGCTAAAATTACCACAAGGCCAACTTATGCAAGCTGAAGAATAAAAGTGAAAATATAATGGTTGGGCGATTTTCTACAGAAAGTTTTATATTCAGAATATATTCAGTAAGAAGGGAAGGAGATGAAGAAAGAAAGAGGCTCCTGTGCAGTTATCCAAAGAGAATAATTCATGGCTGTTTACTCGACGATACAGATTAATTGAAGCTTGCCGTATGGTACAGCGAATAAACACACACACCTGTGACAACCAACCAAGTTGTCAAGGAGCAAATGTGGTCTATACAATACATCATTGACCTATATTGATATCAAGAATGTGGCAGAACGCTTGGTCTCACTCCATTGGCTTCATGTAACTGCCAACATCAAATTCAAGGCTCTGACCTGGCATTGACTCTTTGACTCTGGGGCAGCATCCTCTTACTTCACATACTCTTACAGGTCTATGCTTCCTCCTATCGTCTGAGATCAGTGATTGAGCCATGTCATCACAATGATACACACACACTCATTTAAAATAACCTTCACTCTCATCTTTACCTGATCCTCTGAGACCATCAAAATCTTCAAGAAATGGCCACTTCTGATGGCGATTACAAATTATCATTTTCCACTTCTGGAAATACACTACTGATGGTTTACTTTTGAAATCCCAACCTAGGCTAATTGGGAAAGCGTGCCACCACCAACATTTGTGCAAAATTCCCAACGCACCTATACACACAATTCACTGCAGTTTCCAGCTGAAATTTACACAGAGACAGCCGCAACAACTTATTCCTTTTCTCACAAGTTACCGAAGCAAATTATTGATTAATGAAGACACAATGGTGTTTGCACAATACCATTTTATGATACCAGCTTTTTCTGATAGTAAAGCTCAGTATTGCATTTTTTGATGTGGAGTGCTCAGGTACGAGTCCTATGAAACATCAACATATGTAGGTGGTACATTATTTTTAAGCCATAGAGACTTTTGGCAACACTAATCCAGACATTTAATTTCCAAGCTGCCGCAATAACAATTGATATAATAAGACATTGCCAGGTTCACATTCATCAATTTCAAATAAAACTTTACTTGCTTTTAGGGGAATACTGGATATTTCATTTTGAAAACATGCAGGAACTTATTTTGTAGAAAGGTTCGGTATTCAGTGTTGTTGTTAACTAACATAGTCAACCAAATGATTCCCAATTAGCAGCTCAACTGGTCTTCAACAAACCCTAGAGAACCAACTTCACACCCGTTTATCTCTCTGCACTGGGAATCGGTTATGGCTCGTTAAATTCAAAACTTGCCTCTCTCGCCTACAGGACGCCCACGGGCCTCCACACACTCCTACCTCCACTCTCTCTCACAAATCTACAAGCCCTCCAGGAGCCTGTGGTCAGAAAGTATAGCTCAAACAATAGAGTGGGGCGCTTGCAACGCCAAAGTCATTGGTTCGATTCCCAGGGAAAGCAAGAATGCGTTCTTTGAATGCAATGTAAGTCGCTTTAGATAAAACTGTCTGCCAAATACATAAATGTAAATGATGCGAGTGGCAGCTTGTGGTACCATCACAATCAAGAACATTTTAGTTACCTGTTCCTTGCTGGTGAAAGGATCATCCCAAACCTTTGTGGTCAGCCGAATCCATGACAATGTTCAGGGAAAAGTTGAACAAATTCTTTCACTTGTCCTTTTTCTATTTTCTCTCAGCTCTTTAATCCCTCCCTGTTCTAGCTTTTACTATCCTGAAAGATGGCTGAAACTTTGGATTTACAAGCACTTCTTGTGTTTATTGCCTCTTTAAGATGAATCGCTTGTTACATTTCTCAATTGTAAGTTGCTTTGGATAAAAGCGTCTACTGAATGATTAAATGTACTAAAGCTTTTAATATAAATACTTTTTTAAAATGTTTATACCAGTAATTACAATAAATATTAGATGGAAAAACTTAATGTTGCTTTTGCAACTAATTCAAATAATAAATAAAAAGTATGAGATATATATATATATATATATATATATATATATATATATATATATATATATATATATATATATATATATATATATATATATATATATATATAAATGCAAGAACACAAAATGACTAAAATATTAAAATGAAAAAAAAAAAAAAAGAATACTACAATAGTATGTAAACAATACTAAAATAACACTACAGGACTGCTAATATTTCTGTATAATAAACTACTTGTGAATGTACTTGTATGGATAAAACAAGTACGCAAAGAGGGTTTATAAATTATTCCCAACATAAAAGTAATTATCATGAGCCAAAATTTCATTCAGTCTGTGATTTGTATACGTTTTCAGTCCTGTCCACTAATAAAATACATAAATGCATAAAATACATACTTTGTGTGTGTGTGTGTGTGTGTCTCCAACTCAATGTCCTTCTTTCATGCCAGAAATAGAGCAGTAAGCACTCAAAGCAGTTGCGAATGAAAAGAAACCTATTATGGGAGACCTTCAAAAACATTAAAAATGTTATAGTTTAAATCCCTTCTAGTTATTTGGCTGGTCATGAGCCTCAGTAAGGGCAAAAGGCAGTCGGGTACATGGGGGTGGGTGGGAATCCTGGTTTGAAAAAGCGATGCAAACTGCAGCTGTGCTTCACATCTGGTGCCAGTTCCCTCTCTGAACCAGTCAACTCAGAGCCTTTTTAAAACATCACCTTAATGAATAAAGACAAAGGTGAAGGACTGAGAGTAGAGGACAAAAGGTCAGGATTAGATGGTTGAGATGGAGCTGTGAGACAGATGTCAACATCTGAGAGTTTGCCCCTTTACTGACACTAGCCAGCTTACTCTCTGACTCATCCTGAGGCAATTAGCATGTCAGGACCAATCAGACAGAGGGCCTGTGAAGACATCAAACTGATATGTATCTGCTCATGAGCCAAGCGACATCCTCCTTCCAAGCAATCACTGGCTTGAAACTATTTTTAACAGATAAAACGGAATGAAAACCAGCCTATTCTTTCAATATTGATACTATTTATTCACTGCATAGTATGCAGGAAAACTCACTCTCATTTCTCTCTTCCCAGTGAGGTTTAAAAATCACAAGGCTATGGAGCACACACTCATTAGCTCACGTCTGAGAAGGGCAAGTCACCCTTTGTCATACAAAGAGAATTCTGATGAGGTCTTTTATCTAGTCAATGCAGAAGGGAATGTTTATGGAATGTATAAATTGGAATATTGCAGTCAAGTGTACAATGGAAAAACGTAATTATAGATTTGAGATGTGTAAAGGCCAAGTCGCAATGCACCGACAGTCACCAGATTACAATACGTCACTGCTCAGACATTCAAAGAACCAACAAATGGTGATTGAACAGGTTTAATTGGCAAAAACAAGGCTGACCAAAAATCGATAGGCGTAATACATTTGACAAAACCTAACGAAGTATCGGTTGCTGTCTGTTAGTGCAATGTGAATTAGTCTTAAAAGCATGCGCTACAAAACCCATGTAATTTAAGTTAACATAAAACCATTTAGTTTCTTAATATGGAAAAAATATCAGCATGGCTGTGGCAAATTAAACATTTTCTTTTGTGTTTGACAGAATAAAACAAATCACAAAGGTCTCAAAAGACATGAGAGCGACTATCATATTTCCCCGCATATAACCCGCAGACGCATTTAATCCCCACCCTCATATAACCCGCGGGTTTTGGGGCTTTGCGAAAAAAGAAAACACATCGCTGGCATAACCCGCACCCTCATATAACCCGCACCCATAGATTTATGAACTTTTGCGTGCAAATTCACAATTTGAATGTTGCTCGCATAACGTCAATAATCCATAACTGTTCAGGCTCGGTACACGTTGCCTGTGCGTGAAATTCAAGCAGTAAGTAAACAAACACAAGTCAGAATCAGAACAAAAAGTAAAAGCAGTCTCTCCCGCTGTGCAGCAGCACATCCCTTAAGAAGCGTATTCTACAGGTGTTGATCGTCGGATGAGATGAGAAGAGCACGCCCTCATGGCAGCACAGCCAATCACGTCTTCTTGCATGATTGACAGGTCAGACAGCCTATCAGCGCCACCTGTCAGAGTAATAGTACAAGGGCCAGAAACAACAACCCTCGCAAGAAAGAAAATACAGCAAAACAACAACAAAAAACGTAGGTCCTTAGGGACATAAATATATTGAAATATTACTACGTGTAAAAAATTTGTGATAAAGCCTGCACCCTTATACAACCTGGTATATAAAATCTGGTATATAAAATCTGGTATAACCCGCGGGTTATATGCAGGAAAATACGGTACTTTTTTGGGTGAACCGTTTTTTTTTTTTTTTTTTATCTGTCCTACAACACTGAACATCAGCATTAAATTTAACCCTCTTTACTGTTATAGCTAAATGAATCTTGATCAAGTGATGGGTCCGATTTCTGTACGGTACTAACTCGTGCCAGCTGTGGAGTGAAACTGCACGCGGGGAGGGTTTTCAGTGTTTGAACTGCTTCAAAACTAAACCCCTTGGCCCTCAGTGGCATTTCTACACATCTGGCCCACCACATTTTTTTGTCTATTAAGAATGATGACGCTCAATGGAAAGAAGCCAACTGTGTTAAATGCACCACTCCATATGTTTAAGAACAAAGAGGATTTTATCTCAAGGATTTGGTATGTCCTAAAGTCATGGCAATAATTTTGTCGGTTCCATGATCACTATTAAAACAGCATGAAAAAAAAAGTATTTAGTTTTCCATTTCACAAACGAATGAAACTATACTAACACTACGTACACTAATCATACATGGCAAAAACACTTTAAGGTCTTTATTGTAACCACATGGAATGTTAATAGAAATCAGCCATCTTCAACGGTTCAAACGAAATAGTCTGATGCATATTCAGTTGTAGAAGGGCAAAGAAAGTTTTGCTAGGAATCGCATGGAATCTATAGTAAAAATAAATCATTCATCAGACATCAAAGACTAGGAGCACTGATAGTTATTCAGCTTTTTTAACAGTTCAAGCCCACACCGCTTTTGATTTTTTGGCCCTGGGCGAGAAGGCATCAGGTTCAGCGAAGGCATCAGGCTCATCTACATTTACAGCTACGTTCTTGGTAGATTCATGCATACATATATTGTGCAAGCAACCTTAACAACCTGCCACCAAAAGGCAGGGTAGTTGATTTGTTCCAGAAACATTTTTTATTATGCTGGTTGAAAGTCTCTTCACATCCAAGCAATCTCCAAGTTAAGTGGTCTAAATGTATATATATCTCAACTGTGAAAGGCATGGCCCCATAAAATGTTCATCCAATCATTGCATTCGGTTCAAATGCAATTGTACAATGTTCTACCTGCCTCCACACACCCTGCTCGCACAGACATCACAGGTCATCAGCACTTCATGCTATGCAGAGTTAGATAGATCAGTCAACCGCAACAGCACCTCTTTTTTTTACAGCTCCTCCTGATCCAAAACAACAAGCAAAGTGCTGAGTTCTGCCATAACTACAGTAATTTGAAAGAGATAGAAAACCTGTGACACTATACTAAGAGACAACTTTGAACTAAAATCAATGTTTTTCCATTGCAACACCATGTTTTTGGTCTTTTAGGTTACTGGTTTTAAACTACCCATTTGTACTGCTAAACTTCCCATTTATTATTCCTCCATGCTAGGCGACCTTGGAGAACAATGTGAAAAGGCCATTTGGCAACTTAAGATCTTCTTTCATGATCACTTTCAACATCTTGGTTAAAAAAAAAATATAATAGTAAAGATTTCAGATTGCTGTTGCATTCCCAATGCTTCACATGCTGATCTTTCCTCTGAGAGTTGCGGTGTGTACTCACCTGTTGAATTTGGCAGAGGCTTGGTGATTAAAGGAACAGTTTACACAACAATATTAATTCTGTCATCTAACTTTCAACTCAGGTTGTTCCAAAACCATATAACTTTCTTCTATGGAACAAAAAAGGAGACGTAGACAGAATTTTAGGGAGCGAAAGTGAACAGGGACTGAGACCATCAGCTTGTCTGACATCATCTTTTTCTGTTCCATAAAAGAAATTAAGTCCTACGGGTTTGGAACGACATGAGGGCGAGTAAATGATGAGAGAACTTTCATTTCTGGATGAATGATCCCTTTAAATGAGCCGCATATGATGCTAAAAACACTCAGAATGGATCTGAAAAGGCCACCATGTACTTTGCCTGTATTGATCGAGTTACTATTGCTAATGAAAAAGCCTCAGACTAATGAGAGAAGAAAGGTTTAACCCTACCTGACCTGCAGTGTCGTACAGCCCCAGCAGGTACTGTTTTCCCCCAACGGTCACGCTCACTGAAACAAAAACAAAAAATATTCACAAATTATTATTTTAAATATGATATAGGATCATTTTAAATAGGATGACACTTGAAAACACCTTTCATCTTAATTAAGAAACAGGTCACGTTTTAGTTCTTTTTGAACAATTAAAAGAAGAATGCAAATTGATGGTTCTGATCAGGTGAAAGAGGCATGCAAATTTGTTTAGTTTATGAAGGACTGCTCAATTTGGCTTATATCTGTTCCAGTGAAACAGGAATGCAAATTCGTTTTATTTATGAAAGACCCTCTCAATTTGCTTTTATTTACTGCTGATCAAATGAAAGTAGTGAGTAAATTGGTTATATTTATGTCTGATCAAGGGGAAATCGTGCCATAAGGATGCAGATGTGCACCAGTTGCATCCTCAGCCCACAGGTGGTTTCCATTATAGAAACACAATGCAAGTGACTTCAAGGTCTTATAAATACCACGAAATACATTTATACATCAAATACACCGTCAAATAATGGTTAATATGTCGCAGTAACACGCTGGTATATTTACCTGCATAATGGTCAAATACAGTAGGCACATATTCCTCTGGAAAGGCGTCGTTGGCATAGCTCATCAGCAGACAAGTTTTTCCAACGGCGCCGTCGCCGACGACCACGCATTTCAACATGATGCTGCCGGTTCCGTTTGCCATGACGATAATAAAACGCTTGAATTCAGCATCTTCATTTGTTAGAGATGTATCCCGCTTTATTAGAGCTCCCTTCAGGCGTCACCGGCAGCGCTGCGCTCTGTCTGCAAAAACAGCTGAAATGCCATTTCCTCCACCCAGTTACGCAAATTTGGCATTGGCAGAGGTGTTCCCCCTCTAAATACTGGCACACGCTGTGCGCGTGCCGCTCCCGCGAGATTGAAGCGAGCGATGAACTTCGCGTTGTAAAGACATCAAACTGAAAAGCGCGTGCACGACACTATACGCCCTCTCCACTGTCCCACTTTCTCTACTTTTCAACCCCAGTATCACCTCCCCTCTGACTCTTGAGCCCAACGCGGATTGACTTGCGACATAGGCGGGGTAATAACTCTGGATCAAGGGATCAGCTGTAAAGATTGGTTAAAGATGCCAGAATCAACCCGCTTTGATTAAACAAATACCTGTCTGCATCTTGTGGAGCTGAGAGAGACTGAGACCAATTCACATTTAAAAGGCCAGGACGTTCATAAACATAAAAGCACTTCATTTTGAAAAAATAGATAATACATTGGGCTTAGATAATACATTTGCAGTAATACAGTATTTGAAAGGATTCACTCAATATGGGATACACTCCCTGTCAATCCCCTTTCCTCTCAGTCTCTGTAATGTCTCTCATTATCAGAACGGAAGGGTTCAATTATTGTGGCTAAACATGAAATAAACTGCTGTTATTTATGCTTTATTAAAAGCTTTTTGTTTCAACACAATGTGTACCTTAAAAACAATTTAAGTCTGCCAAAATGTAAAATGGATTCCTGCAATTTATGAAACATGAGCTTGACTATAATTTAGCAGTCGGTAAAAAGCAGTTGGTGTTCTTATTTATTAGTTTATAAGTTGTTGCCATAGCGAGTCATATTTTTCGTTTCTGCACTTTCTAGATGACCCCTAACACCTGATCGCAGTCCAATCAGCTGGAAGCTGGCAGGCTCGGCAAGGATGCGCTGCTGTATCACTTTTGACAGCTACTGCAGGAGTCACGTGACCAATTACCTCATACCTTGTGAGCGAGTGTGTGCGTCGCTGGGTCCATGGATTTGTGTGGGCGCGCACCAATAAAACGGTGTGGTGCAGACGCGCCCGTTCGCTTTGACACCACGTTGTCTATGCAGTTTTAGATCATTTACATTTGATATTTTTGTATGCTTAAAATAACTTATGGGAAGAATTAAGAGAGAGAGAGAGAAAAAATAGGCTACCAGATAAAAAAAAAGTAGCTATTAACGACTGAGGTGTTTACAATCGCTCACATTGTGTTAAGCTTGCACGTCATTCAAAACTAGGAGTTTACTGATTTATGTCACAATAATTGTGTATTTTATACATTTTCAGGAATACATTTTAGGTATTTAGATTTCATGATAAAAAAAATCATATTACCAGCTGTAAATATTCAGGTGCAATGATGCTGTAGTTGGTTTCATACAGAAATGTCCATCTTTCTGAACCACTAGAATGTCTTACTGGACTAATAAGCTTTTTAAATGTATCATGATTATGTTTGAACTAACTGGGTGACTGTGTCATATTTCTGATCAGTGATTAGAGAACGTGGGTTTGCAACACCTGTTCCTGAGAAGGAGTCAGAAGAACTTCTGTCAGATTTTGAGTGTGTAATAAGACTGTATAGGTTTGTTCAGGCTTAATACCTTCTTTTTGTATTACTTAAAATAGCTCAGAAATTATCTAGCATATCAGATATGTGCAGAGAAAAAAATAACTAAAAAATGATTTAAGAGATTTTTCTGGTTTTGGAGACCGTTAGATTTTGAACAGGAGAGAGAGACAGTGGGATATAAAGTTGTATTATATCTCCCTCTTGTGGATAATTCAAGTACTTCAGTGTGGACGACAGATTCTCACTGGAGCCGCTAAAGAGTTCTAGGGAGTTCATAAAACGTTTTGACAAAACAAGTGGAAAATATGTAAAAAAAAAATAATAATAATTATAATAATTATAATTATAAAATAAGATTAAAATAATACTTTTTGTATTAAAACATAAGAAAAATAAGTAAACATTTGATTATAAAAAAGAATACATCTAACAGTACAGTAGTACAAATGGAACAGAGAGATAGTTGATACACGTTTAATAACGCGTGTGCATCACACCTGACCCATGATTTCTGTTCCACATCAAACAAAGTCTATTTTTAGGGGTGTGATTTTCACTTCAACCTGCACATCTCTTCAACATTTTATAGCTGCTTGTACTTTTAAGCCCTGAAAAATTATATTTGATGTTTGTGATATTTAGCCTGTCCCCTAAAAATAGGACCTGGTCTGAATAACTTGAGTCACTTTAGTGTTATTGTGTAATTTAGAGAAATGTGCAGGGTGGTACATCAACTATATCTTCTGTAGAATCCTATTGTTTCAGATGTTGTCAGGGATGAAATAATGGAGGGATGAAATAATGGAGGCTTCAAGTGCATCAACACCACAATTTGTACCCAAATGTTACGAACACCGGTAAAGATTCCCCAATCAGCCACCGGAGGGCTTACACGCCTGAGTACTAGCATTTAGATAGACTACATTTCCCAAGATCCCACATACCTGGACTGATTACTGCACACCTATTCCTCATCACTCAGACTATTTGAACCTCTTGTGTGTGGTCACTCCTCTTATTTGCCCTGACTATGTCTGAGTGTTGTGCCTGTGTTGTTCTGCCTATGGTTGAATCAGATTACCTTGTCCGATTATTTGCCTCTGATATTGTTGTTTGCCCTGGTATTTTGATCCATACCTGTTAGTACTCTGTGTTTTAAGAAACCTCAAATGGATCTCACTCAGCCTGATTCCACATTACACCGAGCAAGAATAAACTGATTGATGCGTGAATACACAGAGAATACAATCAACAAAAGGGGTATGTGACTAATTAAACCAACCAACAAACAAGGAACTAGAAAATAAAATTTCATCAAAGAGGGCATGATCATGACATGCTTATTAATTGATCAATATTTTTGTAATTTTAAATGGTTCTTAAACATTTTAGAGATTAACTATTTCTAATGTAAACTCTTAATCTTATATCAGATTTACTGTTGAACTGGACTATTCTTGCACGTTCTGTTATTGAGCAGCAAATTAGTATATAGAACTGACTTCTACTTTTTGTCTTTATGAACGATGTGTTCTTGATCAAAATTTGGAGTAATAATGCTTTGCCATTTCATGAATACATTATATTTTAAAATACATAAAAATGAAAATCAGTTATTTTAAATTGTAATGTACTAATTTTACTATAGTTCTGATCAAATAAATTAAGCCTTGATAAAATTGTTAAATTATTATAGCTTATAAGCACAAGCAAACATATTTTATCAAATGTATGACTTTATTATTTACAATATAGTATGTTTTTCACATACTAATACAGTTAAGGATATCCCATTATTTTGCTAAATAAATTTTGTATACCGTTGCAACTTCTGCCCCCGCTCAGTCTTATTTTAATGGCTTGTGTTTCTGTTATGCAGAATCCTGAATCATAATTTGCACAAGAACAAGGCTGACACAAAGATAAAGATAATATATCTAGTGGTTTAGAAGCAGATGGAACAGTAATTAGAAGCTCCTATTCACTGACAAACTAATTAGACATAATTAATGTTGAATTCTACAGCAGGGTTTTTCCAATCTTGTAGATGCCAAGGACCACCAAATATGATCATACTCATGTAAGGGACCCCCATCCTAAAATGTAAAAGGCATCTTGCATAAAGACTTTTGAAATCAATTATATAATAATTGATTATTATAACAGCACAACTGTTATAATAACTCTGCTAATAGGAATTATTTTCTTTTTTGGGAGCACCAAATTATCTTAATAGAATGATTACTGAAAATCACGTGACATTAAAGCTTGGTGTAATGACTGGTAAAATCACAGTAATATATTATATTTTAAAATATATTTAAATATTAAGAATTTATATTATAGGCAATTTTTTTATCGAATAAATGCAGTCTTGGTGAGTATAAGCTTTCAAAAAAAACTTTTGACTGTCAGTGTATAATAAATGGGAGATCACATCATGCGAAACTCAAAGCAGTTCCAATGGCAACCAACAGATGACGCATCTGGCTTAGTGTGACACCCAGTCCCAGATCACGCCATCAACGAGTCAAAACTAGATGCTTCTGACAGCCAGTGAATCAGAATAGTTTTTTTGTTAAACAGACTGAAATAATTTTTCACTTTCTAAGCCCTACTATAAGGAATTCATATCGACTGTGAATCGTAAATTATGAATCACAGCACGGAATTAAACTACTCAATAACACCAATATTGTGAACCTATTGTGTTGTAGGATAGGATTCAGAGTGACTCAAATGCACTAAAGGGTAGAGAAAGGAAGAAATGCTGTGCTGTGGCTCACACAAAAAAGGTGCAGTGATTATTAGGACTAATAAATAATGTACGGCTCCGTGAAGCATTGCCTTTCCAGGAATGTGGAATGTAATTGGTCGCCTGCGGGCTAGTAGTCCGATGTCAGGCCAAACTAATGTCGGATACTCGAATCCTTAGCCCTATTCATCTCAGCCCCTCTATACATCTCTCCTTGACTCTCGTCATCCCTCCCGCACGTGGCCCGAGTTTGTTTAATTTTCCTCCCTCCTCTTCAGTTTAATGTGGCATCTTTTTTCTGACACTTGTTGAGATCTCAGAGGACAAAGACTGAGGAGAATGGGAAAGGTGGGAGGGGAAATTTTGCATTAATGCTTTTGCAATTGCCTTTCTAAGGGCCACTTACCCTTTAAACAAGAGATGAAGCAGCTCCTCTATCTGTTTATCAATTCTTTTCTCCCAGGACAGTTGTGGAGAGCAAGGCCATGATTTTCACTCTCTCATGGATGTTGATGAAAATGAGATGTATGCTAAGAGAAGGACAAACAGTAGGAATGAGACAAGAGAGGAGGTTTTATCTGACTCTTGGCTTATTGTTGTGTTATACATTATTGTATGTACATTATTGTATGTTTCTTTGCGTTATATAAACCTCCTTCAGTACCAAATGATGGGCAAATTGTGAAAGCGCAATGATATACAACTACTTGTTATGCTGAATCAAACCTACAGGAGTCTGCATTAATATATCAGCTTGACTGATGAGCATTTTGGGGAGCCACGTTTGAGAAGTTCCCCTACAGCTGCGAGAATGAGAAAGAAACAAGAGCCATTTTAATATTAGAGCAGCTCGACACATTTGACAGATCTTATGAAGGAATAGACATGAATTTTTAATTTCATTCTGAAATATGAAGTTATATTTTATTGAGGGCATTAAGTGTAGCCTGAGTACGTTGTTCACATCCTAGGAAAAGAAAGAAATACTTGATGTTTCAATCAAGAAAGGGAAAGAAATGACAGTACATTGTGTGACCTGCCTTGGTAGAGAAGCTATCACCTCCTGACCCAGGAATAGAGTTTTAAACCTGTAAAGGGCACATTCAGGGCTTTTCAGAGATTTCAGGACAACACGACTTAAATCATGTTTGTCAGGCATTTTGGAAGACAAATTTGGAAGTTAAGTTATCAGTATTCCTATGAAATCCAATTATTACTGCCATTATTACACTTCTTTTTCATTACATTTTGTCCCAAGTACATAATATAGCACAATAACATAATATACAAATTAGATACAGTGTATTGAATGGGACTACCCATTTATGTCAAATGTGCCAAAAAACTGTATATCAATTTATTCTATTACATCTTTCATAACATATTTGACAATCATCTTTATATAAAGTTTGGTTAAAAAAAAACACTAAAAAAAACTTTACCACATCCAGGACATGGTA